>CM034152.1:336999946-337599946 GCA_019776745.2 Taxus chinensis
TAATGTAAAAATACAAGGTTGCATCTTCTTAGATTTTGGATAATCCTTTGAATACTATACTCTTGGGAGACTTCCATTTAAGATTTCGTTCACCTTAGAAAAATCCCGTTAACTTGTTATTAGATAAATTGTTTAATCCTTCTTTGAAAAAACTAAGAGTGATGATTTTATAACCATCCCACCTAAATTTAGTGGTGAAGTCCTTTAAAATAATTTTAAGCTATAGCTAAAAAAAGTGAATTTGGAGTTGAATTGAGGATTGTGTTGTTTTTGGGGTCCTCTTAAAAATTTTGCCCCATTGTCATACCACTCATTGGAGTGGTGAATTTGAATTTCCTTATTTGAAAATGGAATCACACCTCTAGATAAGGAGAAAATAATTACCCTTTGGACTTAATGGGTCATTTGTGGCCTAGGAAGTTTATGAGTGAAAATAGCATATGTTCAGGATATTGAGAATACTTTGGAATCTACTTTCCATCCAGAGAAAATGTTTCTTGTTTTCCTCTTGATCTCTTGTAGAAGGTGTGACAGGAAAATTTGTTTCAAGATCATTTAAGAAATAACTTGGTTAATTACCTAGGAACTTGATAAGTTTTGGAAACCTCTTTATTTGGAAACTTGTTCCACCCAGCTCATTCCATGATTTATCTTGGCTATATTGATAAAGGAACTGTAATATTAGTAAACTTCTTATATATCTTGTTGAGTTTGAAAACTAGTTGGTTATTGTTTCAATAAGTAATAGTGGCATTGTTGGGATGTGGTAGTGTAGAATTGGGATTGCCATGAGGGAAAATTTGATAAACTTCTAAACAATGGAAAATTGAGCTATCTCAATCAAAATTTTAAGTATGAATTGTAATAATTTATAAAATGATTCAAGGTATGGAAACCAAGTCAAAACATAGAAAAATAATCCTAACTTTATAGTTTTTTTGTTGAAACATACTAAATTTAATGGGTACATTGGTTGAGAGAATGTAAAAATAATTTCCAAATCAATTTTTCATATTTTTTATTATGCTTCATCCTTGTCCCTAGAAAGAATAGTGTAAATTATAGGACAAATTGGAGCGTCTTATGATTATTTTCCCCATATTCTAAAGTAAGTACAAGATAGAAAGTGAATCCTCTCATAAATTTGTAATTTTCTCTCTCTTATAGTATGTTTTTTTGTAACGCCCTTGGATGGTTTTCATGACGTTCATGGGTGGGTTTGTGCACATCATGTGTGCATAACTTGATAAAAAAAATTTACAATAAATTTTGTTCCCTTGACTCACCCACCTTTAATTTCCTTAAAGTAACCTTTATGATGAACATCAACTTACGTGAAACCCTATAGAGGATTTAGATGATGATGCTAACAATTTTTTTGGAAGTTATAGTTTTTCTTGATTAACTTTCTTTTAGTGTGAGATACACTTAATGTTGAACTAAGATAGAGTTGGAGGGACATGTTCGCTAAGACTAATAACTTTATGGTACGACGTAATACCTTTGAGAGATCATTATTCTTACCCCTTTTGATGACTTCCAAGAGGAAATCTATTTGTAGGGGAGGGGGATGTAGTGCCCACCGGATTTTCCATTATCTACATCATGATTGACTCTTTGTACTCATTATTTTGTTTTTTAGGGAGATATTGGATGATTTTCTAGATGGATGGTTGTTTAGACATTTATATATATTTTTCATCATATTGGCTATATTATGCTAACTTGTTTTAGAAAGGGAATTGTATGCGACATATGTCACCAAATTACTACATGGTCATGTTACTTGATTTTGATACGATGGTATAGATATTATGAGTTGAGTTTCATACGGTATTCATTTTAGATGGATCATGGATTTTTTTAACCGTAATTTGTTATATTGCTTAGATAGATGGATGTATCATAATGCATTCAATTGGATTTGATTTGGTGGATTACTATGAATAAGTGTATTTTCGTGTTATTTAGTTTTGGTGTCGAGTAGATATGAATTTTTTTTTGGTATGTAGGATTAAAGGTTACACCATAAGGAGAATGTGGGTTTTAGAGTTGGCACCTCCAAGATGCACAAAATCCTCTTATGCCAAAACCATCCCTACCTTTTGCTTATACCTTGTTGATATTTGGTGTTGTAACTAGAGTTTGGGGGTGTTGAATTTTGTCATGTGTTTGGTCCTAATTTATCCCTCTTGTATTTCATTTACCTAGTCAAATTAATTTTGTTTTCATGATTTTATTTCTTATTAGCATTTAATTGTACTTTTTTATATTTGAGAAGTATTTTTGTGTTAAATGTGATTAATTAGGGATTTGGGCCACCTAATCATATACTTGGTGTGCCCACCATGCCTAAAAAAATCCCAAATCTATCCCAAACCTCTAATTTTGGAAAAGAGTGAAAACTTTGGGACATGTTTTGAACGTTGGGGCCACTCTTACCTTAAAAATACCCCCATGGTAAATATCTGTAGGCACCTCAAAATTCATACCTAATTCCATCCAAGTAGAATTAATTAAAGTAATTCTATTACTTAAGTAATATTCTTATCCCCCTTCATAATTAATTAAATTAATTCTAGCTACATACTCCTACCTCTTTAATAATTAATTAATTTGATACTATCATGCATTTGGAATTAATTAAATTAATGCATACACCCTTTAGCTAATATAATTAAACATGTATTTATTTAAATCATTAATTATATCCTCATAATTAATAACTAATTAAATTGGTTATTTAATTAATCCTATTTATCTACTCATATTCCACTTAACTCCACTTCTAGAAGCCTATAATGGTGGGGGTAACAATAACAATTGTTCAACCGCTTCTCAAATGAATTAAAAGATCATCATTACCCCTGAAAAAGCTGCAACATCATAGAATGTGTTGGTACCCAAAATTACACCCCCTTAGGGCCAAGAAATATCAAAAAATGAGTCATTGAACGTTGAGAATGGCAGACTAAAATGTATTTCGTTTATAGCTGGGGAATATGTCTGAAAAACTTACATGGACTTGACTTTATAGGTATCTGATGACACATACAAAGAGGATGACCTTCCCTTCTACTTTAGGTCCTGCCTTTGACCAGGGTGAGAGAACCCTTTTTTTAACCTAAATTTGTAAGAAGAATAGGTTTAATCATGGTTTCTTAGTCTTTTATTTAGAATTTAAGGATCAGTCCCAAGTGAACATGGTCAATGTATGAACTATTTAAATATTACAAGTCATCACACCAAGTAATGTAAAGGTCACTCGATCAGGACTCAAGTTACTCTAGACAGTTGAAATTTTTTGTCTGCTCCTGCATAATTATGAAAGGAGGAAGTAAAATCAAGGTTTCCTTTCAAAAGAACTTTTAAATGATACAACAAGGTATTGACAAAAAAATTGTATCATGTGATGAGACTCAAATTTTATTTTTTATAAGGATGGGGGATTCAAAAAATGATAAATCACCAGATAACACTACTCATAGTACTTGTTCAAACATATATGACTTTCCAGAATATAAAGAAAAAATTATCAATTCATCACAACTTCTACTTGAAGAAATATTTGCATTCATTAATACTTAATTAAGAAAAATATTTCACGCAATCCTTAAAATATCCAGCACAAAATCTCATGAAAATATTCTAATGAAGTGTTTCTTGCTCCTAATCTCATACACTTAAGATACACTCAAAATATTACAAAGATCCATCAACAAAATGATTTCAGCAAGGATTTTATAATTTCATCCAATATTGTAAAGTAAAATCTCACAAAAAATATTGAACAAATAACCAAATATTAATCACTAAGAACGGGCCTAGTGTATTTCAGAGAAGCAAGAAACAAATAATTGTAGTAGAAAATGTAATTGATCAATTAAATGTTTAATACTCAAAATCCAAAACATAAAAAACAAACCCATAGTTAGACAAATTTCATTTTAAAAAAATCAACCAAATTCTTGAAAAGGAAACAAAACAACGATTGATGTCAATGTATGTTAATGACTATACACTGTAATCATATTAACATCTGAATTTGAAAGAGTAAAAACTTAAAATGTATTTCTAAGAGGAAAATAAGAAATGTCATAGTAAAGTATATCAATTCTTATCTTTTTCAAAAATCTTCAAGAAAAACCCCTCTTAGTATGATGACAAACCCCTCATACTTATAATACTATTTTATATGATTTCCCCCCAAAAACATCTTTTAGAAATCCCCTTGAATCCTCACTCCACGTAATTCAAAATCTGCAGAGGAAATATCTACTAACTGAAAAATATTCCCTTTTGCTTCTAATTGGCTTGAGTGAAAAACATGTGATGACATCTAGAGGAGATAGAAAATATATTATTTTATTTATAACTACTTCTGTCATTCCTCTTTTTACTTGTTATATCCTTTTTCAATGAATTTGATTTGATATTTCTCCTACCCTAATTTTATATGCATCATACCTTTCAAACATTTGAGTTATAGTTTCTTCATCGGGTCATGAGTGGTAGTTGAAGATTACTTTGTGTTTCACACTTGCTTCATCAATCTCATTAAATAATGATCTTCCTTTATTCGTACTCCTTATCACTTTATCAATTTTTAACTTAACACCTACCCAGTCATTCATGAGAGATACAATAAAATGTCTTGGATCTCCTTGTTTACCCATAATATATTCCTTGAAAATTCTAATCAAATTTTTTGTGCTTTCCATTCTATTTTTTTCTCCACTATCTATCCCTATCATTCTATCTATTAGATCATGAAGATGATTGATATAATACATTTTTTTATGTCTCACTTTATCAAGAATTTTCCAAGATCTCCACTCTTACTTTTGTCATGTTGTAATACTCATGTTGACTACCCACAAAATCAGGGGATACAATACCTTCTTTAGAAACTATGTCATCATCTAAGTTTTTGATAAATTCCATTTTAGGTAGCATATCATGCCACATTAACTACTCAGCCTTGCATTTATCCATCAATGACTGGGTTGCTTCTAAATTTTCAAAGATATGGGAATACTTTTTACAAATTCTATGATTATTAATTCACCTATAGTGACCAAATCATTCTCCCATTGAATAATATCCTCCCCTCTTTCACTCAAGTCACTTACTCTCTTGATATCATCACTAGTGATCTCTAGGACCTCAATTCCTCCTTCTTGGTGAGTTATAAACAATTTTTTGACCAAGCTAGATAATGCCTCATTCTTGGCCTTTAAATCCCTTTTTGTTTCTTTGAACTCATCAATATTTTGGAATACTCCTTCTACTACTACAAAAAAATCATACTTTATTTCTTCAATAGAGGGCTTACCCAGTGAGATCCTGGAAACCTAGAAATCTGATCGAGATGCTTCTCCTTGGGGAACATTAGCTTTGGGAGTTACAATATCTATAAACTGTTCTCCTTTCTTGCTTAGGACTGTCCTAGAGATGAATTTTCCCTTTTTATGTGGTCTTTTAAGAGTGAGGAGATCCAAAATTTGTAAATCATCATCATCCAAGTGTATTTCCACCTTCTTCTTCTTTGGGAGAGTACTGCTAAGCCATTCTCTTATAGGAGACTCATGTTCTTCAAGTGATTGTATAACTAGGGTCTTAGGTACAACTATAAGAGCCTTGGAGGAAGATGTAGGAATTGACATACCTTCTGAAACTGCAAACATTGGTTCCTCTTAAACATTCTATCCTACAGGTCTACCCTGACTTTTAATTCCTTTCATAGATTTAGACTAATCCCATGTTTCTTTAGCTACTAGGGGTTGCTGGTCATCAACTCTCTTGTCTGCTTGTACTAAATCTTTGCATGCCCTCTCACTAGGAATAGAGATTGTTTCACTAAGTCCTTGGGAAATGGATTCAGTTGTGGTAATTTGAGCTTCAAGAATCCCTACACTCACTTTAGTGTCATGAGATACTGTTGCAACTATGACACCTAAACTTTCTTCCGGTGAGGCATGTACTAGAGTCTCTTCAGCATGAGATTATATACTTAGAGGTTTTTCTTGGGTGGTCTCAACATGTTGTCGTGGAGTAGTTGAAGCATCAAGTATAAGAACATTCATTAGGGGTTGTTCCTTGGTGGGTGAAGCAACTGTAGTTGTCAGAATGGTAATGGTTACCATCATAGGTATAGGTTGATCAATGAGTGAAGGTGTAGGAGACTAGGTGATAACAGATAAGACAAAAGGAACATCAAGATTAATTATCTATTTAGAGGTCTCTGCCTCCTCTAAATCAACCCATTCATCAATTTTAGTTCTTTTTCTCTTTCAAATCTAGACTTGATTCTCCTCCTTTGATCCCTGCAAGCCAATCTGTGGTGCTTGAAAATCATGAGGAGTTTCAAACAACTTTTCTTCTTTAGGATTCTTAAAAGTGGATTCCATTATTTTCTCTTTTCCTTTGGAATATGGAGTGGATACTAGAACAATCTGTAATGGAGTAGCATGAACAATAGGGCCCTCAACCAAACTTTCCTGAAGCCTTTCTCTTGTTATTATAAATTTTTGACGAAAAGAAGCTCTGATTCCACTACTTTGGGCACTTACATCACCTATTACTGGTGATGAATCCAACTTCTTGATATTATATTTTCATGAGACCTCTCTAGTGGCATGAATCCTTCAATATGGAGGAATAAAATCATCAATGAGCTGGTTATTCTTATATTCTCTCAACAATGAGGTATGATGGTAACTTATATCGACTCCTTTTGAAAATAACCACCTTATGGAAAGTCGGATGGGATGTGCAGTATTTTCTTGGTTATATTTATTCTCATTGATGTTCCAATTAATTGGTGGTAAAGGTTGAGAAGCAATATTGTCTATGATGTATTATTCACTAATTATATTACCATCATCCTCTAACCCTTCATGAGTTTGGATGACCCCAAAATAACTCATCTGAAACAAATTCATTCTTGAATATTCTCTTCATTTGAATTCTCTTTCATCTTCACAGTTCATCCAGAAATCCTCATAATGAGGTTTGTGCTCTACCTAAGTGGGTGCAATAATGTGTAATATATGCTTTATATCATAATGTTTTATGTCCTCAAATTTATCTGTCATGCATCTGTTCATTTCTCCTTCTAACAGTTTTCCTTCTTGATATTTAGACAAGTATAATTCCCTATGACTATGGGAAGTTTTATTGGGGACATTATATGCTTCTCAAAAATGAATTCATGTACTAATAACAACTGTCTGACCAATTTAATTAATGCCCACTTGTTGCTTACATATATAGGTAGCACATAGGGTTTCCCATCGAAACCACTAACCTTGATATATGAGTAAGTTTTGAACTGGATGAAATAACACCCATACTGAGTAATGAATCTCTTGGAATCAAGGGAAAACCTTTCAATCTCCTAATATGGGTGGTATTTGAAAATTTTAGGTGCAAAGAATTGATTGGAAATATTTATGTAGTACATGTCATAATTTTCCAACTTCAACTGATAGAAAACATCATAGACCTTGGAACTATCAAGCTCCCCATCCATTAGTAATTTAGAAAAAATTCTATGGAAAACAATATTATAAAAAAGGTAAGAGGTTATGAAAAATTCACCCATTTTAGGATTTTTTCCTCTTGCTATCTAGATAAATCCCATCATTTTCTCATGAATACGGGTAATTGTGATCTCAGCCCAGGGAAGAGGATATTTGTTAGAAAGTATCACCTAAATGAATTGGAACATCCATTCCTAAAAAAAGGTAGTAGATTTAATACCCATTACTCAGTACAAAAATGTAATCACATCCCCAACTTCCTCAATAAATTCAGCCCTATTTAACTTCTTTGTCATTATGGGGGTAGAAGTTTGAGGATTATTCAACCAATGGTCATTCATAAAATTATTCCACCTTTTCGAATGAGGGTTCTAGCAATCTTGTGTTAAATCCTTTGTAAAATCCCCCTCTTCCCTTGAGGGAGAAAAACCCAACATTCTGTCAAATGCATGCTCCTAGAAAGACAAAACCAACTCTCCTCTTCCATCCCAGAATTCTCTGGTCTCAGGATTGTAATTTTGGGCACATACTCATACAAGTTACATGCATGTCATAGCAGGAGGAAAAGCAACAATGAGGTTAATATAACTATTAAATATTTGGGTCATGACATTAATTCTTTTAGAGGAATGTAAGCTCTGTTTAAAATCTTCTAAGTAGGTGGATGTAATATCAGAGTCTGCAATTTTTTCTAGAGGGGAAATGAGACTAGAGCTTGTTTTTGAGGGCAACATAAAAATATTCATGATTTTGGTTTAGTTACCTTATTAATGGCTCACAGATTTATGCATTAATGCTAAAGATTGCGTTCGTGGGGAGTTTTCATAATTCTCAGCTTTTTAATCTTTTCAATTGTTGTAATATTTTTACATCCTATCATCTGCGTATCTACCTTACAAAAGTCCTTCACATTAATGGGCCTTACTCCCATATGGATAGTGCATTAGTGAATGACTTCCGTTGTTGTTAACGGGATTTGGGAGAATTTTGTGAAGTGACCCACGCATCGTCTTTATAGAATGCATTTATTTCTTCGTACCCGGTCCATGGACTTAAATCTTTGGGTCTCATGTTTGTTTTTTCCACTACACATCCCTAAAAATAAGGATACTTTGTTCCCATTTTTCCTAGATTCCTAACATTCCTCTTCATATATTGCTTTCCTTTTACTTGTTGAATTTGACCAGTAAGATGACATACATTTTCCTTCGAGTTACGAACTTTTAACTTCATCTTGCACTTTATTAGGTGTAAAGTTCCCAGGAAAATAAAGGCCCATCTCCCCACTCCAATAATACCTTTACATGTGTTTTCTTTTGGGGAACAGGGATGCCTCCAAACTTTACATTATACTTACATGAATGCTCCTTGGAATATTTTATTAGACTTTGGGAACTATATTGTGCCTTGCATATTTACATTACCTTTGTAGACCTCCAGATTAAGTATGATATAGTGAAGTAAACCAATAATACACCACTTACTTTTGGGTTTCAGGAAACAAAATGTAGTTTGCACAAGGATTAATAAAAGATGACACATTAGGGGATTTTTGTAAGGGATTGATACAACTATTTAATGTATTTTACATGGAAATTACCTCTGTAAGAAGGACACAAGATTTTTTAAGGCATACTTCAAATAGAAAAGGGGAGAGTTTAAAACAAGCACCAAAAAACTAAATCCTCTTAGTATTTCAGGTAATTGTTGTTATTTTCTTGGATCCCATTCAAACTCAGAGCCACTTCTCATGGCCTTGCTCTCATCTATAAAATGATGGCCATTCCTTTACAAATTCATCCCTAGAATCTTATCCAAATTATATCCAACTTTTTCCAATTTGATATTTGCATCCTCATGTATCAAAGCTTATAGCATTTGCATTCATCCTTTGGAGAATAATCAAGTGCATCCAAATTTCAAACATATTGAATATCATACAAGTATAACAACTCCAAGATATTCTTTGAGGTTTGCAAAGAGATTTACTTGAGAGGTATATTGTTGTGTTTTTCATTTATCTTTCATTTTCTAGTATTTTTCATTACTTACATTCTGGCACACCCGGTGGGACATCCCACATTTAATTTAGCACTTGTAGTTTACCTTTTCATAATCTAACATTTTTATGTGTTATTTATATTCTTATAACCTTGTTTTCCAAGTTTTATGTTCTTAGGTGAAGTAAAAATGCAAAAAAACAAAAAACAACTTTTTGGTCGTATTTTTCACAGTTAAAATTTTCTAGAAGTACTTGCACTAACATTATTGATATTTGTGCCATCATAAATGTGTGTGTTATTTTTCACTTGTACACGTTTTCATCATTATATGCACACTACCCTTCTAGTGTACATGTTATTGTTCTAATATATGCACTACCATCCACCTATCTGTGCTAACATCCTTTTGAACGTGTCAGTGTTCAATTTAATTTTCTTTGACTAACATGTAGTGTTTGCAGATTATATTTAATGCTAACACATTCATTATCGCATGCTAGCATTATTTGTAACACTAGTGCATTCAAAGTGTACGCGCTAGTTTAAACTATCTGTTTTCTTTTAATTTTCTACTTTTTCCACCGTATCATTTTATTCTAATTTCTATTTTGGGATATTTTCTAATTCTATTTTTGTAGATATTTTGTTTTTAATCATTTTTAATTTTTGTTAAGGAATTAACTTTTCTTTTATTTAATTAAAGTAAGTTCACGCGTATGTTCTTTCCTCTCACTTTTTAAAGTGATATTAGAAATTTAAAACATGGGCTTACTTCTTGTACCTTGTCCTCTCCACCTATCTCAGGAAAAATTACTAATCCTTGTTTATAGGACTGGCTCTAAAGGATGTTTTTCTAAAAACAACAAAACTACTAGTTGCAGGTTGTTATTGATCAATTCAAGAAAATCCCTTTATTACCTTTCTTAATTTTTTATAAAATTAACTTTATTAATATTTTCAGAGTTGGGATTTTTCCTTTCTTTAGACTGTAACTTTAAGAAGTGCATGGCTAGAGGCCATTAAATCACCATGAGGATTACCATAGGAAACCCAAAGTAGTCAATACTTTGAGTGAATTGGCTGATGAAACAGGTACCCCCATCCAACTAACTAGTACACCTATATGAGAGGATAAAGTCATGAATATCCATAGTGGCTACCCCAGCTTGATCCTTTGAGTGAAGAAAAATACATATTATCATATTGGGGGATAATGTAAAGTTGAAAACTAGCAATAATACCATGCTCACTCATATATATTGTTGACACCTAGGGAGAGATCTTATTTTAGGAAGCCACACCTTGTCCAAGCCAATCTAAGGTAAAGGTCCAAACATCCATAACAAACTTTATTTTCAAATGTTATTTTCTTTCTTTTCGTACTAGTGAGTTATGTTCCACACTCGTATCGTATTTTCTTATTTTAATCTCTTTCCAAACTTCCAAATACTTTGTATTTGAATTCATTTTTGTCTCTTTCCAAACTTCCAAATACTCCTCATTTGGACTTAGTTTTTCATCTCTTTTCAAATTTTCCATTTCCTTCATTTGGAATCATTCACAATCTCTCTTTCAAAATTTTCCTAATCCTCTTTTGGATCTTTTGTCTCTTTTAAATCCTTTCTAGATTTTCTTTATTTGGAATCATTCTTTCATTCTTGTCAAAATTTTCACATATTTCTTATTTGGATCTCTCATCATCTTTCTTTGTGGTTTCCAAATATTCTTTACTTGGGTCCTCTCTTTCATATCTATTTTAAAAAAAATACATATATCCCTTATTGGGATATTTTTTCATTTTATTTCATCCCTTTACAAATATCCTTTATTTGGAAAACTCTTTCATCTCTTTTAATTGGATATTGCATCCTTTCTTTAGAATTTTCATTCTCTTTTTTCGAATCTTCTATTTACCTCTTGTTATTTTCAAAATCCTCAAATTTGTACCTTTGGATTTTTCTCATATTGTGTTTCTTCCTATCTTATCTTAGTCTTACACCTTTGGATCCCCTTTTTCAAATTTTATGCTTCCTCTTTCCCTTTGAAACTAAATCTTGAGTTATGGATATCCATGTCCTCTCTCAAGCATTTTCATTCACAACTTAAGTCTTGACATTGTTATATCCATTTTGTCATGATCAAGTATTTAATATCTTATCTTCCAGCAAGATTTCATCTTTTCATATTTCTCTTACGTATTTTATTTTGGCATTAGCATTGTTGAACTGTAAGCATTCGTCCATTTTGCATTTATAAATTTAGCAATCCCTTTGTTAAATTTTAGGCATTGTCATTTCCATCATCTATTTTCTCAACTTGAGACTTATATTTTCTTCACCCTCCTCCATTTTAACATTCACTTTGCTAGATGTTGATTACATTCAAAAAAATCAAAACCATCTTCCATCTTGGCATTCATGTTGCTAAGATTTGATTTCATCTTAGTATTTATCATCACTCACTTCTCTTTTAGAATTCACATTTTTAAGGGTCAAGTTCTTCAAATATTCCAAACCCCTCTTCCATATTAGAATTCAATTTGCTAAGGGTTGAGCTACCTTCAAAGTTAATCGCTAAAATATCTTCCATCTTATCATTCAATTTGCTAAGGGTCGAGTGATCTATAAAATCTCTATTTGATCCCCACCTCTTTTAAAAATGGTGGGAACAAGACACAAATACTATAGTAACTTTGGAAGAGGTGACATAAATCCTTTTCACAATTTTGATGATGAAGATGAGGATCATCACAATAATGTTTCTCTCGAAGAACAAGCCAAAATCACAAATATTTTATGAACAAACAAGGACCAATTTTGAAAATATTATATGAGCTACAATCTCTTTCAAATTTGATGAGGACATTTTGAGAACTTTACTCGGTAAACCTAAGCCTAAAAAGGATATACCATCCACATTAAATAACACCAGACTAATAAAAATGACTACCGAGGATAAATTTAAATATAGTGCTTTGGCTCCCAATCCCAATCAAGCCTTAATTGATCAAATCAATGCAATGAAAAAATGACTAGTTCTCATATATTTTAAATTCATTACCAAACCTAATGATAAATATTCATCAAAGAAAATTGACGATCCATTTATAACCTATACTACGAAAAATAAAGAGAATGACAACATGAAGAATGATAAGACTTCCTTTATCCCAAAAAACAATTCACCTTTTTCTCAAGAATGGAAAATGATGAAAGACACAATTTTAGGTATGCAACACCATCACAAACAAATATACTTTGATGAATTATTTCCGTACCCTTTTGATAAGGATATCTTACCCATACCCTTTCCATGATATTTTGAGATGCCCAAATTTGATAAATATAACATAAAAAATGACCCACAAGAGAACATTAAGGAGTTATTCATGGCATGTAAAGAAGTGACATATTACGATATTTTTTTATTGCATATCTTCCCACAAAGTTTAAGAGGACAAGCCTTAGATTGGTTCCTACATCTTCCTAAGGGTTTAATAACCAATTTCGCAGACCTCTTGAAGAATTTTGTCAAACACTTTTCCTTTAACCTGGAATTTGAGATCACCGTGATGGATTTTTGCAATGCTAAAAAACACTCAAATGAAAGCTTCAGAAAAACAAGGAATCACTAGGAGATTTCAATGTTCTATCCCATAAAAAAAACTAGTAATCATATTTGTTCCAAATCCTACCAACAAATTATCCTTTCATATTAAATTGAACTACCTCAATAACTTTGAGGAAGTCATCGAAAATGGATCTCAAATAAAAAATACCCTTATCACCAAAGGTTTAATAGATCGTCATTCAAAATATAGTGGGAATCATAGTAAAAATAATAATGGTCCTCATCAAAAAATGTAAATCATCAACAAAAACCACAATGTTTTTAATGATGGTGTCATGGACAACTATAATGTGCATAACATCCAAAATAGTCATCCAAAGAAAAAAAAAGTAAAACAACTTATCATTGTTCCAACTAGAGAGGCTCCCCCTCCTAATGACCAAAAGTGACGCCGATTCACACCTTTGGGAGAGCCCCTCTCTAGTGTCTTGCTCCAACTAGCCAATGCTAATATGGTGACATACCCTATTAAAAAATCTTTCGCTGAAGGGGAACCTAAACCCACTTGGTATAAAGATGACACATATTGTGATTTTCATCACATTGATGGTCACCAAATAGATATATGTATCTAAATCTATAATTAAATTCAAGACCTTATTGATAATTGAGATATATTAGTTGAAGACCATACATCAAATACAACACCTAACGATAATATTAAAGTGTTTTCCAAACTATTTTCTAAACATGGTACATATAACAAAACTGTTGAACAAGGCATACCAATATTCAAATTTTTTGATTTTAACTCAATTATTTCATTTGTCAAATAAATTCCTCCTAGTATTTCTACCATCCAATGTAAACCTCAAAATAATGTGGTGGCCATGTGTTAAAAAAAATATATTCCCACTGCAAACCAACCATCCACGTCATCTATTGATCCTTAAGTGTCTACCCCTATGACTCCATTAAACTAGAAGTCAACCAAAAATGTTAAAACTTCTACTTCTAGTCCATATGACCTATTAAAATAGTTATCGACAACACCTAAACACATATATCTTATGGAGTTATTAAAAGCTTCACCTAAATTCCAAGATAGTGTTACTCACACTCTTCCCGAAGTGTGTGTTCCTTAGAATAGCAATGTCCAACAATTTCAAACCATGATTAATAACCTTTCACTAGATATTCCCATATTTTAATTTCGTCATCAAGACCTATTGAACCTAAATATTCAAAACAATAACTCTTTATAAATTGAAGCGTACATAACCAACCACAAAATTAAAATATTTCTCATCGATAATGAAAAATCCCTAAACATTTGTTCCATGAAAGTGTTACACTATCTTGGTCACACAAAAGAAAACTTGGGAGCCAATGTTATAATCATTCGTGGTTATTACAAAAATGAGAGAAAATCATATAGCACCATTACTCTTCCCATACAAGTTATCCCTTAGCTTCTTGAAACCCTTTGTCATGTGGTTGATGAAGAAATGTCATACAATATCCTTCTAGGTAGATCTTGGATACACATGATGCAAGTTGTCCTCTCCACCTTCTATCAATCCATTAAATTCCCAAATAATGGAAAAGAGTTCACCTTGTTTTTTGACACAAAATCCTTCAAGTACTATAAAATATTAGAAGCAAGGTATAATAGTGCTAATTACTTTCCATCTACTAACAGATCCATTCAACCTCATGTTATCCCGATTGTTGACACTTGCATTGACCCTAAAATGCTTCTATTCTTGCACACCTCTATGTCTATTTCACAACCATCTATGTCCAAGCCATCACGTGAATTTAAATTTTCCCATCAAAGTCTTTGCGAGTATACCCTTGAAAATAATTTTCATGTTGGCCAACCCTCACCATCCCCTTATAGTTATAGATGTCCCAATCCCCCCCCATTTACGAGAACCTCCTACTTATTATCTTAGGCATAGTCTTTGGAGGCGATAAAATATTTTAGAGGATGAACATATTCAAGTCTCTTATAATTCTTGGCTATACAAAGATGGGATGGTTAAATGCTTTGAATCCATAGATTATACCAAGGTGCACAAAAATAATGAAGAATATGAATTGGAAATGTAGGGGACTTGGCCCATAAGAACATCGCAATCTTGAACCTATCTTATGTAAAGAAAATATCTACTAATACGGTCTAGGATATGAGACCTTTGAAAAGAGGCTTATAATTTTCAATGTCTTGACTAGCAATGAGGACTCGCACTTCAAATTTGAGACTGGTTCCACACATAACCTCTTCGAGAATCTTGCTGAAACCACCCTCTTTCTTGAAGAATTATCCATTTGTACCCTCAATATTTTATACCCTTTCCTCATTAATCAGGATCAATAATGCCATGTTTTCATGAACATATTTTAAAACAATGAGGCCATCAAAGAGTTCCTTGGGCTTGAGACCCTTTCCCTTGTCAAATCAGATGAATGGTTTTGATAAAAACCTTAACGCTACTGCATAGTTTGGTGAGGAAATTGAGTTCTCCAATCCAAAAATTAAATACTAAATCAAAAATAGAAAAAGAAAAATCAAATATTGCATAGTGAAAACATTTTTGAGGTGTTATACGAGAAGCAAAAATTGAAAGAGAAAGGAAAAGAAAAGGATGCATCTCCTAGTGAAAATATTTCTAAGGTAATAGATAGTGGAGGCTCTAATCCAAAAATATCAAACGATATACATAATCCTATGAAATCATTTCAAGAAAATGATACTTCTAAGATATTGGCAGAATAGATCACCATTATCAACATTAGGATAAATGATCAACCTAGATTGTTGCAGCCTGTTACGATCCTATCAAAGGAAGAAATTAAGAAATTCACATCACTTCTCATAGAATTTCTAGATGTTTTTACTTGTTCTTACAAATATATTATAGGATTAGACCCATGCCTTATGGTCCATCACCTTGTGGTTTACCTAGATGAAAAACTTGTCAAATAAAAACTCTAAAAAATGCATCCTAAAGTCAATTTACTTGTCAAGGAAGAACTCAAAAAAATTCTAGAGGTTGGTTTCATATGGTCGATAAACTATTCTAAATGGATATCTAACTAGGTACCTGTTGCTAAGAAAAATCCTAGAAATTAGATTTTTATTGATGTTTGCGACGTCAACAAGGTCTATCCTAAAGATGACTTCCCTCTTCCTAATATTGACACAATTGTTGACTCTACGATAGGACATGATATGTTATCTCTTATGGGTAGTTTTTCATGGTATAATCATATTCAGATCACTGAGGAAGATCAACAAAAAATGATGTTCACAACCCCATGGGGGAATTTTTGTTATGAGGTCATGCCTTTTGTCCTTAAGAATGCAGAAACTACATACCAACATGCAATGACTGTTATATTCCATGACCTTTTTCATGACATCATTGAGGACTATGTTGATGACATAATCACCAAATAAAAAACTAGAGCTGATCATTCAATGTATCTTCGAACTGTTAATGGAATACAAGGTTTTCCTTAATCCTAAAAAAGTGTGTCTTTGGTTTCACTTTGGGAAAAATTATAGGATTCAATGTCTCACGAATGGAAATTGAAGTGGAACCTAACAAATTTAAAGTAATAATGGACATTTCGCCTCCAAAGAATCTTCACTTGTTATAAGGGTTATAAGGAAAAATTCAATCTATTTGGAACTTCATTTCCCATCTTGTGGATGAGTTCTATAATTTATAAGAATATTTCACCAAGTTAAAAGAGTACCTGTCAAATCCATTGGTTCTCATGCCACTAACCCAAGATAAACCTATGTTATTGTACACTTCTACAACTGAAAATGCCATTGAGGCATTACTGGAACAACATAATAATAAGGGACAAGAGTGATGTAGGGGAATCATATAGAAGTCGTTAAAAAAAAAGGTTTCCTAGATGCAAGGTCAAGGGAGTGTTATATGGCATGTGGATTCATGAGAGAAAGAGACCTAGGTGTGAGAGAGAGTTTGAAATTTCAAAATCTAGTTTCCCTCCAAAAAGGAATTGAAAATATCAGACTTGTAAAGGTGGAATCTAATATTTTTAAGTGGATAGTTGAGCCTATAATACTTGTAACTACATGTGTTAAGTAGTACTAGAGTTTTATTAAGGTTTTGAAAGTATCTTGTTTGGTGGTAAGATGTGTAATAAGTCTTTAGGTGGAAATATGAGTTATGAAGTGTGTGAAGATAATGTAAACTGACCAAATGTAATGATGGGATCATAATGAATCAGCATGAGAGGAGTTACATGAAAGGTGAAGTTTTAATATAGGGGAGAAATAAGGTAGTAAAAAATACATTCCTCGTGTGGAGGATGAATAGGAAATAGAAAAGGATTGTATCAAGTTTAGAACACAATGTGAGATCAATAAAAAAAATTGGTTTGAGTAAAGAGATGAGATTTTCCTGTAATGTTTTAAGTTATATTCTGAAATATTTCTTGTGTAGTATTCATGATAGGTATTCATGGAAACTAGAACATGAATATGCTTTGTTTAAGGTTAGAAATCAAATGTGAAGTTGACGCTCCGTTTAGATTGTATTGAATGACTAATATGCTTGTTGGAGGTTTGTTGCATGAAACTCAAAACGATTTTATTGGTGAATATATGTGGAAATAATGTGTGGAAGAACATAATAGGATTACAAGATATGAGGATATCTTATATATGTTTAGGATCATTGAATGTGTGCTCTGTTTGACTTTGGATGATCTAGAACTGTGCATATAGCTAATAAGATTGTGAAAATATTGCAAGGAATTAAGGGTAAGGTTGTTAAGATCATTTTGCATGAGATATTGGTGAATAATGATATCAAATTAGGTATATGGTTATATTTATTTGGTTAAAATATATGAGAAATTTTCAAACTGTGACTGTGCATTCACCCAAGATAGGACAATAGGAAGATTAAATAAAGGGATCTATCATGTATTTCACAAGGTTCGTTGGTAAAGAAATAATAAAAAGAACATTAATACAAATAGGTATGATAATTTTCAAGATTTGAAACCAATTTCCAAGCGTTTTATATCCATTTGCACTCACCCAGGTTTTTGGAATGGTTTCCACAGGACATTGCTAGGGCTTACATTTTATAGCCCCTAATTAACTCCTTTTGATTTGAAATTCACAAGATATCATGCTCATAGATCACAAAAATTTATTTTGAAGGAATTTTTGAAAACCTAGGATTAAAAATCTATATTTTCTTAACAGTCTAGCAAGAGATAGATAAACATAGTCAAAGGGCTAATCTTGAAGGGTGACTAACAAAGGAAGTATGATTTGAACTTAGAGTAAGGTCATGAAAATTTCCATGCATGATAAATGCCATAATGGGTGCTAAATTTTTTTTGGGTTTGTGTCTTAAAACAAATGCATGAGAAGTTATAAGAGTTCTAAGACTTTCCTAGGCTAGTTAGGCCTTTGAGAGAAAAATATGAAAAAGTGAGACAAAAAGTGTAAACCAAAGAGTTGGGTCCTGATATTTTACATGAAACTTATGGGTGATGAAATAGAACTAAGAAATTTTATAACAGTTTTTGGGTAAGTACAAAATTTCCAAACCATGCATGTACCACACTATATTGTCTTAAGGGTAACTTGAGGGTAGTTTAGGAAAATTAGTACAAGGTTGATCTTGTGGAGGTTTTATATCATTTTGGTAGATGGAATAACACTGAATTGAACAGTTAGAAGTGTGTTTATGAATGGGAGATGTCCCTGAATGAAATAAAGGCAAAATTACATATTGAACCAAAAGTTAGTGCAAGAGACCAAGAGTAAGTTAAAGGGAGGTGAATGTTTATGAGTTATTTATGAAAAGAGAGGACTTATGGAGTTGAAAGGAAAATGTTCAAGTGTACTAGGACATGGTATGTTTATGATGATGCCATTTTGGGCCTGTAATGATCCTCCAAGGCAAAGATGAGTTAGGGTAGTTGTTAAATCATCTTGAACTTGTGTAAATGAAATTTGATTTATTTTCTCTATATAATCTAGTATCAGAGAGCGGATTTATTTTTTATTTGGTTTTGGTATTTGAATGCATGTTGTTGTTGCTAATAGTGTTATAAAAGTGTGTGTAGTGAATGAAGTGAAAAATGAAGAGTGAGAAGAAGATAACTACAAGAAGTTGAGCGGAGAAAGAAGACACCAAAAGACCTCACAAGGCCAAGCAGAGGTTTGGAGGAAAAGGTAAGGTGAAACTGACTTGTCAGAGAAAGAATATGGATCAAGAAGATGCAATAAGAGAGTTTTGGAAGATGCTTAGCCATAAGAGAAGACAATAAGAGATAGAGAAGAGGAATAATGAGAAGAGGAAGAGAGATGCAACTAAGAAGAGGAATCATGAGAGATGGATGGAAGTAGAGATAAAGAAGCTGGGAGTAGATATAGAAAAGTTGAAAGAGTTAATGATGAAATAACTAAGGTATGAGTTTGAGTTAGCCATGAATAAGAAATAAAAATGGCCTCTAAAACAAATCATGAGAAGAAAACAAATATTTCAGTTGGAAAGAAGGATAAGGAGTAAAGAGAAAAAGATGAGACAAGAAGAAAAGAGAGAGGATAAGGTTGAAAAGAAGAAGAATGAAGAAAATAATAAATAATATGAACTCATGCAAAGCATTCAGACTTCAAAGGGAAAATAAGTGGAGCTATAAAATCATGCACATAAGGTAAAAAATGAATAATTTTTTGATGGCTATTGATGATTTTGTGGGTGAATTCCTTGAAAATTTTCAAGAAGATTCTAGTTGTGCATTTAAAGATGATGAGAAAGTTTTTGTGACTAATGTTGATGATCTCTTACAAAAATTTTTATATGAGTTAGATGGAAAGGTGAGAAGGGAATATATGGATGAGAAAACAGAGATTTCTTGGGCACAAGATGAACAAAATGTAAGAAAATATGAAGAAATCATAGGTATAGGATAACATAGTGTGAAGATGAATGAGAATATACAGGAAATAATTTAAGAAAATATAGGTTTCAACAAGGAAATAAATTAATACAAGTTTAATGTGAGATATGCATGGATGGAGGAGTTTATAAAGGATGAAGAGAAACATATTTATATTGTTTTGTTGTTTGTGTATACAAGTATAGAAGATAAAGGCATGGAGATAATGCAGATGAAGATCAAGATAAAGAAACAAGAATACAAGGTGAAGGAAAATGCAAAGATAAAGAAAAATATGTGGGACCCAGGTGGATATGAGGAAGCTAAGGACATTGGGAATCAGAAAAGAAGAGGAAAAACAAGAAAAGGTAGTGAAGACTTAGCTGGAGACATGGATATACAAATCAAGTACAAAGCTACTTTTCTCCACCCTGGGAGTATGATGCAAGGACATCATCTAGAATTTATTCATAACATATTTTTCCTATTTGTGAGGTAAAGGGAGTATTATATGGCATTATAAGTCATGAGAGAAAGAGATTTAGGTGTGAGAGAGAGTTTGAAATTTTAAAATCTAATTTCCCTCCAAAAATGAATTCAAAATATCAAACTTGTAAAGGTGGACTCTAAGCTTGTTATGTGGATAGTTGAGCCTATATTAGGTGTAAATACATTTGTTAAGGATTACTATGGGTATATTAAGGTTTTAAAAGTATCTTATTAGGTGGTAAGATGTGTAATAAGTCTTTAGGTGGAAATATGAGTTATGAAGTGTGTGAAGATTATGTAAACTAACCAAATGTAATGATTGGCTCATGATGAATCATCATGACAGGAGTTGCACTTCAAAGGATTTACATGAAAGGTGAAGTTAAAATATATGGGATGAATTAAGGAGTGAAAAATACATTCCTCGTGTGGAGGATGAATAGGAGAATATAAAAGGAGTGTATCAAGTTCAAAACATAGTGTGCGATCAATAAAGAAATTTTGGTTTGAGAAAAAAGATGACCTTTTCCTGTAATGCTCTAAGTTATATTGTGAAATCCTCCTTGTGTAGTATGCATGATAGGTAGTCATGGAAACTAGATCCTACATATGTTATGTTTAAGGTAAGAAATAAAATGTGAAGTTAATGTTTTCTTATGGAAATAAAGTGAAGTCTAGATCATCTTGAATGAATGATATGACTATTGAAGGTTTGTTGCATGGAACTCAAAAAGAGTTTATTGGTGAATATATGTGGCAAGAATGTGTGGAAGAATGTAATAGGATTACATGATATGAGGATATATTTTATATGTTTAGGATCATTTAACTTGTACTCAGTTTGACTGTGGATGATCTAGAACTGTGCATATAACTCCTAAGATTGTGAAAATATTGCAAGACATTAAGGGTAATGTTGTTAAGAGAATGTTACATGAGATATTGGTAAATAATGATGTCAAATTATATACGTGGTTATATTTATTTTGTTCAAAGATATGAGACATTTTCAAACTATGACTATGTATTCACCAAGGATAGGACAGTAGGGATATTGAAGAAAGGAAGGTGTCACATGTTTTACAAGGTTTATTGGTAAATAAATATTAAGGAGGACATTAAGACAAAAATTTATGAAAAGTTTCAAGATTTGAAACCAATTTCCAAGTGTTTCATATCCATTTGCATTCACTTGGGTTTCTAGAAGGGTTTCCACATAACAATGTTAGGGATTTGATTAACTAAAATTAACTAAAAATGGGGGAAATGTAATAATAGTTAGTCTAATCTAGGAGGACATAAACGCTGTAAATAAATACACCCAATTAATATAGAGTAATTAAATGATTAAAATAATAGAAATAAAACCCTAATTTACGTATGAGGAAGGTTAGGAAATGAACTTAGCTGGTTATGGATGACTGTCACCTAGTGTCACAATTTTGACTTAAAATTCCAGAAGCAGAAATGACTACACAGAGGTCCCAAAAAGAGTGGATCTGGAAGTTCTGAGAAGATTGGAGCATCTAGGAGGATACTTGAGAACCCTCAGGTGCCATGGTATGAAGAAATAGGTGCCTTGGTCTCTGAAAAATTTCAAAATTTGATTATTTATGGATTGAAAGATACGTCTGTAACATTTTTGCCTATAACACTAGATTTGCTGAATTGCGCCGAATGTACTGAATATAGCAAGATGATATTGAAGATCTGAAAGAGATCAAAAGAATTATTAAAACTCTAAAATAATAAAATATGAAAATGAATGGGTTAGAATGACCTCATTTACCACAATAGTGGGCTTACTAAACTGAGTATTTACACTACATTTCAGACCTAGATGTAGTTCTGGTGTGTGTGTGCATGTCGTGCCCTAGGTGCTCTTGTACTAGTCACACTTTGTGAAGTAGCGAGAAATAACTAAATGTAGAAAATGTAATAGTATGTGTGCATGGAATAGAATAGAATCCTCCCCCTATGAAGTGTGTGTTGATGCAGATCTCCTAGCCTTGATGCATGGAACTATGTGGATGCAAGTGATGCAATGGATGCAACTCTAGATGGAGTGATAGTAGTAAGTGATGCTAGGACCCTCATTATGGTCTCATAACTTTATATTTATAGGGTTCTCTTGCTCTAATTTCATAATTAATCCCGACATGGCTGAATAGGAAAAAGATAAGGATGAAAAATGGCTAGAAATATCCCAAAAAAGAGGTGGGAAAGTAAAACAAGGATTGGGCACCCTGGGTGGGACTTGAGGCACCCCGGGGTGCCCCAGTACAGGCCTGGGTGCCCTGATTTAGGCTAAAATGATGGGAAAGTGCCAAAAATAACTGGGCATGTATATAAAAATGTGTGGGAATGATGAAATACAAAAGATAAAACAAGATGGCCAAAAAGTGGGATTAATTAGTAATTTCTTCACTTAAGAACCTTCTAAATAGTAGTATGAGACCTGGGCTAAATAATGTCTAAAGGGCATGATTTTGTGGCTACATTTTTCCCCCACTTTATGTTGGTGAGTAGAAAGCTTGGTAACATAAAGTAGATAGATATGTGTACCTAATATCCATGTAGAGTGTAATAGAAAATGTGTTGAAGAACTAGAAAAAAGCGTGGAATGATAAAAATATGGAGGATCATGGAAAATATAGATGAAAAATTTACATAGAAAAAGACCTGATTAGAGTGAACCTAGGGTGAAATGTGCGTGTGTAGATGTTACGGTGTGTAGTGTACTATGCATGGTTAGTAAGGCATGTGCTTATCACAGAATTTTATTGTTGTCATCATTTTCGTCATCATAGTTGTTTCCCCCCAATTTGACTGCTTGTTTCTCATATGGTCGAGACCTGCAAGGATAAAACGATCAAGTAGTCAAATATGTATGTACTTAATAATGCTATGTAAAATATGCATGTGTATAGAAATATGTAAAATACACAAATGTAAAATACGCAAAATGAAAAGTGTAAATGGAACATGTGCACCTGATCCATGTCAAGAGAAAGGGTGTAGAAGGATATCTTGTATTGTTGCGATTTTTTTGGGTGATCTCACGCCACCCTGGCTAAAGAAGTGTAGGGAGGAAATGCTCTATGTCCTCCAAGCTATTGACAATTTCTGTTGAAATGTGTGTGAAGAGAGATCTATATTGTCCTAGTTTTTTGGGCAATCTGACACCACTATGGCCAAAGTAGTGTAGAGAAAGCACACCCATTGTAACCTCCAAGCCTATAACTACTTCCCATAAATACTAAGGACACCATGTCCTATAAAATTTGTTGTGTATGGGATTTTCATAGATTGGTCTGAACCCACTCATTGTATGTAAACCCATAATGCCAAGGGTGGAAAGTGCATTATACTAAACCAGTGTAAACGCGTTGTGTTAGTATGTAAATCAAGAAATGCCCTCCTCTTTGGGGGTTCATGTGACATCATTGATAGGAGAATGTGGCCCCAAAAGAGGACCTACCACACTCTAAACTCTATAACTCTTCCCTGTAGGGGGAAAGGGGTTGCACTTGGTAGAAACCAAGGCACAAAAAAAAAGGATGGCTAGCCAAAACACGTGTTAGTATGAAAACACATGCATGCAATAAGATAAGTGTAAAATATGCAGACAATGTAGAAACTACCTAAGCATATTAGTGTAAACACGCAAGAAAACAAGGAAGTTGCACAAAGTGGGTTGCAAACATGGGACATCACTCATAATGTCGCAAGACACGTAAGGCCATCATGGCCACAAAAAATAAGCAAGTGTGCACACAAATATAGGACAAAGCCCACAAACAATAGTAAACAATAGAAGACAAGTACAAATAAACAAACAAATAGTCATGGAAACATAGAATATTGCAAACTAAGTGTTGCACATGAAACACATGTTATCATGTTAGAGAAATAACCAATATGTCAAAGCGTATGATCAAATAATGTTAAGATGCTAAGTACAAAATGAAATAATAGCACATGTATGAGAACGAATGTGGATGCCTCCAGATGACCAGTATAGGAAGGGTATAAGGAGAGCATCCAGGTGCCATGTGTAAGAGTCATGTATCTGCTGATCACACTAAAAAATGCGTGAATGCGCATGTGTGGATGAAATAGATAATTAAATTTAATAAATAACTCTAACATGTGTAGTAAAGTGATCATGCAAAAAACTAGCAAATAAGATTAAATGGCCCCAAGATAATGCAACAAGTTATGGATAGATGGAATAGAATGCATGATGGAATGATAGGATAAATGTCCCCCTTGAGTGTATGGAAGTGTATGTAATTAAGGTCAATTTTATTCCCCCCTCAGAAGTCAAGAATGAATTGTAAATGAGAGTGCATCATCGGGAAATGGTTCGAGTAGTGTTTTTCGTGTCTAGCGCGCTGTGATGAATGTGTATGTAGTGGTGATGAGATGTGACATGTAGAAAGGATGTGCGTGAACCCTATAGCCAAAGTGTATATCATGACTTATGTGAATGAATGAGTGATGATTTAGCACTAAGAATATATCACTATATGATGAACGAATTAGGATAAGTGATGATTTAACCCTAAGCGTATATCACTATAAGATGAACAAATTAGGATGAGTGATGATTTAACCTAAGCGTATATCACTATATGATGAAAGGATGGGTGATGATTTAACACAAAGCGTATATCACTACATGATGAAATGGAGGGAGTGATGATTTATCCCTAAGGTGTATATCAATATGTGATGATAAGGTAAGGAGTGGTGATGTAACCTAAGGCGTATGCCACTACAATATGCAATAATGGAGGTGGAGATTTAGCCTAAAGCATATACCACTACTAAGAAGAAAATGGACAGTGGGTGTAATATTTATTTCCTAAACCCTATAGTCAGTATAGAGGACCTGAGGAACTAAAGTGCATCATAGGGTGGTAGTGTAGCGCGTAGAAAACAATGTCCATGTATGGTGAAATTAGGTGACCATATGATGAGTAGGATTCAGTAAATGACCAGTGAGGAAATAAAGTAGGATATGTAGGGTGGTGTAGGATGTATACTATAGATGTGTAAAATGTAATAATAGGTGTGATGAGAAATGGAATGATGTAATGTGAAAATGTAAAGCTAGACCCATATGTAATGTAACCTGTAATGTAGGATGTATGTAGGGAATGTATAGTGTATGGTATACTATGTATAGGTTATAATGGATAGTCTAATAATTGTGGTGTGTAGGGTAAGGACTAGTATAATGTAGATATGTAGGGATAAAATGTAAAATTAGACTTATATGTAATGAAGACTAGTATAGTAGTATATAGAAAATGTATGATATAAAAATGTGTAGTGTATAATGTGACTATATATGTAGATAGCTTAGTAATGAATAAAATTTGATGCAAAACATGTAGACGATAGAAATATTGACAATCTAATAAAAATGTGTGATGTATGAATGCGTAAATGTCAAAAGGTTGTTGAAAAAATTGTAGAATGTATTGTGTTGGACGCATAATGTGTGATGAAATGTGTGATGCCTAGAGTGTGGTATGTGGGGTTCATTGTAAAGCTAATCCCTCAACAATAAAGTGTGAACTGAAGCACAAGAGTGTGCTATTGGGTAAAAATGGTGCTATGATGCGTGATATGGTACATCTATGGGAAAGAAAATTAAATGATAAATATGAAAAGCATGATATAAGACTATGTAACTATGCTATGTCATTAGAGAAGGGGTTAAATGTTATGCCCCCTACGGTAGTGTGGCTAGAGAATATGTAAAATCATCAAGGAGATCGTCGTCTTTGGGGCCAAATTTAATGGATAAGAATTGGAGACTTGATAAGAAATAGTATTCAGTTGATTTTGTAATGATCCCTTAAGGTGTAAATTGTACATGCCCATAACATATTCCTCATTAGTGAATGGAGGATGTGGGAAACCATGTGCATACCATTGAGTGAGATTATGTGTATACCCTAGGAAAGAACTATTGCATATGATAATGCGTCCAAAAGGCATAGGAAAGGATATATCTGTATGATCCAAATCTAGGGTGCCCCCAATATAATCAAGTTAGGATCATCCTAATGTGAGTGGGGAAATAGTAGGAGTGCATGTGTAGTAAAAACATCAAGATGAAATACACGAATCCCATAGGCGGCTGTAACATGGACCA
This sequence comes from Taxus chinensis, assembly GCA_019776745.2. Classification (NCBI taxonomy): domain Eukaryota; kingdom Viridiplantae; phylum Streptophyta; class Pinopsida; order Cupressales; family Taxaceae; genus Taxus; species Taxus chinensis. The sequence continues at coordinate 337,026,676 of CM034152.1, forward strand.
ACCCATGATATAAGTGAGGGTGATATGGTGGTGGGCGAATATCAGCAATAGAAAAACCTAGGTGATCTAAACCTTCATGTGTACATATAGTTTTGGGTAAAGTAGGATCTAATGGAATGTGTTCCCAATAAGAACTATGTATGAAGAGTGTACAAGTAAATGGATTGCAAACAGATGATGAGGATGTGGATGGGGGAGTGAAGTCCAAGGATGGGACAGGACCCTGATATGGAATAATAGAAGTATTAGTAGGTAGCAGAGAAGGGATGGAATCTAGAAAACAACTAGCTCCTTTGAGTGGTGGTAAATGAGGTGGGTCATCTATAGGTTGAGGCTTGTATGTGGTATCAATACACAAAATAGGGAGAATAGTATTAAGATCACAGAAAAGGTATTAGAATGGGTCATGGTCATGAAAGATAGTATTATCAATGTGTGCATGTAAGAACTTAATGCAATGATGGACCGTAGAAGTGACAACCTGCATGGCATGAAGCCATGGCCTACCCAAAAATAATTATATGAGATGGGAAAATATATAACAAATAAAACTATGGGGATATTTTTGGGACCAATAGTGACTGGAAAGGTAACATGACCAAGACATGGATGAACAATACCATCATAAGAATGCAATGAAATAGAAGAGGGACTAATGTCATGAGTGGACAAGCCTAAATCCTAAAGGAATGACATGGGGCAAAAATTAAGCTCAGACCCATTGTCAATTAGAGTATGTTTGCACCTACATTATAAATGTGACACATAATATGTAGTGGTGGATCATTATCAAAGGGATGAATGGTAGTAGGAGGATCTCCCTTGATTGCTATATGTTGTGAAAAGGCATCAACAAATGTCTTATAAATGGAATCCAGATGCATTTCAATAGAAATATGTGTACTAGCACAAAGATGTTGAATGTAGTGAACTAATAAGGATTATCTAGCAAATAATCATTGATGGAGATATTCATGGTGTCTAAATGTAAATGCAAACCCTAAAAGGTGCTATGAAGAATGGGTCAGGTTCACCAAAATGATTAACTAAAATTAATTAAAAATGGGGGAAATGTAATAATAGTTAATCTGATCTAGGAGGACATAAACACTGTAAATAAATGCACTAAAGTAATATGAAGAGTAAAATGTTTAAAATTATTAAACTAATAGAAATAAAACCCTAATATGCAAGAGGAAGGTTAGGAATGAACTCAGTTGATTATGGATGAATGTTGCAGGGTCTCATAGGTCTGACAAGAGAATACATAAGGTGGAACGACTGTAGAGAGGTCCCAAAAAGAGTGGATCTAAAATATCTAAGTAGATTGGAGTGCCCAGGAGGGTACTGAGGCACCCGAGGGCACCTTGGTATGGAAAAATAGGTGCCCTGGTCTCTGAAAAATCTCAAAAGATGTTTATTTTTAGGTCGGAAGATACGTTATAACCTTTTCTTCCTATTGCACTGGATTCATTGAACTGTGCCGAATGTACTGAATATAGCAAGGATGATATTGAAGACCTGCAAGAGACAAGAGAAGTATCAAAACCCTAAAAAAATAAATTATGCAAATGAATGGGTTGGATTGACCTAAGCTGCCAAAAATGTGGGCTTACTAAACTAAGTGTTGTACTACATTTTAGACTGAAATGTATTTCTAGTATGTGTGTGTGCATGGCGTTCCCTAGGTGTTATTGTGCCATTCACACTTTGTGAAGTAACGAGCAATAACTAAATGTAGAAAATGTAATAGTATGTGTGCATGGAATAGAATAGAATCCCCCCCTATGAAGTGTGTGTTGATGTAGATCTCCTAGCCTTGATGCATGGAACTATGTGGATGCAAGTGATGCAATGGATGCAAACTCTAGATGGAGTGATAGTAGTAAGTGACTCTTGGACCCTCATTATGGTCTCATAACTTTATATTTATAGGGTTCTCTTGCTCTAATTTCATAATTAATCCCAACATGGCCGACTAGGAAAAAGATAAGGATGAAAAATGGCTAGAAAGATCCCAAAAAGAGGCGGGAAAGTAAAACAAGGATCAAGAGGCCAGCCCCAGGTGGGACATAGGGCACCCCAGGGGGCTAATAGGAAGCCTGGGTGCCCCGGGTTTAGGATAAAATGATAGGAAAATGACGATATAGCTAGGCATGTATATAAAAATGTGTGGTTATGATGAAACAAAAGATAAAACAAGATGACTAAAAGGTGGGATTAATTAGTACTTTCTTCACTTAAGAACCTTCTAAATAGAAGTATGAGACTGAGATAAATAATGCCTAAAGTGAATGATTTTGTGACTATAGGATTACATTTTGGAGCCCCTAATTAACTTATTTTTCTTTGAAATTCACAAAATATCATGCTCATAGATCAAAAAAAGGGATTTTGAAGGAATTTTGGAAAACCTAGGGTTACAACTTGATATTTTTTTAACAGTCTAACAAGAGATAGATAAACATAGTCAAAGGGCTAATCTTGAAGGGTGACTAACAAAGGAAGTATGATTTGAATTTAGAGTACAGTCATGATAATTTCCATGCATGATCAATTCCATAATGGGTCCTCAAAAATGTTTTTTTGTGTCTTATATTCATCTCCATGAGAAGTTATATGAGTTATAATACTTTCCTACACTACTTAGGCCTTTGAGAGCAAAAGATGAAAAAGTGAGACAAAAGGAGTAAACCAAAGAGTTGGGTCCTGAGATTTTGCATGCACCTTAGGGGTGATGAAAGAGTAATAAGGAATTTATAACATGTTCTGGCTAATTACAAAATTTCCAAACCATGGATTACCACACTACATTGTCTTAAGGGTAACTTGAGGGTAGTTTAGGAACATTAGTACAAGGTTGATATTTTGGAGGTTTTATATCATTTTGGTGGATGTCCTAACATTGGATTGAAGAGTTAGAAGCTTTTGTATGAATGGGATAGGTCCCTAAATGACATAAAGGAAAAAGTACATATTGAACCAAGAGCTAGTGAAAGAGACCAAAAACATGTTAAAGGGAGGTGAATGCTTATGAGTTATTTATGAAAAGAGAGAACTTAGGGAGTTGAAAGGAAAATGTTCAAGTGTGATAGGATAGGATATGCTTATGATGATGTCATTCATGATGATATTTGACTATTTTGTAAGTTTTTGAGCCATTTTGGGCCTGTAAATGATCTCCCAAGGAAGAGATTAGTTGGGGTGGTTGTTAAATCATCTTGAACTTGTGTAGATGAACTTTGCTTTATTTTCTCTGCATAAAAGAACAAGTAGTATGCTCCTTAAGAAAGAATATCCTCAAGCATGAAATCAAATACTCACAGGTTGAGAAAGTTTGTTTGGTAGCTGCATTCACTTGTCAAAAGTTGCAAAATTATTTTCTAAACCATACTACCAATCTTATCACCAAAGTCGATCATGTTAAGTATCTACTATCAAGACAAATTAGAATAGGATATATGTCTAGTTGTATCATGCTCCTAAGTGAGTTCAATATTGAATTAATTAATTATAATGATATCAAAGGGAAAGCAATGGCAGATTAACTAGTCGCAGTGCCACTATCAGGTTCTCAACCACTACACTTTGAATTACCGGATGAATATTGGTTGTACATAAACACAGTCCCTTTATGGACTCTTTTCTTTGATGGTTCTTATAATTTACACGGCTGACAAGATAGAATAGTCTTACACACATCTAATGGGGATGTTATCCCTAAATCATATCACATTATATTTTCATGTTCAAATAGCATTTCCGGGTATGAAGCACTAATAGCAGGCTTAGGTTTTACTATTTCATGGTGAATTTAAGAGTTGACAGTCTTCAGTGACTCCCTATTAATAATCAAACAGGTAAATTGTGAATATCAAGTTAAAGATGATAAGTTCATTCCCAATAAGTGCTCGGTTGATAGTCTAAAGTGATATTTCTAGATAATCACATTTGAGAAAGTTCCTTGTTTGCAGAAAATAACAGTAGATGACATGGAAACTATCGCATCCCTTCTTTTATTTGACACAAACCAAACTCACAATGAGTTTCTCCTAGAACATATTTTGGTTCCTGCATACAATTTTATAGACTCCATTGTGGTCTGTGAGATTTTTGGTCTTGAAAATCCTTTGTATCATGATATTTTTACCTTTTATCCAAAACAAAACCAACCCTCCCATATGAATTCAGATAACAAAAGATCCTTAACACAATGTGCTTCATATTCTACTATCTTTGTTGACACTCTATACTGAAGAGGCTACAATGGGACTATCTTAAGATTTCTCAACCAAGATGAAGCTAATCAGACACTAATTGAGGTACATTTAGGCATTTGTGATGTACGCACATGTGAAATGGTTCTAGCTAAAAAGATATTTATCTTTGGATACTACTACCATACTATGGAGACTGTCATATGTAAATTTATTAAAAATGTCAAGCATGTCAGCAACACCATAATATGATTCATGCACCTTCCCAAACTATGTAGCCTATAACTTCTCCCTGGCCTTTTTCTAAATGGGGGCTCAACTTAAATATAAAAATAAAGCCCACATCCTCTTATGGCCATACCTTTATATTAGATACAACTGAATATTTCACCAAGTGGATTGAGGCTATGCTGCTTACTTATGTCACTGGGTGTAATATTTCCAAATTCATATTTAACGATACCATTTTTCCATTTTTGTATTCCCACTAAAAATGGTACCTCATTAAAAAAAAATTCAAATTCTTAGCCAATAAATATCATATCCACCTATAATGGGAAACTCTTTATTACCCACAATGCAATGACTAGTCCAAAGCTTCTAATAAGACTATCAAATGTATACTATAAAATATAATTTATAAACATGGATGCAACTAGCATACACAATTGTATGCCATGTTCTATACCTACTGTACATCCTTTCACACTCCAACTGGAGCCACCCATTTTTCCTTGGTATATGGATTTGAATCCATACTCCCTATCTAAGTTGAACTCCCTTCCCTTCGTGTATCTGTCCAACACTTGGTGCATGAAGAGGATTGCCACTGAGCATGGCTTGTGGAGCTTGAAATTCTAGACGAAAGATGAGTTTGTACCATACATCATCTATAAATGTATCAAAATAGACTACATCACAACTAAAATAAAAAGATCAAATGTTGAAAGTTCAAAATCGGTGACCTGGTATTATAAGAAAATCAATAGAATACTACAAAGCCACATGAGAAGCAATGAAAATTTGAACCTAATTAGATAGGGCCCTACATCATCATTGCTAAGTATGGATTTGGAGTGTAAACATTATCTGATGAGGATGTCAAAGTTATTAAAGAGAATATGAATGTTATTCATTTTTAAAAGTTCTTTTCTTGAGCTTACAAAGAGTACTCCTTGTGCTAGGGGAATATCAGTGTAAACCACCTGCTTTGTACCTCCCCTTGTTCTATATGCTTACATCATGTATTATTTTTGGGTCAACCTGGGAGTCCTTTGTTTCTTCCCTCTTGTTCATCATATTCCATTTCATTTCAAACCTTATTTCTAAAAAGATTTCATCACTTATACCATGCATGCGTGTGAAATCAAAAATACCAAATACATTGAAATATGTCCTAAAATACCAAATCCATTGAAATATGTCCAAAACACAAAACTAGTGTAACCTTGATAAAAACTATAAAAATCACAACATTTAAAATACAAAAATTTTCAGAAAATGTTTGAAAAAACCTCAACAAATGATTCACTATCCCTACTAATCAATCAAGATCATCCTCACTTTTCTTTCCCATGGTGTATATCTATGCTCGAGGGAAAAACCAATCATGTAACCCTTCACAAAATAAGTTTGCATGGGGCACACTTGGCTTTAACCCAATACAGAGAAATTTATTCCTCTCATTTTTCTAAGCTATCGCTTGAGGGTATTCAATGTTGTTTATTCTTCAATGTGGAACACATTAAGCATGTCTATGGAAGTTTTTATTACAAATCGTGTTGTTTTGTTACTTTTTTTATTAGCTTTGAAACATGTAATTTTTGTTAGACTGTTTGTTCATGACTAACCTCATTTGTTACATTCACATGCAAGACTTGTTTTACACATTCTTAGCTCAATCTCTTGTTCAGATAACTAGTTTTCTCAAATGTTGTGTATCTAGAATTTCGTTATTTTTATAGATCAATTAAAAACACATTATTAACATATTAGTTATCATATAACTTTGGTGTAGATAATTCCTATTCATGTTGGGTTTTTATAACTCGTTTTCTTTTAAATTTGGTGTTGTTGTCTCAGTTTATTATATAATACATGAATTGTTTAATTATTTAATCATGTGTGTGTTATATTTGTTAAAATTTCTTTTCACTTGTGTTGATTGCATGTAATTTTTTGTTATCATTTACTCATCATCATCTATCTCTATATCACATCATCTATCTATATATCATCACACATCATAAAAATAACCACTAAGATAAGAACAAGAACTATAAGATACATATAACATCATCATCATCAAAAATAAAATCATCATCTATTCTACAATCATGACATCATATCATATAATCACTACATCATACGACAATAAAAAAATCTCATCATCAAATGTGATGTCCAAAATGTCCATTGTATACATCATTGTAGACACAAAATCTATGCACTTGGGTACATTTCTAGTTCCTAAAGCATACTAATCTGTACATGATTCCTAAGAAATAAAACTAGTGGTTGAAAACTCCTTTTGGCCTTTTAGTTGCTTTATCTCTTGCAGTTTATTGTTTTTGAGCTTGACTAAACATCCTTTTGGCTTTACTCATCTTACATTTCTTTGAGCACTTGACTAATTTACCTTTTTATGGCATCATACACCAGCACCCAATTAGGATAGAAATGCCTAGGCACTCCTATACCTCTTGGGTGCTCATGTCCCTCTCTTTCTTCTTCTTACTCGTTTGGGCCCCTTTCACTTCTTGGTCACCTTTTACTACTTTATTTCAGCATTTCGGTTGTTAATTATGAAATTCAAATAAGGGGATCATATATATATATTTCAAATAAAGGGTCCAAGCACTATAAACATTATATATCACCACCTAATCTTGCACAACGGCACAAGAGCACTAAATAGTATACATCTAGCACATACATATAAGGGACAATAGTTGCATCGATATGTATACACTATATATGAGGGGAGTTTATTCTATCCCATCACACACATTTTTCATATTCGAGATAATCTAGATCTATCCCGTAATCATTATACAACTTGCATGATGGAAACCGAAGCCACATGACATGGATACACACACACAGAGAAATAAATGGATTCTGAGATGTAGTGCAATGCTCAGTCTAATTTAACTCTTTGGGTGACCTCTGAGGTTAGTACAACAACACAATATGCATATTTTTTATTATATTTGATGTGGTTTGTGGGCATGTACAGGTAGTCATTTTTTTTACAGGTTATAGGTGCAATCGACAATCTAATGGAAAAACTAGAGCGAAAAATAACACGTAAAAATGAAGATATTTTGAAGCAAAAAATACCAGATTCCAAACATATAAGTAGACACAGGAACTCAGATCAATCATTAGTGGCTAGGTTTCTTTTATCTTGTACATTCCTAGGTTTCTAAACCCTCAACAAGCCATTTTGACAATGTTTCCAGCTTTTTTAAGTAGATACACATTCCTGATGATTTCCAAGTTGCACAAAATCATCTAAGTCATCATCTCTCTCTCTCATTTACTTAGGTTTTTACATTGTTTAATTCTTAGTGCTTGCACATTATTGTATTTGATCATATGAATATCATTTGTTACAATAAGTTACTCTAAGATAATATTTAATTCAAATTATATTAAATCATTTGGTGAACCCCACTTGGCCCATTCTCCCAAATTCTTCATCTCTCATGACATCTAGGCATCCACCAACTTTCAATTCTAAACCTATCTCTGCACCTAGCTCTCCCATCCACACACTGCCTACACCATGACCCTGTCATCCTCATCGGTCCATTAGTCCACCCCATTTGGCCTAAGTACCATATCTTGGTAGCCCATACCTATAGTTTTTCTCCACCTACTTTACCACATCGGTCTCCCTACAATACACATATTTATTATCCTACACCACTGGTCTTACACCATAGCCACATGCCTTATTTTTCTCAGATACCAGATAAAGGTCCCTCACTCTTCACTATCATTAGATAGCTTTTCATCACACACACACACACACACACACACTTACACTTGGGGGGAGCATCACACTTTGTCCCTCCTCCATCAGTATTTTTTATCTCTATCGTCTACTCATAACTTATCTACTACACTTCACACTTTGTACTTCATGGTAACTAGCATCTAACACCAATCACATACAATACCTTTGATACATGATGACACACTCTTGCTCTATGGATCATAATTTATTTTTGAGGGCACATTTCCTAAATGAACCTCACATCACACACATCTATTGGGGGTAACATGAATCCCCTCATCTATACGTATTACATATCGAAACACACTATCACTTTCACACAACATTTACACATCTTGGTTGTATGTAATCTTGATATCTTATACTATTTACATGTCACACTTTATTTCCTATGATAGTTGGATACTTAGTATGTCATTATATTTTCTATACAAAAATGCACATTCACATTGTATCTTGAGGTGAATGCAGGACCTTTACAAATTCTTACACAATGCATGATGCTCAACACCACTCTTTACTAGTTCCTACGAGGCTCCCGGGGGAATCTACCTTTACTATTATTCTACTCCACATCACAGGTCATATATTTACAATATTTACTACTTTTGTTACTGTCACTTACTTTTCATTGTTCTATACATGCTTTGACATAATATTTATATTTCTAACATGATAATGGGTGTTTCATGTGTAGAATTTTTCTTGCAAGATTCTATACAACCATAGTTGTCTCTTATTTCTTGGTTACTATTGTTTTCTATTGTTTGTAGGCTATGACCTATGTCATGCTTGATCATTGTTTGTTTATGGATGCTTTGGACCTTATTTTCTTGTGACATTGTGAGTGATGTCCCATGTATGTCATCCACTTTTTATGGTCCCTCTTATCTTCACAGTTACTTATTACACTGTATTCTATTACATCATAGATCCTTACACTAACACCTATTTTCTAGTCTATCTTTTTTGCATGTGATTTGGTTTATACCATGCAAATCCCATACCCCCTGTAGATATCCAATCTATAACATGCATATCAATTTTAGGTCCTCTCGTTTAGGCCGCCTCCTCCTACATCTGTCGCATGCACCCAAAACGAGGGGGGTACTATTAGGTGAATGAATCATCCTTACAACAACACAAAGCTCTAGAATAGAAAATAACAGTACAAAATTTGAAAAGGCACACAACTATAGATTGGTCCAAAATTTGACTTGGACCAAAAACACAGAGTAGAGACTCACACCCAATATCAGACAGGAACAATGGACACTTGTGTCCTGGGGAAAAAATAGACACTTTTTCAGTTCAACATAGTTTCCAGCAAGTTACAATACAAATCTACAGTATCAAAAACTTGTCTTCATTTACATAATTCATTCATTCAACTAAAATTTAGTTATAATTCAGTTGTAATTTGGCTATAATTTAGTTATAAATCGGTTACAAATTTGGATGTGCTAATCTACAGTGGAACTTATCATTTGAGAAGCATCATGGATTGAGAGAAAAATAGTTCTCTCTTCCAAAAACTCTTCTCTTGGTGTGAGATCACCCAAAAAACTCATCCTTGGCACGAAATCACCTAAAAAACTCATCCTTGTGTGAGATCGGCCAAAAAACTCAACCTTTTCATGAGATTTCCCAAAAACCTCATTCTTGGCGTGAGATCACCAAAAAACCTCATCCTTAGAGGAAATAAAATCAAATCCATGGTTAAATGCTTTCTTGGTTGGGAATTGATCACTCCCAACCCCATCTGGAAACATCATCAAAGAAAATAGGACAACTTTCTATGTTATACTCTCTTATACATCAGGTTCACTTTTTCCTTAGCTACTACTTTTACACACTTTTTTACTTATACATATGTTGCTTTGATTTTTTATATACAGGAATTTGGCTACTCTATTTCTTTTATTTTATAGGTTCATCCTTACAAGAAATAAGAAGCATCTCACATCAACAAGAAAAATCTCCAACAACACACTATTATGTATACAATTCACCCCTAGGGTTTACCTCCCTTTCTTAGTTGTCATGTTTCACATTACGATCACTTCACGATTCACACGACTACTTGTCCACTCGATACACTATCGCCCAAACTCATCTCTAGATTACAAGGTACGCATATTCTATCTACTATATGCTATTGAGTATTCACTCAACAATGTAAAATGGGGGAAAATGTAGACAAAAAATTTATACACTTGGGTACATTTCTAGGTCCTAAAGCATACTAATGTATACATGATTCCTAAGTAAGAAAACTAGTGGTTGAAAACTCATTTTGGCCTTTTGGTTGATTTATCTCTTCCACTTTACTAATTCTTAGCTTGACCGAGCATCCATTTGGATTTACACATCTTACAATTTTTCTGACACTTGACTGATTTACCTTTTTATGGACTCAGACACTAGTTCCCAGTTAGGACAGAAACACCCAGGTGCTCCTATCCCTTCTAGGTGCTCATGTCTCTCTCTTTCTTCTTCTTAATATTTTTTGTCCCTTTCACTTCTTGGTCACATTTTAATACTTTGGGTCATCCTTTCAGTTGTCAATTATGAAATTTAAATAAGGGAATCACACACACACACACACACACACTTAGTTACTTATTTCAAATTAAGGGGATAAGAACTATAAGAATTATATATCACTACCTAAGCTTGAACAAAGGCACAGAAACACTATAAGCATACATCTAACACATTCACACAAGGTACAAGAGCTGCATTGATCTATATACACTGCATAAGAGGGGAGCTTATCTATTCCATCACACACATTTTTCATATTCGGTACAATCCAGATCTATCCCGCTATCATTGTGTAACTTACATGAAGGTAACCTAGGGAACGGAACACGAATACACACACACATACACACATGAAGAACTACATGGAGTCTGAGATGTATTACTGTGCTCATTTTAAATTTAACTCTTCATGTGACCTCTGGGGTTAGTACGAATCTGCATTCTACATATTTTTATTACATTTGATTTGGTTTGGGGGCATGTGTAGGTAGTCATTTTTTTTGTAGGTTACAGGTGTGATCGGTGATCTAGTAGAAAAACCAGAGTGAAAAATAACAAGAAAGAATGAAGATATTCTTACATGTAAAAGAAGAGATTCTTAACATATGAGTAGACACAGGCACCCAAATCAGTCATTAGCTCCTGAGGAACTCTTGTCCTCCCACAAACACTTTTTTCGTATACATTTCTAGGTTTCCAAACCATTGGTGAGCCATTTTGATATTGTTTCTAGCCTGTTCCAGTAAATACATAGTACCGATCATTCCCAAGCTGCACAGAATCAACTAAGTTATCAATCATCTCTCTCTCATTTATGTAGGGTTTAAAATTGTTTAATGCTTAGTGCTTGCACATTACTATAATTAATCAACTGAATATCATTTTTTATAGTACATTACTCTAAGATAAGATTTAAATCTAATTAGATTAAATCAATCATCAAACAATAAAATGTCCACGTACACTCTATCTAAAAAAAAATTATATACATATCTTGATATGCCATAATGGGCATCGATCTATAAAATGTGCATTCATCATAATATATTTGAAAAAAAAAAATACAATCCCATATATAATGAGTCATCCCTGACTCTCTCCTATGCCAAGATTTCCCCACCCACCTCTAGGTGGGGGCATCTACACTAACCTCATTGATCTCAACGGCATGTGTGACCTTGTAGATCAGCTTTCTGAATGTTGGATATAAGCTAGAACTCTTTGACCCTCTAGTACTGCAGCCTAATACAATTATCTATAGTACATAGCCTCCCTGGATTCCGCCACAAGCTGTAGAATAACATCACCAATACTTCTAATTGCTGCCACACTATGTAATGTGTCTCTCTCTACCATCACCTGGTGTATCTATACCCTCTGATGGTCCCTCTAGGTAGTCACCTAATCTCTCTCTGTATTCCTCTACTGCACCTGTTGTCTTAGGCTACGCTGCTCCGCTACCATCTAGTCTAGCTACCTCTATATATATTTCACAGTGAAAAAAGTAACATCACCTTACAGCATAACCCCATATCTCTCAACCTATATTGTGTCCACCGATGGCCCACATACTAACCTAGGAGATAATACCTGTGGTCATACCTATAACCATACTCCCCCATCTCCTCCATCTCCTCTCTTTTCTTCCGCAACACCTAGACTCTCTGGTATAGGTGGTGGTGATGGTATCTATAAAGGTCCCAGTCTGGGTACTTGTATCTATAGAACATGTTATATAACTAGTTGTAGCACCTCACGTGCTATGTGTACTTGAACCCGTTGCACCACCTGTATTATGGGCACCTATACCAAATGTGCTACTCACACTTGTATAACCTACACAACTAAAATGTGTGAACTGTGTAACTTCATTGGTGTCCCTTATGCCACCTAAACCTATGGAAATCATGCCTATGCCCATTACCCTATGCCTCTTCCTCCTCCTATCCTAATATACCTCTATCTCTCCTTTGTTATGGCCCACCCATTTCAACTTCCACTAGAGCTACATGTGAAATATTAATCCACCTCGACATGATCAATGCATACCATGCAACGTAATTAAGAGTAGTTCTTGGATTTACTATTTGTTCCCATGCATCCCATGTATATGGGATAACCCCAAAAAATATCTATTTGACCACCTGCACTCTGATACATGGAACAAAATCATATCTATGTGTGCCACACATACGTACCACTAGTCACCACCAGGTATACCATATACCATGCTGAGATTTCACTGAAATCTATCCAATCTATATATATCCATGATGTGGCTGCGACTACCAATAATGAAGTGGTTTATCTCTATAGTGTATAGCTCTATGGCATTGATACCCCATTGATATAACTTGTATTGTCACCAAGTCACCATATGTAACTTTAAGTCATCCAATGTTTATTGGTAAAAGGTGATGTCACCCATGTGGCCTCTATGGCATGCACCTATTATCTACCATCCCACAGATGAAGGCTCATCTAGTTGTATAACTATAAGTAACCCAATGGTCACCCAATGGTTATATGGTCTAATGCCCATATCTACAATAGTGTGGTTGGACTCAGACTCCTCATCCCTTTGTACATAATCAAGTGTAGATCTCTGTATAAATGTGCTAGGATGCACTATCCCTATGCAAATACTTCTCCCTCCATCAAAATTTCCACAAATCCCATCAACCCAAGCTGAAAATGTTTCCCAGTATTATCAAGAAACAAGTATCCACTAATAGGATCCATTAAATAGATAGACAGTCATGCTTCTGTCATGTCATCAAAACACTCATATAAGTGTAAAATCATCCTCTCTATGGATATTTCCTCTTAATAGAATACATCCCAAATGTGTCCTTGTATATGGGCCACATTCCCGTCATACTCCACCAAACTTACCTGTATTGTTACCCGAAGGATTTGATACACATCATCTAGTGTCACAATCATCTTCCCTACGAGTAGCCTGAATGTGTGGCTCTTGTTGTGCCATCGCTCAACCAATCATTCAACAAACAATGATCGATAGTAATATGTGGAAAATCCACAATATAGATAAATCTTGTTTCCTCTTATATCATGACCAACCCTCTCTCGTCTCGCTCAAAAAAATTCCTCTAAAATGAACATAGTTGTCCATGACACTCCTGCACGTCTAGTGCTAGTGGTCTCTCTTGAAAATCATACAATAACTCCAATTAAATATATTTTCTTCCATTGTATCCTTCTAAATTCTTCCTAAAACTCACCCAAACACACTAGTGCACTCTTTGGTACACTAGCGGGTACAATTACACAGCAACACATTTAACGCTAGCACACCTAGATGAACACTAGCATAATCACACTATCTCACTTACATTAACATATATGCTTCTACTAGAATGCTAGCACATTCAAAATTTTATCACATGTTTTGGTTAACTCACATGTTGTTATTGAAACACTAACATGTGCATATAGACACTAACACACTTTTAGGGTTACGCTAGTGTACCCAATGCATGCGATAACATTCAAATAAAATTTTCCTCTACATAAATAAAGCATTTAATGTACTTAAAATCATTTTTTTGAGTTACTTACTATTGCTCCATCATATTCCCTTCGTCCATACTCTCAAACGTGATCAACAATGTGTTTTCTCTGCACTCGTTGGGCCATCTCTCTACTCATTCAGAGCTCAAATATCTCTCAAATAACAAAAAGGGTTTGATAACACAAATGGTGCACGATGCTTTTCAGCTCTCCCATCCTTCAATTTATCCCCTTTCCAACCCTAATTTTTCTATTTTCTTCCCTCTTCTGCTTCTTCTCGACTAGTTGGGGAAGCCTCAATACTTCACTAGGGCACATTTATTTCCTGTGATAGAAAATATGCAACATCAAGAAACTTACAAAAACTCCTAAAAATTAAAAAAATAAAGGAAAAAATCATATATTCAAAAATTCAAAAAATTACAATATTTATAAAAATTTGAACAAATTCACATCATCACAAAAATCATACAATTAGAAAACGCTTGAAGTTGATATTTCAACATTTCAACACAATCTTGATAAATTCATACTTTTATCTACTATCCTAGTGATCGTTCCAATCTTACGAATATCACTCCATGGTCTTCCCTTTCCATGATTACTAACTCTACTTGGGGCAATTCATAAATCTATTTTTCCTTCATGATATAAATTCACCTAGGGAAATTTCTCTCAAATCAATTCGCAAAACGGATCCAACAAAAGTATATTTTGAAGTATCTAAGCATCACTTCACTCTTCAATCTAATCCTATTCCCACACCTTTCATTATTTTAGTTCTTTGGGGCATTGACTTCTACTTTACCATCATTGTGGCATGCATGAGGGGCATAAATAATTATCTTTTTTTTTTTAAATTTTTGTTGCATTATTGATGTTTAATTTTTAGACCAAAAACACGTATTATATTATCATCTTGGATTCTTCATAACTATGGTTCATAATTTTATGGCATATATTGGGTTTGTTTTCCTTTTAATATTTTCTTTGATGTGTTTGTGTTTTTTTCCATGCATCTGGGTTACCCATCATGATTATTTCATAATCATGGTGACAACTCTATTATGTAAAAACAAAATAAGTTTTCTCAAATTTCTCTCTCTAACATAGTTGTTAAATATCATTTCCTTATGTGAAAATAATGATAAGTGATAGAAGTTATTAAATCCTTTTGATACTAAGATGATCATTGATCATACAACTATGTGAGGGTTTTCAACTAGAATAGGTAAAACTATTATAGCATCAAGGTAAATTCAATCTGTTATATTACAATAAAAATGTTAAATTGGCTATACAATCTTAGTTGGTTTATTAACTGCATATAACTTGATCATAGCATATGATCTCCTAGTTGTGGGATTTGTGGATTTCATTTTATGTTGGATCATAACTTGTTTTTTTTTATTTCCATCTTCGACCCATAATAACACCGAGTTAAGTGGTTATTGATTGGAGTTTGACTATGCGAGTCTTCGACCTTATAAAAAATTAAAGATTTTTGGTTGTTTCAAAAAATTATTGGCCATGTCTTGGACATATGTTATGATTCCTTGATTAACATTAAAATTGGTCATATACCATATTGTACAAATTAGAAAGTTTTTTTTGTATTTTGATCATCACCATGCATAATTCTTTACATTATATATATTTTTTTAAAATGGTCTTTGAACGATCAATATATACTCCATTAATGGGGAATGATCAAATATTTATAACAACCTTATATGGTCATACACCCTAAATGAATGAAATTGTTATAGTCATTTCTTTGTTGACAACTTATACCTACTTGTAAGATCTAACATGGTCTTAAGGTGATGGAAAGAAAGGTTATTAGGAGAAAGGTTGGTTGTTAGTATGGCCTAAAACCATGATCGAAGGCATTGTAATATAAGAATTATTATGGTCTGTGACCATACTTCATATAAAATGATTAATAGTTATTGGGTTATGCTTATTAGTATAAAATTGGGCTAAACCATGTTCTTATGACAATTGCTTAACTATTGGTTGATGATCGGATAACAACCTATGCATGAAATGAGATTTAAATTTGGTTTGTTTAAATATGAAACTCAAGTACACCACCAAATGAGGAGGGAATTTATGAAAAAAGGCATTGGAAATTAAATTAGGCCACTGTGTGGCACAATAGGAAAGGTATGCATTGAAAGTATAGTTAATGATCTTGAAAATCATTAAGCTTCCTAAGGAAGCTAACAACATGAAATCAGTTTCATTTTGTTGATTTTGTTTGTTGGTAGAGCTCATCCAGTGAGCTATGCATGAAAGGGTTTCGAGTTATTATCCAGATGATTTATTTGGGGTGTTCTTTGTTATGAATAAATGTGTCTATTTTGCTTCAAGGCATATACAAAAATTTATTTTAAAAATAAAGAAGGAAGGATTTTGCGTTGGAGCTCCTCGAATTTTGTGGAATGAATTTACAGAAGATTTGCAAAAAAATTCTCAAGCATGGATTATTTCCCTTTTATGGTTATTTTCTTTTTGGAATATCTGAACATCTGTAGGTTGAATGTGTAATGATTCCTTGTATTCCATCTTTGTTTTGGGATTGTTGGATATGATTTACATTTTGGGCTTTTAGTTAATTCGTTTGTAAAATAATAATGGGGGGATTATTACACATTAAGCTTGTACTTTGGGTCTGCGATTATTTGTATAAACTAAGCCCTTGATTTATTGGCAGGGGGTTATTTATTTTTAATACTATCTTTTTGGTGGGAGTCGAAGATTGGGTTAAGTGTATATTTGTGCAAAACCAGATTCGGTTGCATGCACTCCAAGGTTGTTCTGTGATTTGGTAATTGGTAAGACCATTTCAAACTTGTTGATAAACTTCATAATATTCTTTTAATGAGGGTTGTTTTATAGATTTGGTAGACTCCTGTAGCTACATTTTTAACTAAAAATTTTCCTTTTCAAGAATGAGTATGGAAATACTTCACCTTGTTTTACTATTCCATTCTGAAGGGATAGAGTAATTTTATGTTTATTGTATGTTGACTTCATGATTAGTCTGTTGGACCCTTGTAACTATGTGTGTGTGTGTGTGTGTGTGTGTGTGTCTCACTCTTCATTGGATTTATTTAGACTTTTATTTATTTAATTTTTTTTTTTGGGATAATGACATTAGAATGTGTTTAGTCTTGTGCTCCCATATTTACAAAACTATGCCATCAAATAGTAAATGGGTATTGGAAATTTTGAGGATTCATTTGAGGTTGAAGTTGAGGCTTATTTGCCCCTTTTGTGTATTGTTCATGTGGTTCAAATTTGATCACTCCCATTTATTTGCACCTTTGGTTGGGTAAATTAGATATGTTTATGGATATAACCATGATAAGGTTATACTGGGGAAACTGAAACTTATTGCTTGTTAAATATATTTTATATTTTTAAATCTATTTTGATTGTTGGTTGTGTAATAATATAAGTCAAAGAAAAATTTGGAAGGGTTTTCAATTAATGAATGTGAAAATAACATCATGAATTCATAATTAGAATGGATGAGGAGGAAAATATTATCTTATCTTGTGATGCTTGAGTTGATTTGGTTCAAATGAAGAATGAGCTTGTTTTCTCTTTTGTATTATGTAAATTAATATACCAATTTGCAAAAAAGGTAGTTTATGTGCAAACATATATGTTAATTTTTTCAATCTAAAAGGAAGGAAGTATGGGTTGATGTGATTTTCATTTTAATTTGATTTGATAAATGATGAATTAATCATGTGGAATTATAAGTAATTGATTGTTCAAGCTTGGCTTATTTCTCTAAATGGTCCAAAACTGAAAGGGGAAAAGTTAAACTTAATTTTGATGGGGCTTCAAAAGGTAACCTTGTTCTAGCTAGTGGAGGAGGCATAATTAGGGATCATAATGTGGATTGGATCTTAGCCTATGTTGTTCCTTTGGGGACTCAGAGCAACAATGTGGCTTAAGATCGCGCTCTTCTCTTGGGTGTTAGTCTTGCAAAGGAGAAAGGAATTAAACATATCCTTATTGAGGGGGAATCTCTTCTCATTTTAAATGCAATAAAAAAGAATAGTCATAATAATTGGATCCTGGGAAATATTATTAATGATACTAAAGAAAACCTTAAGTACTTTGATTCCCATATCATTACTCATATCCCTCGTATAGGAAATGCTTGTGCAAAAAGATTGGAAAATGAGGGAGTTCAAAATAGTGATTACAAGGTGTGGTAAAAAGGTGAGGTCATACCTATGCATATTAATGATATTATCAATAATTAAAAGTTATAAGCACTTCACCTTAAGTAGCATGAGGGATAATAATGGGTTCATTTTCCAATATTTCAAAAGCGTGTTTAGATTAAGCTATTCTTGGGAAGAAATGTATAATTTCAAAAATTACAGACCTCAAAGTGTTGGGCATTATCTGACTGTCATGGGTGGTGATAGAACCATATTTGAGTCATCCGGACATGGGCATATTGTGGAGGATAAGTCTATGTGGCACCTTTTTCATATTGGGGGTTTCAGGAAATTTATCACCAAACTCCAAGGGAATGATCCCTCACTTACTATGGAGTTTGGGATAGCATGGAAGGAAGGGAAAGTGGTGATCTATGGCATGGAAATAGAAACATCAGAGGAATCCATAGCTTGTATTACTGGCATGGACATGGAAGGTCTAAAAATCTTTAAGGATAGGAATCAGAGAGAGTAAGAAATCAATAATTTCTTTATCGGAAAGGAAACTATCCATTACTTCACCGATGGTATCTCTCATTCCAACATTCCTAGGGTGTGGAGAGAGGTCTTCCTATACATCATGAAGTATTTAACTCTTGAGGGTATGTATCGCAAGATATATATACCCACCACTTGTCATTTCTAAACATGTTTAGACATAAGAAATTTCTCAGTATCTCCTTCTATATTTTTACGTCTCAGACCACCTCAGTGAGGGATTTACAATGGAGTAAGGTGGAGTCTCCCATCCACGAGGGCATCATTTTTATCCTATTTCATAATGGGAATCCAGTCGGGGATAAAAAATGCCCCCAATTGAAGAGGAGGAGGATATTAACCTAGCTGAGTGTCTGTCCAAAATGAGGGAAGGAAATATAGGTTCTAAGAAAATGGGTGAAGGGAAAAAAGTGGAAGGGATGGATAATCAGGAAGTTGTTCCGTCAAAGGGAAAGGATAAAGTTACCTCGGAAAGAGAGCATGGTATTGATATGTGAAAGAATAAATTTTAGTACTTGGAGAAGGTGGTCTAGGTATTAGAAGAGAATAATTCAGTGGTGAGAAAGGGAATTATTGACATTATCGAAGCCACCAAGAAAATATGCTTGTCCTAAAAGAACATCCAAGGGGATATCAAGCAGTTGTATTCTCTAGTTCAAGATTTGGGCATTCATCTAGATGTTGTGGAAAAAGAGAAGTGAAAAAGGAGGTGGATTAGTTATGATGAAGAGGAAGATGATGATTTTGAGGAAGAGGCATCTAAGGAGGACATCAAGGACCCCCTAGATAAATCTGAATTCGGATTCTATCACAAAAGAGGAGACTAGGGAGGTTAAACCCTCTAGAAAAAAGTAAAACTAACTAATGGAACTTATTCCGAACTGTCTATGGACTTTCGGGGAAATTTCTTTTTTTTTTTCTTGTTTAATGGCTTAATTCTCTTCTTCTCACTATCTCTTGGACCCCCTTATCTATTTTGGATTTAAGTCTATTTAACTCTCGAGTTCCTTTTCCTTTTTTTTTTCCAGCTTTGCTTCTATCACGATGTAATATTTTGTACTCAGCCTCTGGGAGCCTATCCCTACTTTTTACCCTATCTAATTAAAAAAACCCTCTTCAACATAAAAAAGGGACCAAAATAAATGAAATAAATGTAAATAAATTAGAGAAAAATAAAACAATTGTGTCTCTTTACCTCCATGGATAAAAGCTTTCAAACTTGCACAAAAAATAGTAGAGAAAAGAAAATGATGAGAGATAAAATGAGAAAGAGAAAAGAAAATAGGATTCAAAAAATGAAATTATGGATTTATTAACACCCTAGATATCTAGGGAGGAGATTCCTTTGATCCAAGGGCTAAAATAAAACCTAGACCTTGCCACTTATTGGGAACTTTTTTCTGGGTGAGTAAAATTATTTTTCCAAATTAACTTTATTTGAATCATGATGCAAATGGGAATGGGTTCTCTAGGTGAGAAACCATATCAATTTAACTCAAATTATCTCTTGGCTAAATAAAAATCTTCAATAGACTAAAAATAAACCCTTGGTGGGGAAGACACAAGAAATTTAGATAAATGTATATGATTACTCTTAAAATTTGACTATGATTTTTCATCTTGAGTAATTGGGTGGTATAAGGTTATAAAAATATTGTAACTAGGTGATGGTGGTCTAATAGGTTACACTCATTTATTACATTAAAACTTATGAATTATTTCCCTTATTTTGGGATTAAATTGAACTTAGAAAGTTAGTAATAACTCAACTCATTTTAAAACCTAGTGGAACCCTTGGCACAATACGAGTATGGTAATATATTTATAAAAAATTAAATTAGTTTGAATGCGATGCATGGGAATCATTGATCCAAGGCTATGTATTAGTTAAATTTTGGTTTTCTAGGGTCTTTATAGGTGTACTTAAGTCATTCATTGTGTCTTTTAGGGTTTAAAAATTCAAAAATTTGAATTCTCAAAGCCAAATTTGGCTTATGTTTCATATGTAAATGTGTATATTGTCCTAGTAAGTCTTGAACATGTAATTTTGGTAATTTTAAGGATTGGAGAGCTCCCTTAGATACAAGGTTTGTCATATTAGTCCCAAGTTACCATTTAGGCATTTTTCTTGTTATGAAGTCTCAAAATGTGACTTGGTCATATAACCCAGAAAAACAGTTATTCTTAAACCATTCGAAAAAAGGTATAAAGGATACTTTGTAACTCTTTCATATTAATTTATCAATCACATGAATTATAATTTGGAGCTCCAAAAAGTGTGTTAGCAGGTTTTATAAATTATGTGTATGCATATACTACGAAATTGTTTTGCATTCAAGTCCATTCTTGTAATTATGTGAAATACAGTGTTTGATAATTACATGTATGTGGTTTTTGATAACAAATTGGGTAAGTAAATGTGTCATTATTTGTTGCACCAAAAGAGTCAATAAATCATTCACACTATATTGTGTTACATTCCTCAAAATTATATGTAGAGAAAATTGTGGTACATGATAGGAATATGATAGGGGTGTTAAGAATTTTAAGGAAGATATTAGTAAAGGGAGAGAGAAGACTTGTTCTCAAGATTTTTAAGATCTAGAGACTATCAAAGAAGAATTCATGTGAATACTTTAGTGATGAATGTTGGGAGAGGGATTACAGTTAGGAAACTTTAGTTTCTTACAACATAGTAGAGTATCCTTAGATCTGAGCATGTGAATTATGGAATATTGGCATACATTGTTGAGGTATGAAGGTTCTAAATGTTCCTGAGAATCCAATCGAAGCAATTTTTAGTCTTTAAAAGTAAGGCTATTTTATTATGTCAAAGGAATTACACTCTTGGATTGACTAGTAGTGCTTACTAGGGTTTCTAAGGAAATTCATTGTATCTCAATTAACACAAGATCTCCAACCTTGAGACTTGAGGGGAAGAAATTTGAGGAGACAAGTAAGGAGAATAATTAGGTTTCATACCTCATAGAGTGTCTACAATCTTATAATTCTTGATAGTTGGAGGAAGTTATTTTATCTTATTTTTGAAAAACCTAATTAAGCCTAAGACATGGGTTTCGTGAAGGAATTTCTAAAGGAAGGATTCCTAAGAATTTTCACTCTTGAGAATATTAAAAATTAAATGGTTCATTTCTTCATGGATTTATTCCCTAAGTCAAAATATATAACTGATTTTTTGTTGAACCAAGCCAGTAAGGAGAGGTAAGCCAAGCGAGGGAGGTTATGAGGAAAGTAACACTTGCCAAGAGAGTTTGAAAAAAATATTTTCCCCATACCTATAACTTGACAAAGGGTCTTCAAAATCACTGATACTTTCTTCAGAAAACATGTAGATTATTCTTTTCCATATCATTCAATTGGCTATATTCTTTAGAATCCTAAATTGGCAATTCTTGAAAAGGAGAGTGAGATGATCATTTTCTGAGATTCTAAGGATCTGAGTGATTGAAATAAGATGAAGGAAGTATATAAAACATTCTTGTATCATTTAATGCATTGATTTTTGACTATAGGATAGAGTTGTGGGTTATTAGATGATTTATAAACATTGAGACCAAGGTATAAGGGAAAGGTTAAACTAGATTGAATCGATTAACTACCATGTCTTGTTGATTTTTTGAGATATAGGTATTTTATACATCATTAGGGGTATCAGAGATGGGAAGAAGAAGGAAATTGACAAGAGAGTGACAAAGAGAGAAAACAAGAAGTGGAGAAGAGAAAAGAAGTTGAGAGGAAAGTGAAGAAGTGATAAAATGCCACCAAGAAGAGTAGGTGGAGGTGGAAATAGAGAACAACTCAGAGGTGTTGAGTTGGAAGCATTGCTAAGGAACATTCAAGATAGGTAAAGAGAATTAGAGGTCTCCTATAGAAGAGACCAAACATTGGAAGAAGACAATGATGATGAGGGAGTAAGGACAACAACAAAAGGAGATCAAGAAGAAGAGGAAGGAGCGGAAGTAAGGATACTGAAGGTAGTCATGGGAGCAAGCACAACACCAAAGATGAAAGTGCTAGAGTATTGAGGTATCCTACATCTAGAAGAGATCATATATTGGATAGCTAAGATGTAAAAGTATTTTGATTTAGAGGGAATTGTAGAGAACAAGAGAGTGAAATTTGTATTCACTAATCTCATTCGACATGTAGTAATATGGTGGGATTTTGTGCAGCAAGAAATATTAAGAAGAAACAAAGAGAAGATCAAGAAATGGGACAAGATGGTGGCTAATTTTAAAGGTAAGTTCATTCTTGCTGATTGTAAGACTGTTTTATTCAAGAAATTACAAAATTTTAGGTAGAGAGAGTTAACTGTAACTGATTATATTGACGAGTTTTATAAGTTGGCTATGAGATCTGGTCGTATACAAGATGATGTTGAAGAATTTTCTAGGTATGTAAATGAATTTAGGTTGAACATTCAAGATGAAATTAACCTATTTCAATTGATATCAATAGAAGAAGCATATAAGGCAGACTTAAGGGAAGAGGAAAAGTTGTCAAGAAGGAAAACTCAGTATTTGAGAGGTAGAGGAAGAGGAGTAAGAGGAAGAAATCAACAGACAGGAAGATGAAAACAACAATAGAAAACAAGTCAAGAAGAGGTGACTAGTTCACAATCACAAAGCTCATTCAGAGGTGGATATGGATACACAGGAAGAGGTGGATATAGAAGAGGTAGAGGTGAATTCATAGGCAAGTGCTTCAAATGCAAAAAGTTTGTTGGACATAGATATTTTAAATGTCCTAAATACCCTCAAGAAAGAAAGAAAAAGTTAGTAAATCAAGGAATCGAGTGGCACATGTAGAAGAAGAAGAGAGTGCAACATCACCATTTATGGGAGAAGAACCTAAAATTGGAGAATCTTTGATGATGAGGAGATATTTGGTTCATGTAAACAAACAAGAGGAACTAGTGTAGCGAAGAACCTTGTTTAGAACAATATGCAAAGCAAGAGATAAGTGCTGTAAGATTATTATTGAAAATGGTAGCACTAATAATCTATTGTCCACTGAAATGGTATAAACAATAAATTTGAAAAATTTCAAGCATCCTAACCTGTATAAGGTTTTCTAGTTATAAAAAGAGCATCAGGTACTTGTGAATAAGTAGTTTCTAGTTAATTTAGGAAGATATCATGATTAGGTTTTATGTGACATATTTCCCATGGATGTATGCCATCTTCTGTTAGGAAGATTGTGATAATTTGATAGGAGAGCCATCAATGATGGGTGGACAAATACATACACATTTTGTAAAATATGGAGTGAAGTATACACTAAATCCATTAAAAGATAGAAATGCATGGCCTGAGTAGTAGTCAAGGGTAATGTTTATGGGGATGATATTATTCTTCTAGTAGAAGAAAAAAGGTGAAGTTTGAAAAAAACCAAAACAGTGAAGACAATGTGGTAGTGGCTCAATGGAGAGCATGAATACAAATATTTTCTACAAAAAGAGAATGTGGAAGAAGAGAATGGAGACCTAAGTGATGATGAGGATAAATATAATGGTGGATTGTTAGATGCAAATAAGAAGGATCATAACTCAGTATATGAGGCCAAATAAAAATTTGAAATAAAGAAACTTAGTCCTATAGGAAGTGACAAAATAGTCCATGAGCATGAAAATCTACAAAGACAAGAAGAAGATGAACATAAGGGGAAAGTTAGGGAATTCAAGCATGAAAAATATGATCATATTTTGAATAATAATACCTATTTGAGTTTTTTTAGTGGAGGTATGACAAGGAAAGCCAAATTGGAGCAGCCACAAGGAGATAGAAATGACAAGTAAACACCAAATTTTCTCAAACTAGAGAGTAAATTGACACAAGCAGAGGAAAAAGTACAAGACAAGGCTTATGTAGAAGTAAAGGAATCACAAGAAAATTTCTATACAGACATGAAGTAGATGACTAGACTTAGGAAGTAGTTGATAAGGGTAGTTAATAGTCTTATGGCAGTTGAAGACCTTACAAGGATGATTTATTTAGACAAATTTACCAAGAACATGATACAACTCCAAGGCACACCTGAAGCCATACATTCAGTCCAAGAGAATTCATAGAATGCTATACCAAATTGAAAACAAAGGAAGAAAGGAAAATTACAAATAAAACGAAAATATAACTCCATGGAAGTTTTTTTTCCCCCTTGGTAGTATGATGTAAGGGCATCATTACTCCAGGGCTAGCATAGAGATAGTATAGTTATGTGTTAGTAAAAATTTGGTTTCCTAGGATCTTTATAGGTATAATTGAGTCCTTCATGGTGTCTTTTAGGGTTTATAAATTTAAAATTTTGAATTATGGAGTTTCCCTCAACTTTGATCTATTCAAAAATTTGAATTCTCAAAGCCAATTTTGGCTTTTTTGCATATGTAAATGTGTTTTTGGTCTTAGTAAGTCTTGAACATGTAATTTGGGTCATTTCAAGGCTTGGATATCTCCCTAAGATACAAGGTTGATCATATTAGTCCCAAGTTACCATTTAGGCCTTTTTCTTGTTATGAAGTCTCAAAATGTCACTTGGTCATATATCCTAGAAAAACATTTATGCTCAAACCATTCGAGAAAAAGGTATAAAGGATACTTTATAACTATTTCATATTCATTGATCAATCACATGAATTGGAATTTGGAGCTCAAAAAAGTGTGTTGATAGGTTTTGGAAATTCTATGTATGTATACACTGTGAAATTGTTTTGCATTCAACTCCATTCTTACAATTCTGTGAAATGTTGTGTTTGATAATTACATGTATGTTTTTCCTTGAGTAAGTTGATAACAAAACAAGTAAGTGAAGGTGTCCGTATTTTTTCAACTGAAAGATTCAAGAAATCATTCACACTATATTGTGTTACATTCCTCAGAATTCTATGTAGAGAAAATGGTGGTACTATAGTCACAAAATCATGCACTTTAGACATTTATTTATCCCTGTCTCATACTACTATTTAGAAGGATCTTGAGTGAAGAAATTACTAATTAATCCCACCTTTTGAATATCTTATTTTTTTTTAATTTAATCACCCCACCCATTTTTATCTACATACCTATTCTATTTTGGAACTCTCCCATTATTTTAGCCTCGGTTGGGGCACCTAGGGTAGTATTGGGTTACCTATGGGCACCCTTATCCCACCAACAACGCCCCGGTCCTTTTTCTACTTTCCTACCAATTTTTGGGATCTTTCTAGCCATTTCTCATCCTTATCTATTTTATATTGGTCATGTTGGGGTTAACTATGAAATTATAGCAAGAGAACCCTATAAATATAAAGTTGTGAGACCATAATGAAGGACCTAGTATCACACACTAGTATCACTCCATATAGAGTTGCATCCATATATTGCATTGCAATCCACATAGGTCCATCATCAAGGCATCAAGCTAGGACATCTGCATCACACTTCATAGGGGGAGGGATTTTATTCTATTCCACGCACACATTCTATTACATTTTCTACATCTAGCTATTTCTCACTATTTCACAAAGTGCGAATGGAATAAGAGAACCTAGGGATTGTCATTTCTCACACACACTAGAACTAAATCTAGGTTTGAAATTTAGTGCACTGCTCAGTTTAGTAAGCACATTTTTGTGAAAACTAAGGTTAGTTTGACCCATTCATTCTACATCTTTATTTTTAGGGTTTTGATACTCCTTTTTGTCTTTTTGTAGGTCTCTACATCAGCTTGGATTATTGGCGACATATAATGCTAGACAAAAAACTTGATGCGACATCGAAAAAAGGTTACAGATCATCTTGTAACCATGTGAGAACCAACTTCAGAGATTTTTCACAGACCAGGGCACCCAGAGCACCCGTGGGCACCCTAGTCCTATTACACTCACCCTAGTTCACTCAGATCCTCCATAGCCAATATTTTCGTGGCTCCAGCATAGTAGTTCCTATTCCTATTTTCTCCAGTTATCTCTGCAACAGTCACTAGTTAGTAGCTAAATCATTTTCCTTTTTCTTTTACAAATCAGGGTTAGCACTTCCTTTTTCATAATTGATTAGTTTTCTTTCATATTTCATTGCTAAAACTATTTACAACATTTATGTCCTCCTAGATTAGATTAACTATTCCTTAGCTACTTAGTTTAGCTAATTTTAGTTAATCATTTTAGTGAACCCAACTTGACCTACATACTCCTAAGATCCCCATTTTCTTTAGCATTTCTTTATCATGGCTATCTCCATTCATGACTTTATGCTTCTCCATCCTAAATTAGGATCTAAAATCATTAATATTTTACTTACTACTCTAATTCCTAACAATACCCATCCTGATATAGTTTATAATAACTTTGCAGATGCCTTCTCTCAGCACATTTCTTTCCCATATATTCCTTTGACTGATATTTTTACTTTTGACAATGATCCACCACCACATATCATTTGTTGTATTCATAATGTCAGTGTAAAGCACACATTAATTAATAACGGATTTGAGATCAATTTGTGTCCCATGTCATTCCTTTAACACCTTTTCCTCTCTGCTCATGATGTTATCCCATCTATTATTTCATTGTGTGCTTATGATGGTTTTGTTTGTCCATGTCTAGGTCACATTACATTTCCTATTATAGTTATCCCCAAAACTACACACATTGTCTTCTTTGTTATTGATTTCTTGGTCGCTTACAACTATTTATCCATTGCATCTACTTTACATCATTGTGTTAAATTCCTTCATGACGGAATTGAACATACTATCGCCCAAGATCGTGACCCATTATGATGCTGTGATTATGCACCTAACACTAGCATCCTCATTCCCCGTACTAACACTACCAACAATCCCCAACCTATAGAATAATTACCTCACTTTCCACCACTTGACAATACCATTTGTGTGATAAATGTTGTTTCTCATAAGTCACCTATTGCTACTAAAATTATTCCCTATCAGGGACCTATCCACTCTATGGACATCACTCTATCACATTATCCTTCACTTTCATCACACATCTTATCACACTCGACATTCACCTACACTCTTTCCATGAATAGTTCATATTGGGAACACATTCCATTTGATCCTACATGCGATGAAACTATATGTACACATGAGGGTTTGAATCTCTTAGGGATTACCTTTGATGATCTCCATCCTATGCCATATGCTTCTCATCTTTATTATGGGTATATCATCATCCCTTCCGCTTATAGTCTTCATATATTTTATCTCATGATTTTTCTTTCTCGCAATCATATTTATTCACCACTCACATTAGGCCAATCATGGCTTGATTATATTGGAGGTACTCTAGACCCTAACCATACAAATATATATTTCCCTATACATTTTGAATGCATTTTCATTTGCAATAGTTCTTTCCTAGGCTATATATAGAACATTACTCATTGGTATGACCATGGTTTCCCACTTCCTCCTTTCACTAATGAGGAATATGTTATGGGTATGTATCATTTTCACCTCAATGGCTACTTACGTGACCAACCAAACATCATTTCTTACCAAGTTACTAATGCTTACCCATTTGATTATAACCTGGAGGATGATGAACTTCTAGATGACCTTATATGAGCTACTTACGTACACACTTGGGGGGCATACCACCTAATTCCCCCTTTATTTCATCATATCTACATAATTCTACATCAAAATGCTCACATTATTTCATACCTCATCTTATCATATTCACATTTTTCATACTCTCACACCCTCATTTTTGTTCTCACATTTAGCATATTCATCATATACTTTAGCATCGTTACCTGATGACATACTTTTGTGCTTCAGTTCACACTTGACTATTGAGGGATTAATACTACACTGAACCCCACACACTACACTATAGGCATTGCACAATACACTTCATCACACACGTTATACATTCTACATTTCATGTTTTGTGTTTTTACACCCCATACATCATGTTAATTGCATACATCATTGTTTACGCATCTTACATCCTACATCATCCTAGCCTACATATTAAATTATTCATTTGTCTACATACCATACTTACTACACTGAGTATTTTCACACATATTCTACTCATCTTCATTAGATATGAATCTAACATCACATTCCCTTGCATACTACATTATTAGCTTATATACATACATTACATGCCACTCTATATATTACATTTTCCACACTCTACACATGTTGCATTTCATTATACACATAGTATTTTTTACATATTCAACTTATCACATGGTCATATTTTATGATTACATATACCACATTGTCTTCTACGCACTACAATCATTACCCTATGACGCACTTTAGTTCTTCAGTCCATACTCAAATGCCGAGGGTTTACAAATCAAATGGACCTTACATTCACAATGCAACATTTTCAACCTATGGCATTCCTAGTTTAAAGACATATGCCCTAGGCTACATCGTCACTTATTCTATCATCTTGTAGTGGTATACACCTTAGGTTACATCACACTACCTATCACTTATCTTATATTGATATAAACTTAGTGATAAATCATCACTCATCCACTCATCTCATGGTGATAAATGCTTAGGGATAAATCATCACTCCACATTTCATCTCATAGTGGTTTATGGTCAGGATTTAAGTTCCACACACATATCTCTTCTATATGTCACATATCATCACCACTACGCATATACACATTCATCACAATGTGATAGACATGATACACACTACTCGACTATTTCCCAATGATGCAATCTCATTTACGGTTCATTCTTGACTATTGAGGTGGAAAACAAAATGAACCTTATTACATATACTCAGGGGGTACGCGACTCATATCATTCCAACTTGCATTCCATTCCATCCATCCATCCACTGCATACTGCATTATCTTGGGGGCATTTATTTTTTTTTGCTAGTGTTTTACATGTTTAATTTATTACAAATATTAGATTGATTTATTATATGTCATTATCTATACCTTCCACACATGGGCATTCATGCATTTGTTTAGTGTGATTGCAGATACAAGACTCCTACACCTGACATGGATGCTATTGATTCAAGTGCTATTGTTTCATTTTGTACTTAGCATCTTGCATTACTTGATCATACATGATCTTGAAATATTTCTTATTTCTCTAACATGCTAATGGGTGTTCCATGTGTAGTACTTATTTTGTAGGATTATATGTTTTGATGAGTCTTTGCTTGTTTGTCTGTATTTCTCTACTATTGTATGTGAGATTTTCCCTATGCGTTGTGTGCATAATTTCTTGTTATTTTTGGCCATCATGGCCTTGCGTGTCTTACGACATCATGAGTGATGTCCCATGTTTGTAACCCACTTTGTGTGGCTTACTTGTCTTCTTGCATGTTTACACTATGTTGCTTGGTATTTTTTCCATTGTCTGCATAGCTTACACATGTTTTCTATATGGATGCATAATTTTCTCAAACTTGTTTTTGACTATCCATCCTTGTTTATATGTGCCTTGGTTTCTACCAAGCTCATTCCCTTCCCCCTGTAGGGCACCGTTACAAAGTTACATCTTACATGTGGTTGGTCCTCATTTGGGGCTGCATCCTCTTATCAGTGATGTCAGATGTGCCCCCAGACAGGGGGGTGATAATTTAGGTTTTTCACATACTAACACAAATATTTTACACTGGTACGGTTTATTTTTCTATAGAAAGTGTGTTCAGACCAGTCTATGAACCCCATACACAGGGGATTTTATAGGACATGGTGTCCTTAGAATTTCTGGGAAGTAGTTATAGGCTTAGAGGTTACAATGGGTGTGCCTCCCTATACTACATCAACCAATGGCGTTGAATCACCCAAAAAACCAAAACACTACAGAGATCTCTTCACACACATTTTAGTAGAAGCAGTTAGAGTTTAGAGGACACAAGGCATTTCCTTTCTACACTTCTTCAACCAAGGTGACGTGAGATCACCTAAAAAACTCACAGCAGTACAGGATATCCTTCTACACTCTTTCTCGACGTGGATCAGGTGCACATGTTCCCTTTACATTTTTTTTACATTAGTGTACTTTACATGTGTCTTTTACATAGTGGTTTTACAATCACATACATAAATATTTGACTACTTGATCATTTTATTCTTATAGGTCCAGCCGTATGAGAAACAAGAATTAAAATAGGGGAAACAACAAGCGAGGACAACAACAACATTTCGTGATAGCACACATGCTTTACTAACCATGCAGGTACACATTGCGGCAGCTACACACATGTGTTTTGCCCTAGGTTTACTCTCATTAATTTTTCTTTTAAAAATTTTCATCTATATTTCCATGCTCCTCTATCCTTTTATCATTCCACACTTTTTCTAGTCATTCGACACATTTTTACTACACTCTTCATAAACATCAAGTACACATCTCTATCTACTTTAAGTTACCGATATTTTTTCTCACCAACATAAAGTGGGGGAAAAATGTAGTCACAAAATCATGCACTTTTTACATTTATTTATCCCGGTATCATACTACTATTTAGAAGGTTCTTGAGTGAAGAAATTACTAATTAATCTAACCTTTTGACCATCTTAATTTGTCATACCCATAGACACTAAAATTAGGTCACACTCTCATTTGGTCCCTCAACAAATAAACACCTTCATCACATTCACCTAGTCATGGCCCCCTTCACCCCACTCTAATATTAATTTAATTATTTAAATTAAATTAATTCATTATCCTCACCATATCTATTATTTAAATATCCTAATTTAGATAATGCCCACATATCCACCTCATCAAGCCACGTCACCCTAAGACCTATTCTTAGTAAGTTACCATAACTAAATAAGACTCACCCAAACCCTAAAAATCAATGCCTACATTCCCTCTAACCACATTCCCGCATGCTTACAAGAAGCTTCTATCCTAATCAACGGGTTAACAACATGAGATCTCAGAAAATCAAGGGGATCCACCTAGTTTAGCAAACCTATAAAATCTCGCCTTGACCGACGCTAGTTATCCCTAACCATCACCAGTTAAGACGGAACCACCGTCAGTCACCTTTTAATCCCTAAAACAAACTTATTTTGGAGGTTGGAAAACATTAGCAGATTCCTGAGAGATATCATCTTTTGAGAAGACGCATGCAAGGAAGGAGATCAAACATTTTCTCTTACACAGGCATCCAACAATCACCCAGCACATATTCGATCCAACCAAGCAAAAAGGAATGCACATGCAGCCCATGCAGAAGATTTCCTATGTTTGGTGATCCTCAACAACATTCAACCTCTTACTAGCACCTTCATCCATCAATCACGAGCACCCAGAACCAGATTTCAAGTAAGTAGAACAGTTTACTCCTCTGGTTCATTCATTTCATCATTGTATTGTCATCATTTTGTTCTCTTAGCCCCCCCATTGATCTCCTCTAATACTCACCCCTCCATATACCCATCAAAACCTCACCAAATCCCACCTAAACCACCTAATACCTCACTCTGACCAACCAAAGTCCTTTGTGCAATCACAAGGGAGACCCAAATCTCATTCTATTTCATTCCTAGTTTTCCACAGTAATCAGCATTGGTTTTCCCCAACCGGCATTGGTCACCCTTAACTGGCATCGGTCACCCTTAATCGGTGTTGGTCTCTGTATTTACCAATACAGCCTAGAACAGTGACCTACTCACATATTCTCGCATTACCTTTATTCACCTATGATCTACCTGAGACCTCTATCAAACCTGTGGATCTTATTTTAACTTAGCTTGTTAGATTAGATCTTTCTTATTGTATTTTGGATGAGATACCCAAATCATTTTAATTGCAATAGGATTTACTTCATTACCAACATTAAATTGTTTTAAACAGTGGAATGATAGTCATCTAGGAAGTATCACACTTCCCGGATCTAGCACACGCTAGGTAATTCATTACACATATTGTTTAACTCTTTCTGGTGGTCATTCTTTTCATTATAGGTAGTTCCTCCTAGCCAAAAGGAAGTTCTCACAATCAGCTGTGGATTCAGAAGTCATACATGTGCAACAACCCAACAACCAAAATTTCAACAGGTATTCCTCCTACACCCGTTACCCTATATGTTTCATCAATATTCAAAGAAATGTCTAAGAATTAGTTGAAATATTTTGGCATGCCCGGTGGGACCCATTCGAGGTTCCTTGCATTTTATTCATTCCTGGGAAAATTTATGTGTTTGTTTCCCTTCTAAAAAGCATACACATTAATTTTCCTCCTTGGTAACCCTCTTTTTCTTTTTATTTTCTCTAAAAGAAACCTTTCTTTAGGTGTACTTAAAAAGAATCATTTCTTCTTGTTTTCTACATTTTAGTGAAAGAGCATCCCTCTTCCTATTCATCCATTTGTGTCATTGAACTTCATATTTCAATTTGGGCTTGAAATAAGTGCATTACATTCTGATTTATAACATTATCTCACATTAATTGAGGGAAACCTATATGTTGGAAGTCATTCCCACATGATGGTTGACAAACGAATCATAGAAAGCACATCTCTCTATCTTTGAGTCTTGCCACATTGCATAAATTCAAAACAAATACATATTCTTAAACAACATCTTTCTTGGGAATGCCTATCAATGATCACACTGATATGAGGATTGGAAGGTACTTCCCAGCTTACTGCTTTGTCGAGTCATATTTCAGAGTGAAGCCCACCCCCACCATAATATACCTGAAACCTCACCTTTTAGATCTCCTTCTTTGTAGGAAGCCATCCTCACAAAAAAATATATTCTACAGTTCGTGAGTCAGTCCTTAAATTGTATAAGCTAAACAAACATAATAGAAAAGGCACTCTTAAGATCACATTTTTCTTAGTGTTTCTTCTTGGCTTGTATTTTGAGGTGAGAGATCACATTCTTCATTCATATTGTTTATCCTTGCATGCTCCTCATCATAGTTGGTGTATACCAGATTCATCTGAGGGCACCTGGACCATATCCTCATCATTCTTAGAATTTTGGGTTTGAATCCACATCATATTTTAATTCACAACCATTTTCCTTTCATCACTATTTCAATTTCACAGTGACCAGTGTCGATCCAGCGACCGTCATCGGTAACCCCCTTACCATCGTCAGTTATACCCAACCGGCGTCGGTTCATTGTCATTTTGGTTAACCTACCCAAAAGGAAATTTATTCACCTTCTTCAACTTTTCAGAGTCCATGTTACTACTATCATTCCCATTGGCCTTGTAAAACTCATCAGATTTGGCATACCTACCATATTTGACCGTATACCTTGTTTTTCACTCACTATCCATTTCCCACAGTGACCGACCATAGTTACCTGTAACCGGTGTTGGTTTACCATAGCCAACATTGGTTAGCCTGTGTCATTAGCCAACTGACATTTGGTACCTAATCCACCTTTTACTGCTTGTTTCACCCGTTCCTGCTGTTTTTCTGTGTCAGTAACAGAGAAGTGGCCCAGCTTGATCAGTACTAGTTCACATGGTGCTGACCCGAAGACAAGCAAGCACACTCATATTCCAAGCTAGTTATCAACCGCCCCCACCTATTACTTCACTGCCTTCCATTTTATCACCAGCCATGGATCCTATCCAACCTATCACTATTACTACCAGAGATGAGGAGTTCACACGACTCCTTGACCAAAACCCTGCCACCTTGCAGTTTTATCTTTCCCACTCGTTCACTTGAGATGCTTTGGGTCAGTTGATATATGACATGCCCATACCTATCTCTCTGAATCTTGCTCCCACTCCTGCATTGGCACCATCTGGCTCCGTTTTACCCACATCTACCTTACCCCCAGTAGTTTCACAGCTAGGTCCTATACCCACTCTGACTGTCGCATCTACTACTTCCGTTACACCTGCCACATCCACCATACCTTTGACAACCACCCAAAATAAAACCTCATCCGCCCCTAATGTCTCACATATACCCATACCTACATTACCAACTCTAGTGTTGGTGACCCCTACCCCTTTTTAAAATGTGGTCCTTTCCATTCCACAATCGTTAGCCCCCATTGCCACTAGGGTTACCACAACCCTTCCACCTCCATATATGTACTATAAGCAGCCTCCCATTTAATATATTATTCACTCTGGGTACGTACCCCCTATTTTACTACTTTTTTCTCAATCAACCTACATGGCAGCGCCATATACTAGAATGCCACCCTTGTCATATGCCCAAATTTAACCCTCACACACTACTAGAGGCACCCAATCATCCCAACCTACCAACGACCTAATCAAATTGATGATGGATAAGATGCAAACATTGGAGGCATCAGTTTCTAGCTCCTGCAACATTATCACCTACAAGGAGATTTGCAACGAACCCATCCAACCATCCATTCCTATTCATCCATACCCTGTGCATTAGGAGATGTCTAAATTCTACCGCTTCAATAGCAAGGAACACCCACAACAACATTTGTGGTCATTCAAACATGGGTGCTACCTGATCGCTCATGATGACACTTTGCTATTGAGGACCTTTCCCATGTTTTTGACTAGACCTGCGTTAGATTGGTATAGTGGATTACCTAGAAACTCTATATTTTCATTTAATCAGGTAGCCCAAGCCTTCTTGGATCACTTCTCCATCAATATCGTCAAGAAGGTTACCATGACTGATCTATACTCCACGCGTCAGTATGAGGATGAATCTATCATAGATTTTTTCACTCGATGGCATAGCCTAATCAATAAACTCACCTTCCAACTGCCACAAACATAACTCATCGAGCCTTTCACATGGGCTTGTGCTAGACATATCTCACCAATCCTATAGGTTCATACTTTCCAAACAGTTAATGAAGCATTCACCATGGCATGAAAGTTAGAGATTCAGGCCATCGAAGAGAAGAAAATCCAATTATGCAGTAAGAATTCAGCATTCAAGTCGAATGATACCTCTTCTTCTTCCAAACCATAGAACAATTATTCAAATGCCAAGGGCACCGCTAATGAAGGGGTACTCAAAGCCGGTCCGGCTCATCAGTCAAATCGGCTACACCCTCATCTAATCTCTCACACGTCAAGACTTTTCAATTCAGATGAGAACAATGGAAATACACCCTAATTGGGGAGCCCTACTCTTTTGTCTCAGAAAAACTCATCAAAGATGGGGCCAGCACCCTTATGCCTATAAAACCACACACTGGTTTTGACCCTGCTTGCCCCATGCCCACATGGTATAAAGAACATGACTTCTATAACTATTATCAAGTAAAGGGTCATAGTGACGGCAATTGCATCACTTTCAAAAACTTTGTCAAAGAAATTCTTGAGAAAGGTGAGTTAACTGTGGATAATCCTAACGCACCTGCCAACCAAAACCTACACTTCTTCAAGAAACCCTTTCCCAATCACACCCCTTAATCTGATCAAACCAGTGAGACCTCAACTCATAATAGCCATACCCGTGAGGTCCATGCTATTTATAGTGATGCACATATTGCTTCCCAATTACCCCATATTCCTTCCATAGAGGAGATTCTAACTCAAAACCCTCCTTCTACATTGGAATTTACCTCACCTATTCCTCCACCTATAGAGGAACACCTTTCACCTCCTTCCTCATCCGCGGAGGATCCCCTTGCTATTATTGAGACCATTTCACCTCTAGCTTCTCCACCTAGGGAACTGTCACCCACAATAATTCTTCACTCCATGGAGGATACTTGTTTACCTCCACCCACAGAGGAGCACCTATCATCTCCTCCCCCTACATAGGAGAACCCATCATCTCCTCCACCTATAGAGGAGCATCCATCATCTCCTCCCCTATCATAGACCCAATAGAGATACCTTTGCCTCTAGGCAAGCATTCTCCTTCAGCTACCCAAGATCTTGTAGACCTACTTTTAGTTCTCTTACCCACGGAAGTTGAAGCTAATGAATTTTCCGTCTCTAAGACACAGTTTACGGGAATTGCCATTAGGTCCTCATCAATTCCACATACAGATGTGTCGTTCTCATGTTTGGTCGATCACTTAGATTATGTGGATAGGGCCTTACTTAAGGGGTGCCTTTTGCTTCATGTCTTAACGCAGATGCAGATGTCACTTGCTGATACCTCCACTATCTACTAAAAAATATTTTGACCAATTGAAACGAACACAACCACCTATATCACAACTTTTTCCACAACACCCATCATAGCTCAACATACACCCTTACCCATAACTCAAACTACATCTAAACCCAAACCTACACCTACATCATCTTCCTCGACTAAACCTATTACCACCTTAGGGTTCACCCCAACCACTAGCCTTACTCATCCACCTATCAAACTGGATTTAGCTACATCCTCCAAAATCAACACCACACCTACTTTGGCACCCAAACAGAAGAACCAAACCCATAGACCTCACAGCTCGGCTACGCCGATCACACCTACACCTGTCCCATCTGTCTTAGGACCTCAGCTTCCCAGCATGGTTAAGAAACCTCCACCGGTCAATAAACCAAAAAAACAATAGCCCATCCCTTCCTTGTAAACCTTTAACTTGCCCAGGCACCCAACATGACTTACACCCGCACCTACAACATCTTTACCACCCATACCCCAATACTCTCCACAACTTCTTCACTACCCACTACACTTCAGTCTTTTTCTTTCACACCCCTTGCACGACCCGCATCATCTACCATCACAACACCCATGTTATCCCCCTGGGTAACTTGTCCTCTTCCCCCATATGATTTTCCTTCTAGATCCCATGCACCCATATCACCTTTACCCAAGAAGGTGCAATCCAAAGGCAAAAATCCACTACCTCCCAATAAGGTAGTCAAAACAACCACACACCCTCCTGCTCGTTCATCTACCATACCCCTACCTAGACAAACATGATCGACACCCAAGACCACGCCACCACCCAAAACCATAACTCGACCTACTCCCCCTCCTACAAGGACCATTCCTCAACAATCAACCACATCTACACCCAAACCCACTTTCACTTCCCATTGTGACCCACTAGCAGGGTCATATGCCAAAATATTAGCTGAGAATTTTTTCATCACATTACCACCACTAAGACCTTGTGACCCCCTCAAACCCAAGCCAAAAGGGTTTGATGATACTCAAATTTTTGCCTAACATCGTGTGGCAGGGCATGATGTGGAGAATTACAAGGCTTTGAAAACCGTCCTATCCAGTTGTGTCCTCCTGAAGCCAACTTTGACGATGGCAACCTTCTTAATGAGGACCCTACTTCACTGATACCCATTCCCACATTGCCCACTCAATAACCACGACCTCCACCCCCACAGCTCCTAGAGCCACCTCCAAGATTTGAAATTAACATGGTTCACATTGGAGAATTTTCCACACCATCACCTAAATTTCATTACGCTCAGCTCACTTTAAAAGGCTTTTCTCGTTTAGTAGGTTTTTTCCTGTCATGTCATTATACTACTCATCCTACACCTTTTCCATTTAACAACTCCCCTCAAATCAACATGATACATGTCACTACACGTGCTCAGAAGGATAAGGGAAAAGAAAAGGTGACTGACTCACCGACCAATCCTATACCCAACATATCATCTGCAACCACACCTAAGATTACCATCTAAGGACCCACATACCCTATTTCTAATGGGGTCAGACATCACACCATGCTCAAACAATTACACCAAGCTCCCCTCAAAATGTCCCTCTATGACCTCATCCAAACCTTAGAATCCCATCGTCAAGCTCTCATGGAGGTTCTCCAATCTATTGAAGTTTTACCCAATTACCCTACACCTGTAGCCTCCATTATCACACCCCATCATGTAGCCTCTCTCACCAAATTACCACCTTTATCCGCACCTCACCCTACTCACCAAATAGCCTCCCTTAGCTTCTCAGAGGAAGAGATCACACCACCCCAAATGGATGACCCAGACCCAGACCATCTTCATCTCTTTCGACATCGATGATATACATGGGTACAACATGTGATGATTGATGGGGGCGCTAGCATTAACATCATTTCATCCCATGCATTCACTCAAAATGCGCATACTTGACAATTGCATGCATAAACATCCTGTCATGTTGCACTCATTCAATGATCTATCACCTCTACACTAGGCACCATCATCCTCCATGTTCACATGGGCCCCCCTAATTTTCTAGAGCTATTCTACGTCTTGGAGGGGGAATCTCAATATGACTTGTTTGCTTGGCAGACCCTGGATTCGTGTCATGGGTTACGTGCTCCTTCCACTTTGCATCGTTGTGTAAAGTTTGAACATGAGGGACATAGCTACACCATCCTAGCTGATCCATCACCTTTTAAAACATGCAACATGATTTACCGACCCAATTATGTGCTAATACCCATTAAGGAATCTACCTCCATGACCCCTACCACTTCACCTACACCTCCTCTTACTATTACAGTCGCTACCTTAACCGCACATGCCTCCTCCTTTCCTACCGCTGCCACAACCTCCATGGCTGACCCATCAGCCTCCCAATCCTTTAACTCCACCTCCGCATTGACCTCTGACACATCATCCTATTCCTAACTACCCACATACCAACCACTGATCCCTTAGAAAGCATTTTTCAATGCCTCACTCTAGGGGAGTATCGCCTATATAGTGTTAACACGTTCCTTACTCCACAAGAGTATGGAAGCCTTCACCAACACCCTCACTATGATCACCGCATAGGAGAACACCTCCTTTATGGTCCTCCTCATCTCTGTACCAATCTCACCTATGGGGGACTTGATACTACCACTTATACACTTGAACCATTGTCACAAACCCACCCATTTTCTACTAACTTCCAGTCTCTCACCAATCACCTTTTTGCCCACACCTTCCTACACCAATGTGCATGGAAGGGTTTTGGTTTTGGATTTTATGAGAAAGGCCGCCATACTGTTATTCCATGTACCACCCACAAACAAAATGACCATAGTGGTATCAGCTTTGCTGAACCACCTACTAAACAGGCCCGCATTGAACTCATCAAGGACACCAACCCTTCTCCACCTTCTTCACGCCACTCCGCCTTCATCACCACCTTTTCCAACAGAGTCGATGGATCCTAAATCTATTCCTCCTAACTTTTTTTTTTCATAAACACCATTTCATTGGGGCCTTTGACTTATCAATGCGAGGGTGAGGCTCTTTCCTCTCTTCCATTCCTATATCCTGAAATGATCGATGACGATACACCTTTAATTAACATCGTTCAATGTCAGGATGATGAATCTATACTCACCTACCTTGGTGCAAAAGACTCATATATTCATCGGTCGTTACCCTCTATGAGATGACAAACCATGTTGAATGAATCGACTATCGAGATCAACATTCATACTCAGGATGACCCACACATCCTAAAGATTGACCAATCTTTAGATGTTGCTAAATAGGAAGCCATCACTTCTTTTCTCAAAGATCATAACCATGATTTTTCTTGGTCTTACGCATACATGCCTGGTATTGAACCCACCATAGTGGTCCAAAATATTGTAACCATTCCCCATGCCAAACCCATCAAACAAAAGCTGAGGAAAATGCACCCTCACATTGCCCTTCTCGTCAAAGAAGAACTTCAATGCCTTCTTTCTATTTCCTTCATATTACCCATTGATTATCCTCATTGGATTTCTAACATTTTCCCTGTCACTAAGGCAATAGGGGGACTCCGCATTTGCACAGACTTTTGTGACCTCAACCTAGCTTGCCCACAAAAAAGATGACTTCCCTCTACCTGGTATTGACAAACTGGTAGACCTTACCACTAGTCAGGAGATGCTATCACTCATGAATGGCTTCTCGGGTTATAACCAAATCATGCTTGCCCCAAAGGATCAACATAAAACTACATTTATCACCCCTTGGGGAACCTTCTACTACCGAGTCATGCCTTTTGACCTTAAAAACATTGGTGCCACATATCAGCGTGTTATGACTTATATCTTCCATGACATCATTCATTGTATATTGGAAGATTATGTAGACGATCTCTTGGACCAAATCTAAACACCACTCCGAACACCTTGCCATCCTAAAAAAAAAAATTGACCACCTCATTAAATATTGTGTTCACCTTCAGCCAAAGAAGTGTGTCTTCGCGGTTCTCTCAAGAAAGCTCTTGGGATTTATCGTTTCCTTACATGGTATAGAAGTTGAACCTGCTAAAGTCAAGGCAATTTTGGAAACTCCTTTGCCCACTAACCTTAGACTACTTCGTTGCTTGCAAGGTAAGTTGAAGTCTATTCAACATTTCATTTCACAATTATCTGATCAGTGCCAACCATTTCATCATCTGTTCAAGAAGGATGTCTCCTTTAAATGGGATGATGACTATCACAAAGATTTTGAGGCCTTAAAATAATACCTTCTCTAACCACCCGTACTCATTTCACCTAAAGATGATCAACCTTTCTACCTATACATCTCAACTATTGATCACTCTTTGGGAGCCATGCTCGCTCATCGTGATGAACAACACATGGAGCATGTTATTTATTACATAAGCCGTACTCTTTTGGACCATGAAACCCGATACACCCATTCCAAAAAACTTTGCTTAGCCTTAGTTTTTCATTGCCACAAAAATTTTTAATTACCTACTCAACCACAAAACCTATGTTGTGACCAACACTGACCCCTTACACTTCATGTATGTCAAACCTTACCAAAATCAATGTGCCGCATTGGCTTATGCTTTTAGCTGACCTTGACCTCGAATTCATTCATCAAAAGTCCATCAAGGGCCAAGATATTGCTAACCAATTTTCCGATGCACCTATTTTTGGGGATCAACCCTCTAATTTTGAATTTCCAGATGATTCGATTCCTACCCTTTCCCTGGACGAACCCACTTACCAAATGACACTCTTCTTCGATGGTTCTAAGTGTCAGTGTGGGGCTGTGGCTGGTATTATCCTCATTCCTCTTGATGGTGTGCCCATTCCTTTTTCTTTCAAACTTGATTTTGAATGTACAAACAATATCACCGAATACAAAGCACTCATATTATATCTACAAGCCACCTATGCCCTTGATGTCAAATC
Source organism: Taxus chinensis (assembly GCA_019776745.2). NCBI lineage: Eukaryota > Viridiplantae > Streptophyta > Pinopsida > Cupressales > Taxaceae > Taxus > Taxus chinensis. The sequence continues at coordinate 337,068,770 of CM034152.1, forward strand.
AATCAACATTTTTGGTGATCCTTAATTGGTCATAAACCAAGTCAATAGTATATACCAATGTCGTAATGAGATACTTCAAAAGTATAATCATCATGTGGATATAATTTTGACCTCCTTTGGTTGTTACGCCCTGCAAACCGTCCCTCGTTCAACCAACAAATTTATAGACACCATGGCCTTCTTGGCTTCTCAAATACCCACTTTGCCCGCTGATTCTAGAATCTTTGTCACCGTACAACGACTCCAATCACCCTCTTACTTACCTCACAATTTTTACTCTATTAGAACCGCTACCTCCGACCCCAGTGACCTGTGGTATAAAAAATACTCCGACTATCTTTCTCTCTCCACTTTACCCCTTGATCTCACCCATCATGGACAATGTGCCTTCCTTAAAAAGGTATCTCGTTATGTCATTCTAGGGGGCCTCCTCTATAAGCACAGATTTGATGGTATTCTCTTACAATGCCTCACAAGTTCTGAAATTCCTTATACCATTAAGGAAGTTCATGATGGCATATGTGGAGGTCACTTATGTGGCCTTGTTGTTGCTAAGCGTATCCTTCACCTAGGCTATTATTGGTCGAACCTTAACCTTGATTGTTGTAACTACATCAAACATTGGATAAAATTCCAATAACACTTCAACCTTCATCATACACCCAGTCATGTCTTACAGGTCACCCGTGACCTTTGGCCCTTATCTCAATGGGGTTTAGATCTTTTTAGAGATATTAACCCCCATTCTTCCCAATGACATCAATGGATCATCACCACTACTGAATAATACAAAAAATGGATGGAGGTCATACCACTCATCTCCACGAAAGTTGAGAAAATATGTGAGTTCATCAATCATCACATCACTTGTTACTTTGGTGTTTCTCATCGCCTCATCATTAACAATGAAAAATAATTTAAAAACAAAATATTACAAAAAAATTGCGATTCCTTTGGTATTCAACTAAGTTTCTCCTCACCTTATTACCCACAAACCAATGGCCAGGCTGAATCCACTAATAAAACCTTAAACAAAATTCTCATGAAATTGGTTAGTGATACTAGGAAGGATTGGCATACACACATTCCTTTTTCCTTATGGGCATACCGCACTAGTATTCACACTTCCACTGCCACCACACCATTTTTCTATGGTCTACAGTACCGAGGCTGTTCTACCTCTCGAAGCCCAAATTCCCTCACTCCGCATTTCTCTCCATGACATGAACAATGATGATGAATTTCGTCAAGACCATTTAACACAGCTTAAGTTATTATATGAACTTCATCTTAACGCTCTTGATCGCCTTCAAGTTTACCAAAAATGTATCAAATGTGCCTATGACAAACGCGCCCATGAATGAACCTTCCAAGTCAGTGACCTTGTCTTGAAAGAAAATCAACACGTAACCAAAGTAGAAAAAAGTAAACAAGGCAAATTTGCTCCTAATTGGCTTGGACCATACATTATGACTCATACATACGGATCAGGTGCTTATCATTTATCTTCACTCAATGGTAAACCTGAACCTGAGCCCCTTAATGCCTTGCATCTTCAACCATTCTACTATTGACCTATAGTCCTACCTCACCTTTTACCTCTTTCCATGCTTGTCCCTTGAATGCTACCCACTTCCTACATCCTCACCAATGATTAAACACGAATCATGTGAGTACCCGTCACTTGTCACCTTCTCTTGAATATGTGTACCACAGCACTGCACATAACATGATTCCCATGGATACTTTTTGTCCACCTTTAGATGAGATCCCATGGTTGTTTCACCCTACTTTTTGAACAAGAGTCCTATTCTTCACCTTGGTCTTGTCCATGACTTCAAAGCCCTCACATGGGACCCAACTTCTTGAGTCAAAATTCTCACACTAAGATGACTCCCTCAAAAGGACATCTTCCTCTCGACAATTTCTACTGTAAATAGACTGCTCCCTTGAAGGATAGCTATGTAAAGCTAAAAAACAAAGGATAAATGTGGAATCTTCCCTCATCGATTAGCTTCATGAAGACCTCAAGGAGTTAAATTCCTCATCCCATATAGACTTCCCACATTGATTAGTCTATCTCAAATACAAGTCAAAACAGAAGATTTTTCATCATGGAATTTCCCATTGTGACCTTGGATCTCTCGCCCAAAGATCATGCTACCACATATCACGTAAAATTTAATCACCTTTCACTTTTCTCACCATTCTCGCTCCCCTTTCCTACTGCCTCAAGGGACCTCTTGGAAACCAAGATATTTGGTGATCATGTGACTACTTTTCACCTTAGAACAATCAATCATGCAATGTCTTTAGGGTCTTACATTCATCACCTCCTCCAAGGTATGATCTACTCGGTATGATCCTAACCAATCAAGTGGCTTTATTGCCTCTTCTTATCTTTTAAACAGCGTTAATTACATTTTGATTACCTTATACAGGTTTTGGTCCTTGACACTTACCTTTGGGGTAATCTTCTTCTTTTTCGCCATAATCAACATCACCTATTCCAATTTTCCTATAACCCACACACACCTAACAGACCTAAACCCACAACATGCCTAAAACCTACCAACTCATTTTCATACCCCCTCATATTCTTATCTATCTTATAGGAGAACTACATCGGCCTAAGGTCCCTTTTCACTAGGACTATGTAGGTAGCACTCTGAGGGCATGGGGCCCTTAGAGGATAGCTCAGCCACTCTCTACCCTAACCAATCTATATTTTCATCTTCCTAAAATCACATTTTTCCCCTAAGTAGTTTCCTTTTTATATCACAGAATTGGAAATTAAACTACACAAACAAGAAGTTGCAACACATTTTTATCATCAACACAACATACATTTATTACAACTACCATTTCTCTACCATCATCATGTGTATATTATAACACATCTCACACATGAAACATTTTATCATTCATTGCACAAAAAAATGAATCACAACTTCATCTACTTTAAACACAACCATGCCTAAACCAACCTGACTCGATCCATGCCTAAACCAACCTGACTCCATCCTGCCTCACTCGCCATCACTAGACCACACCACTTGACCTCCTTGACCTTACTCTTCAACCCCTCACCTCATCCCCATTCAAGGACTCCTTATTTTTCCCATACCTCAGCCCTACCGGTGTTGTGACCTAGATATTTGGATGTGGACCATCGCTAATGACCTTTGACCCCATGTGTTTGCTATACCTTGCAACATTGTTACCTATGTTGATTGACCTAATGACCTTACCTTGTCTCTTTCCATCACCGTTTATCCTGACCCTACCTTGGGTGTACCGAAACATACCTAAACAGTTCTTCCACCTCACCTACGTTGTGCTTCTTGACCATATCTTATATATTGGATACCAGAATCACTTCCACCTTGTTTGGATGAACCTATCGACCTTAGACAATGTAGAGTTTTCTTGCTCTTCAACTCGGTAATGTGATGCATTTTATATGTGTACGTGTGTTTGATTGTTCCTACCTTTGATCCTGACCCATTACCTATATTACCCAAGTTGACCTTTTTCCTATTTCCACCCGCTCCCCACCTTTTCCCTTTCTTATATTTCCCTTTTATCAAACCACTCCCCGATTCTACCTTTTGGCTCGTCAGTTCCTGGTTTGAGGAGGATCACCGTCACCCACACATGGGGCACCCACATTTTATTTTTATTAGCATTGCTTACCAGTACAAACTACGCAACAAAAATGGGCAAAATGTAGACACTAAAATTAGGTAACACTCCCCTTTGGTCCCTTGACAAATAAATACCTTCATCACATTCACCTAGCCATGGACCCCTTCACCTCACTAATATTAATTTAATTAAATTAATTCGTTAAACTTACAATATTTATTACTCCCCTTTTGTCCCTTGACAAATAAATACCTTCATCACATTAACCTAGCCATGGCCCCTTTCACCTCACTAATAATAATTTAATTAATTTAATTTAATTAATTCATTAGCCTCACAATATTTATTATTTAAATCTCCTAATTTAGATAATGTCCACACATAAACCTCATCTAGACACCTCATCAAGCCAACTCACCCTAAGACCTATTCTTAGTAAGTTGCCATAACTAACTAAGACTTACCCAAACCCTAAAAATCAATGCCTACATTCCCTCTAACCACATTCCCACATGTTGATAAGAAGCTTCCAGTCTGATCCATGGGTGAACGACACAAGATCCCAAAAAATCAAGGGGATCTGCCTAGTTTAGTAAACCTAGGAAATCCCACTTTGACCGATGCCAGTTACCCCTAAATGTCGCTGGTTAAGCCAGAATTGCCAGTCGGTCACCTTTTAATCCCCAAAACAACCTTATTTTTGAGGTTGGAAAAAATTGGGAATTTTCCTGAGAGATAAGACATATTTTTAGAGAAAGTATCTGTAAAGACACATATGTAAGGTAGGAGATCAAGAATTTTCTCTTACACAATCATCCAACACTCACCCCAACACAGATTTGATCCAACCAAGCATAAGGGAATGCACATGCAGCTGATGCAAGAGCTTTCCAACATTTGGTTATCTGCAACAACATTCAACCTCTTACTGGCACCTTCATCCATTACTCACAAGTAACCAAAACCATATTTCAAGTAAGTATAATAGTTTACTCCTCTAGTTCATTCATTTCATCATTATATTGTCATCATTTTGTTCTCTTAGACATCCATTGACCTCCTTTAATACTCACCCCTGCATATACCCATTAAAATCCCACCAAACCCCATCCAAATAGCCTAATACCTTGTTCCGACCAACCAATTCCTTTGTGTAATCATAAGGGAGACCCAAAACTCATTCTATGGCATTCTCAGTTTTCCACAGTAACTAGCACTGGTTCTCCCCAACCGGTGTCGGTCACCCTTAACCAGTGTTAGTCTCTGTATTCACCAATAGAGTCCAGAACAGTGACCTATCCACCTATTCCCACATTACCTTTGTTCATCTGTGATCTACTTGAGACCTCTGTCAGACCTGCAGAGACCCAGAACCAGTTATTTGACCTTCAAATCTTATTTTAACTTAGCCTATTAGATTAGATATTTCGTATTATATTTTGGATGAGATACCCAAATAATTTAAATTACAATAGGATTTACTTCATTATCATACATTCAATATTTTTTAAACAATGGACTAACAGCCATCTAGGAAGTATCACACTTCCTGGATCTAGCACATGCTAGGCAGTTCACTGCACATATTGTTTAACTCTTGTCTGGTGGTCTTTCTTTTCATTACAGGTAGTTCCTCCTAGCCAAAAGGAAATTCTCATGATAAGTTTTGGATTCAGAAGTCATACACACACAACAACCCAATAACCAGCATTCCAACAGGTATTCCTCCTACACCCATTACCCTATCTGTTTCCTCAATATTCAAAGAAACTTCTTAGAATCAGGTGAAACATTTTGGCACACCTGGTGGGACCCATCCGAGGTTCTTTGCTTTTTATTCATTCATAGGAAAAGTTGTGTGTTTTTTTCCCTTCTAAAAAGCATACACATTAATTTTCTTCCTTAGTAACCCTCTTTTTCTTTCTATTTTCTATAAAAGAAACCTTTCTTTTGGTGTACTTAAAAAGAATCATTTCTTCTTATTTTTTGCATTTTAGTGAAAGAGCATCCCTCTTCCTATTCATCCATTTGTGTCATTGAAATTCATATTTCAGTTTGGGCTTAAAATAAGTGCATTACATTCTAATTTATTGCACTAGCTCACATTAATTGAGGGTGACCTATATGTTGGAAGTCATTCCCAGCTGATGGTTGACAAATCAATCATAGAAAGCACATCTCTCTCTCTCTCTCACTCTGAGTCTTACCACATTCCACAAATTCAAAACAAACACATATTCTTAAACAACATATTTCCTGAGAATTCCTGTCAACGATCGCACTGATATGAGGATTGGAAGGTACTTCCTAGCTCGCTTCTCTGTTGAGTCATACATCAGAGTGAAGCCCACCCCCACCATAACATACCTGAAACCTCACCTTTTAGATATCCTTCCTTGTAGGAAGCCATCCTAACCAAAAAAATCTATTATATGAGTCAGTCCTTAAATAGCATAAGCTAAACAAACATAATAAAAAAGGCACTCTTACAATCACATTTTTCTTAGTGTTTTTTCTTGGATTGCGTTTTGAGGTGAGAGGTCACATTATTCATTCTTCTTGTTTATCCTTACAAACTCATCATCATAGTTGGTGTATTCTGACTTCATTTGAGGGTTCCTGGACCATATTCTCATCATTCTCAGAATTCTGGGTCTAGTTCCACATCAGATTTTAATTCACAACCATTTTCCTTTCATCACTATTTCAATTTCACAGTGACCGGTGTTCGTCCAGTGACAATCATCGGTTATACCCAATCGGTGTTGATTCACTATCATTTTGGTTAACTTGCCCAAAAGGAAATTTATTCACCTTCTTCAACTTTTCAGAGTCCCTGTCACTATTATCATTCCAATTGACCTTGTAAAACTCATCAGGTTTGGCATACCTATCAGATTTGATCTTACACCTTATTTTTGACTCACTATCCATTTCCCATAGTGACTAGATTGTGGTTACCTATGACTAGCGTCGGTTTACCCTAACCAGAATCAGTTAGCCTGTGTCACTTGTCCAGTCAATATTTTGTACCTAATCCACCTTTTACCACTTGTTTCACATGTTCCTACTATTTTTTTGTGTCATTTACAGAGAAGTTACCCAGCTTGATTAGTACTGGTTCACATGGTGTTGACCCAAAGACAAGCAAGTGCTCTTGTATTCCATGCTAGTTGTCAACCACTCCCACCTAGTCCTTCATTTCCTTCCATTTTATCACCCGCCATGGATCCTATCCAACCTATCACTATCGCTACTGGAGATGAGGATTTTGCATGACTCCTTGACTAAAACCCTACCACCTTGCAGTTTTATCTTTCCCACTCATCTACCCGAGATACCTCCAGTCAATTGATATACAGCATGCCCATATCTATCCCCCCGACTCTCGCTCCAGCTCCTACATCAGCCCCAGTTGGCTCTGTGTTGCCCACATCTACCTTACCCCCAGTTGTTTCATAGCTAGGGCCTATACCTACTATGACTACCACATCTGCTATATCTGTGACACCTGACACATCCACCATACCTTTGGAAACCACCCAAAATGTAACCTCATCTCACCGCTAATGTCTTGCATATACCCATAGCTATACTACCACCTCCGTTGTCAGTGAAAACTCTACCCCTTTTCAGAATGTGGTCCTTTCCATTCCACAATATTTATCCCCCATTGCTACTAGGGTTACCATGACCCTTTCACCTCCATATACATACTACCAGTAGCCTCCCGTTTCATCCATTATTCACTTTGGGTATGTACCCCCTATCTCATTGCCTTCTTCTCAATCAACCTACACGGTAGCGCCATATACTAGAATGTCACCCCTGTTATATGCCCAAAACCAACCCTCGCATGCTACAAGAGGCACCAAATCATCACAACGTACTTATGACTTAATTAAATTGATGATGGAAAAGAGGCAAACATTAGAGGCATCGGTTTCTGGCTCCCACAATACTCTCACCTATGATAAAATTTGCAACGAGCCCATCCACCCACCCATTCCTATTCGTCCATACCTGATGCATTAGGAGATGCCTAAATTCAACCACTTCAATTACAAGTAAGACCCACAACAACATTTGTGGTCGTTCAAACATGGGTACTACTTAATCACTCACGATGATGCTTTACTCTTAAGGACCTTTCCCATGTCTCTGATTGGACCTACATTAGATTGGTATAGTGGATTACCTAGACACTCTATATTTTCATTTAATCAAGTAGCCCAAGCCTTCTTGGATCACTTCTCCATCAATATTGTCAAGAAGGTTACTAGGACTGATCTATACTCCATGCGTCAGTATGAGGACGAATCTATCATAGATTTTTTCACTCGATGGCATAGCTTGATCAATCAACTCACCTTCCAACTGCCACAAACAGAACTCATCGAGCTCTTCAAATAGGCTTGTGCTAGAAATATCTCACCGACCCTACAGGTTCAGACTTTCTAAACATTTGATGAAGCATTCACTATGTCACAAAAGTTAGAGATTTGGGCCATCGAAGAGAAGAAAATCCAAGTATGTAGTAAGAATTTGGCATTCAAGTTGAATGATACCTCTTCTTCTTCCAAACCGTAGAAAAATTATTCAAAGGCCAAGGGCACCTCTAATGCAGTGGTACTCAAAGCCGGTCCAGCTCATCTATCAAATCAGGCTATACCCTCATCTAATCTCTCACCCGTCCAGACTTTTCAATTCAAACGAGAACAATGGAAATACACCCCAATTGGGAATCCCTACTCTTATGTCTTAGAAAAGATCATCAAATCTAGGGCAATCACCCTTCTGCCTATAAAACCACACACTAGTTTTGACCTTGCTCGCCCCATGCCCGCATGGTATAAAGAACATGAATTTGTAACTATCATCGAGTAAAGGGTCATAGTGACAGAAATTACATCACTTTTAAAAAAATTGTTGAATAAATGCTCGAGAAATGTGAGTTAACCATGGATAATCCTAACGCACCTGCCAACCAAAACCTACACATCTTCAAGAAACCCTTTCCCAATCATGCCCCTTTGTCTGATCAAACCGGTGAGACCTTAACTCATGATATCCATACCCGCGAGGTCCATGCTATTTTTAGTGATGCACCTGTTGCTTCCCAATTACCCCATATTGCTTCCATAGAGGATATTCTAGCTCAAAACCCTCCTTCTACATTGGAATTTACCTCACCTATTCCTCCACCTATAGAGGAACACCTTTCACCTCCTTCCTCGCTCGTGGAGGAGCCCCTCACTAATATCGAGACCATTTCACCTCTAGCTTCTCCACCTAGGGAGTCGTCACCCACATTAATTCTTCACTCAATGGAGGATAATTGTTTACCTCCTCCACCCATAGAGGAGCATCCATCATCTCCTCCCCCTATCACAGACCCAATAGAGATACCTTTTCCTCTAGGTCAGCGTTCTCCTTCAGCTACCCAAGATCTTATAGACCTACTTTTGGCTCTCTTACCCACGGAAGTTGAAGCTAATGAATTTCTCGTCTCTAAGACACAGTTTACGGGAATTTCCATTAGGTCCTCATCAATTCCACCTACATACATGCCGTTCTCATGTTTGACCGATTGCTTAGATTATGTGAATAGGGCCTTACTTTGGGGGCACCTTTTGCTTCCTGTCTCAACGCAGATGCATGTGTCACTTGTTGATACCTCCACTATCTACCCAAAAATATTTCAACCAATCGAAACAAACATAACCACCTCTATCATAACTTCTTCCACGACACCCATCATAACTCAACATACACCCTTACCCATAAATCAAACTACATCTAAACCCAAACCCAAACCTGTAGCATCTTCCAGGACTAAACCTATTACCACCTTAGGGGTCACCCCAACCACCAGCCTTACTCATCCACCTATCAAACTAGATTTAGCTACATCCTCCACAATCAACACCACACCTACTCTAACACCTAAACAGAAGAACCAAACCCATATACCTCATAGCCCGGCTGCACCGATCACACCTGCACTTTTCCCATCCATCTTAGGATGGATAATTTTGGGTTGCAAAATTATGGGCATTACAATATGTGTGTGTGTGTGTGTGTGTGTGTGTGTGTGTGTGTGTGTGTGTGTGTGTGTGTGTGTGTGTGTGTGTGTGTGTGTGTGTGTGTGTGTGTGTGTGTGTGTGTGTGTGTGTGTGTGTGTGTGTGTGCGTGCGCGTGTGTGTGTGCGCGCGCGCGTGCGTGCGTGTGTGTGTGTGTGTGTATAAAATAGTGTAGGTTTGAGCGGCCAAAGGGGGTGGGTGGATAGGGTATGCGGGCCACCATTTTTATTTAAGTTTTAAAAAAATAAAAAACAACAAATAAACTCCTTTTTTTTAATTAAAAACTTTGCATGACAAAAATATCATTGTTCATGGGTTTTTATTAACTTTACACATAAAAAAATAAAAAATAAAAATATATATTATATATAAAATTTACACAACAATGATTTATATTATAATATATATGTCTAATGGATTAACCCACTAACAATGAAATTCTACGTAAATATGTTAGATTCTTAAAATATCAGCAATAAAACATTATATGAGAATGTATGTTTAGATTTTCATAAATATATTTATTCTATTTTAAGCTTTACATAACATATATTATCATACTATACATACATACATACATACATATATAACTCATATCATACTTAAACTTCATTATTTTTAAATGGAAGATATGTTATTTAGAAGAAAAATACTATTTTCACGAAGTACATTAAAATTAAAAAAACAACACTTTAGCACTTCATACTCAAAATATGGAAAAGATATATTCATTTTTGTATACATATGTGTGTACATATATGCAATGTGTTTGTGTGTGTGTAAGCAAGGTGCAAAACTTCAACAAGAGTTTATCTCAATTCATAATAAGAATTAAATCAACATCTACCTTAAATTAAATCTGAAAATGAATTCCAACGATGCAATTTCCTTCTGTAGATCAAATTTGAAAAATAGAATATTTCATTCATTCAATTTCAAAAGAGATTACCAAAACAACTAATATTTCTTTAATAATATCCCATAAACAAAACAACAAGATTTTTTTTTTCTTTTCATACGATAATTGAAATTTTAGGATTCCTAGTTTCTTCCAAAAATGAATATTTTTCAAGAGTAATCAATTACAACCATTCCTCAACTAAAATAAAAGTATACAAGCCTTCCCAAAAGAGGGAACACCATGCCAAAATTTTAAACAATTTACCAAAACCAAAATGATCCAAAAATCTTCTCCTACAAGCTCCAAGTTCTTCAAATATGCAAGGATTGGTTTACCACCCAAACATAGACATCATTATATGCCCAAAAATCAAGTTATGGGCATACTATTCTCCCTCCAAGCCCATGAGAGAGAGAATATGCTTCTCAATATTTCACATGGGTTCATAAAAAAATCACAAAAAAAGTAAAACACAAGCATAAAAAACCAAAATCAAGGTAAGTAAAGTGAGTACCATTCTCCCCTTTGTGTCATAGGGCGAGGGTAACAAACCATACAAGACATTAGGTACTTATATTTTTTTTTCAAATGTATTATAATTAAGTATCAATATTTTAAATCCCCTTATACCTCCATGCAACCTTGTATCTCCCAAGCTCTTCCTTGGTAAGGTTTTTCAAGCCCATACCTTTCTTGGCTTCCCTAAATCAAAGATGGGAGGAGATTGTTCCACCATAGAAAGGAGGCTCCCACTCCACCATAGGAGAGAGAAATTACCTACGTATGAAAGCTCCTTAAATCCCTCACTAAGTCCTAAAATATCCAACCAAAAATGTGAGGATGGACCAAAATAAAACACAAGTTTCAATTCTCACAAAAATTACCATCAAACTAACAAAATTCAAAAGATTTCATGATAGAAAACCTACCTCAAAATCCAAGAAAAAATCCAATATTTCCAAGCACCAATCCAATCCAAAGTAAGCCAAAAATCAATTGCCAAGTAAACACCAAGCTCAATTCAAAATTTGGAATAAGACTAACACAAATTGAAACCCCAATCCCTCCAGATTTAGAGGATAAATAATAAAAACCCACCAACAAGAAAACCAATGGGAAGAGGCATAAGTGGCATCTAGTCACCATCTTACTAGATGCCATGTCACTCCTCTCACCCCGACCCCAAAACAACATAAATAGAGAAATTCATTGGATTCCCCTAACCCAAGGTACATCATTCAAAAACTTGAGGTGAATCCACTCACCTCAAATGAACTTGGAAAACATAAAAACCATAATGGAAAAGGGGGAGACAATTATCATGGGAAAGAGGTAAGGACCCCTTTGCACTGAAAATAGATTACCCTACCCATGGGTAAGGTTTGGGGGGATATTTTCAGGCCAAAAATAGCATCTTCCAATAATTTCACACTTACCCTAAATCCCATTCTTCTAAAATCCGAATTTGGGTGAATGGATTTGTGGGAAAGAGTGTAGCCTCATCCTAAGCATGATTAAACAATCCAAATGTAAAATGAGACAAGTCAAACCAACATTAAACTCAAATAATAAAATCAAGACAAGAAATTATATAAATTAAACTAACATCGCAATATGAAATACTAATAAACATAAGGTGAATCAATCAACCATAACAATAACAATACGAAAGATCAAACTACCACAAAGGATCTAGATAAAATCCACCAAACATGACGAAAAATAAATTAGAGGTAAAATTTGGCCAACGACCAATTTTTCTAGCAAAGGAAGTAATCTCATAAAATCCATGTTCATTAGCCATGTAATCTACACACTCAATGCACATGAAGCATATTTTCCCAATAAAATATAACCGACAAAAACAACATCCAAGCATGTCAATACACCAAATCACAACATAATGTAATCAACATCAATCCAATACAGGATGTGTGTATATCCCCAACACAAGCTACACATAATACTAAACATTATATATGCTACCATAAGCATCATAAAAGTCAAAAACATATACAACAAAATAATCATAAAATAACACCGATCTCATATTCTCCATACGACTCAAAGTTTTAACAAATAATCACACACCCTGTCAACAAGTTAGCGATAAAAAAATATGATGTAAATATGTAATGTCAGTAACTAATCATACACCATGTCAACAAGTTATTAAAGACCAAAATATACATCCTATATCCATCATAGTCTAAATATCATCTACCTAAATAATAATCAACATAGATGATAGTCTCAATACCAACATGATAGCTCAAAATATAAGTTAGTTGAATCCATAATACAATGTCAAAATGTGGTGTGAACTACATGAACCTTCTTAGTTTCATATCTTTCAAATGGTAAATGATTTATAATGTTTTTTTCCTTGAAAGTGTATTTTATTGTGAAATTTCCATATTTTCTCATATCAATTTCTTATTGTAATTTTTTATAGTTTTTCTAGTTTTCCCTTTTTCACACTTTTTGAAATCTAACATTGTACAACATTATACAATTATAAGCACTCATGAGGGGTTAGTTTTTCTTGGAAATATTACTATAAAGTGTCATACTTTTAAAATGGTGGGGTAATACTTATATGTTGGTCACATTGGGTTGTGTGTTGACTCTTATATTGAGAATTATTTTCTCTTAAACATCCTTATTGTGTTTGCTAAGAATTTAATGGCACTACATATGTTTCATGCTACACTTCACACTTATTTTGGAGCTTATTTTCCGTAGTTGAAACATGTGTCAAGAAATCTAATGAAAGGCCTTGTGAATCTTTCACCACTTTGTGTATATATTGAAATAAATTATGGTTCTCATGCTCCAATTTGTTTACATTTATCACTATGTATTTTCTCTTTGTGATAAAATTCCTATTGCTTTGAGATTTGTTTTTACGAGACCATGATGATGGATGCATCTCCACATATTATAGAAAAAATATGCAAAGTGATTTTTTTGCATGGAACATTCATTTATTGTGTAGGGTTTTTGAGTTTTCGTCTATTTCTAGATGAACAAGTACATTCTCCTTTTGAGATAGTTATTTACAATGATTAGCTTAACTTAGGTGACATTTTCCTTGGCCACTTATTGATGAATTATTCCATATCTCCATCATTTGTAGCACACATATTTTCCTTTCTTGGAGACCCTTATATTATTAGATAATTTTTTTCTTTGAGATTGTAGTTTCCATTCCTATTTCTTTTGAGGATACATTCTTGTTGGTTATTAAAAAAATTAGAACTGACATTTTGAGACAAGTTACTGCTAGATACGAGATATTTCTTTGTAGATTAGACTTATACTATTATACATGTTGATGTTCTTCCACTTATAGAGCCATAACATATTTGTACTTCAAAGGATTATTTTTTCTCCACTTGTAGAAGTGCCCTTGCGATGTTCTTTGTCTCATCCACATTTTTTGAGATTACTAATGATCCATCCCTTGATAAGGATCCTCATTCATCAATTTTGAGGTTGATGAACCATGCCCCTTCACTTTACATAAAAATTATTTCAATAAATGTTCCAAGTTATCTCTTCTAGTAGGTCTACTTTAGTGGCATTTGTTCTTGTACATGATATTTCCAAACCTAATGTCACATTAATTTTTTCCCCTAGTTATAGATTTCTCCATGTTGTTGCATTTTATTTCCTTCGTGGAGTGGGAAAATGATAAATTTTCATCTTATGTTCTTTAATTTCGAAGGGAAGAAATGTTATTCGATGCAACAAGGCCTCCTTCAATATTTAAGAAGAGGTCTTCACCATCAACATTATTTAGTTTGAGACTCAATTTATTTCACCACTTTTGACATCTTAAATGAGGGACATAGTCTGTGTGGGGTGTGGTTACTTTAAGACCTCTTTTATTTATGATATTTCATTGTACATGGAAAATTTATGTGACCTAGTTGTCAAGACTCATTTTAAAGTATTCTTATCCTATTTTTTGTTGAGACCTCCCTAAGTTTCACTTAAGGGGAATTTTGGTGTAATATATAAAATGCACCCAATTTGAGATAATCCATGTTAGTTTTCTATACTAAATTTTATATTTGACACAATTTTGTAGGCTTATAATAGAAATAAGAATTAGTTTTATGCGAACTAATTAGGAATCACATTTTTTTAGGCTGATTACAAATAAATATTTTTTGGTCATTAAGATAAGGGGATATAGATCTTGTTTAGCTATAAATACCCTACCCATCTACGTATTTTCAAGATTCATGAATAAAATATTTCATTTTTTATGTTCTCATTTTGTTTGAGGAGAAGCTCCAGAAGTGATAGTTTTTTAGGAACATTATTGAGAGATTATTTGTGTTACAAAGGTGTTCTTGGGTGTGAATAAACTAAATATTTATTATCTAATTTATACATTTATAACCTTTTAAAAATTAAAAAATGTATTAAAAAATCTATATGCCTCTTTCCTTCCATTTATGAGGCATTCCACATAATCATCTTCCTCTTCCTCTTCTAGCAAATTGTTTTCTCAGGTGTATGAAATGTTTTTCTCTATAAAAGTCATTTGAAAAAATCCTCTTCATCTTCTTCTATTAATGCCCCCTTCTTTCCCTTGTTGCTGAATCATTTCTCACGTTTTTTTTCTATTTTCCTATCAATTTTTCTATCGAGTAGTCCCTTCTCTACCTCCATGTCCTTAAAATAAAAAATAAAAGCGAGGGAAGAAGATATCTCCCCCTTTTATGTTTCATTTTAGGTTTATTTTTGATGTATTCATGAAATTATTTACGTTAGGATTGTGTAATCCATTTTTTGTTTCATTTTAGGGTTATTCGTGTTGTAAACACGCCGTTATTTATGATAGATTTGTGTCATCCTAATTTTTATAAGAAATATTATTAAAATAGTAAAATATTGGGGCTTAATTTAATTAAGGGAGAAACAGAACATAAAAAAGGGACTTAATGTAATTTAAGGAGACGAGAGATATTTTAAAGAAATGTTTTACAATTTTAACTAGAGATTTATGTTAACTTAAGGAAAAATAAGACATTAATAAATTATTTATGTTAGGGGACATTAGTTATGACTTGTTTTACTTTGAGGAGCATGAGAAAATTAATCAATAAGGAGGTTGGATTAGGAATACATATTGATACTAACAAGGGAGATAGGTCAAAATGTAAGGATAGACATAAATAAGGGAGTTGGGTTAAGGTTTGGGAAGAAGGGAACAACTAAAATAGATAATTGTAATAATATGTTATATTATAAGGGTTAATATAATATATTATAATATAAATAATTTATTATATTGTTATATAATCATATAATATATAAAAAAATATTGTACTATCTAATAATAGCTTATATTATATATTTATTTACATTGTAGAGTATATTATAATATTGTGTGTGTAGATTGAAAAAAATAAATTTACCGATAAGATGAATATATCAAACATATAAGTTTATTAAGCAACATATTCATAATATAATTAAACAATATTTTTTACAAAATTAAAAATATTAATTTATTTTCAAATTTTTCATATAATACAACAACTAAGATTTTTATTCAATTGAGGTGGAGTTGGTCATATTGTTTTTTGTTCTTCAAAGAGGCCAATCTAGGATTTCCCTAGCCTATGGTAACAATTGATAATAAAATCTTGGTTATTTATAAATTGTGCACGTAATGTTGATATCCCTAGAAAAAAATGTCTTGTAGGAGTGAAATCAGATGTTTAAGTAATTTATTGTGTTGTTTAAGTGGATACTTTATTTAGTTGTGGGTGTGCAATAGGTTATGAGCGAAAAACATGTGGTCTGTGTAGTGGTGATGGTGCAGTTGGTGAAATACTTATCTCGATGGGGCCATCATTCTCATGAAGAAGAAGTGACGATGTGACAAAATTTATTCAATTTCTTTATATTTTTTTATCATGTTCATACAATTCATATAAATGTTATAGAAAGTAAATTTATAACTATTTCAATTAGTTAAAAATTGTTATATTATGAAGTGAACTACAATTTAATTTACAAAACCATGTTTTCTTTGAAAACAAGTAAAAAAAATATATTATTTATGTGATTGAGAGTTGAACATCAAAATTAAATGTTAAATAAAAGTACATTGTTTCAAAGATTGGGTTTACAACTGTTGGTCGTCAAATAGGACTTTTAAGAAGAGCAACAATCAGGGGACAAGAAGTCCCTCCTCTTTAATGGGAGAGGTTCCCTTATTCAGAAATGAACCTATTTACAAATGTACAAGACATGATTTGTTGGTTAAACTTGGATATCACGAAAGTGTTTTCAATGAGGATGTTTAAGTACAAAAGGATAGAGGAATGAGAAGACGAGAATGAGCAGAAAGGCAACATGCATAATTATAGAGAATCAAAGTAATTCATTATGTATGCGAAGTTACAGTGAATCGAAACAAGATCATTTGCATCGTATGAATAAGATGAAACTTAAAGACACAAAGTTCTGTAAATAACACCCTTCGGATTCATTAATCAAGGACACAAAGTTCCTTCTTGGTTATACAAGATCGCTGTGCTTGCAAAATTTGGAAAAGTATGCAACCAGTGAGACTAACAAGTCATTAACAAATGATCTTCACAAACAATTAAACGAAAGCTCAGAGATAACAAAGATTAGATAGACAAAGAATGGAAAGTCCTTTTGTATTGATTTCTTTATGATCTATTTACACTTTCAGAAAATATGCCAAATTCTTCCTCCCTTTTTAGAATGGCGTAAGGAAGGCCATTATATAGCTTACAAA
This sequence comes from Taxus chinensis, assembly GCA_019776745.2. Classification (NCBI taxonomy): domain Eukaryota; kingdom Viridiplantae; phylum Streptophyta; class Pinopsida; order Cupressales; family Taxaceae; genus Taxus; species Taxus chinensis. The sequence continues at coordinate 337,086,195 of CM034152.1, forward strand.
TCAGTTATTTTTCGTAACCACTTCTTTAACCAAGAACAGTTAAGAACCACCAATCACAATACCTTAACTTCTTACAAAGAAAATGGAAAAAGAAAGGGAAGAAGAGAAAAGAACAAGGAGAAGAAGACAGGTGGCCGGTCACTGAGAGGGACCCACCGACTTCAGAATTCGCTGCTTGAATTTCCTTAACGCCTCAGCTATGTCTCTGCCACGAGGGACTAACGTGTTGGCCGTTGACTGAGAGAGAAGGGTGATCAATGTGCATTTAAGGCATACCCACCAATTTGAATAAGTAGGATATTCGGGTAGAGCGGCAAAAACTGGTACGAATGACACTTGGTTCACTTGGGACATGTGAGACGCGAATGCGTGAAACACGCGGCTCGGACGATTCGGGCGAAACAGGGAGAAGACGCACAAATGCATTTTGGGACCTTTGGGACGAAAACGCGCGAAGTACGCGGTTCGGGTGTTTCGACTGAAAATGGAACAAAAGGCCCGTTTAAACTTGGGACATTTGGGACATGAAAGAGTGAAGTACGTGGTTCAGGGGTTTCGATCGAAAATGGAACAAAATGCCCGTTTGAACTTGGGACATTTGGGACATGAAAGAGCGAAGTACATGGTTCGGGTGTTTCGGCTGAAAATGGAACAACTTGCACTTTTTGACTTGGGACATTTGGGACAAAAAGTTCTGAAGTACGCGACTCGGGTGGCTCGGGCAAAAATGGAACAACTCACACGAAAGGTTTGGGACACTTGGAACATGAAAGAGTGAAGTATGCGGTTCGGGGATTTCGGCCGATTGGGGAATAGAGTGTAATTTTGAATTTGGGACAGTTGGTACGAAAAGCTCCGACGGGCCCAAAAATGGAACAACTTCGGGGATTTCGGCCAATCAGGGAATAGAGCGTATTTCAGAACTTGGGACATGCGGGACAAAAATGTCCGACCAGCCCAAAATACATACAAAATGACCTAAAACTGCAGACTTTTCTCAATTTCACGACTTCGGTACATTAGAGAAAACACTTAAACTCAAAATTTTGAAATTTTTTTATTTTCATCAGAGCAGGGAATTTTGAGTGGACAACAGCTGGCTCCTTCTGAGGATGACTTGGCATAAATTCAAGGAATGAGACAAGGAAAGAACTTAGACAAACTCGGGGAAGCAGACTAGTACCTTATCCATTGGGCAACGGAGTCAAAAATAGACCAATACAGAGGGCAACACACCAAAACAAAAAGGAAAGAAAAGCAAAAACACTGTACAGAATATACAAGGGACTCCCTAATCACCTAGGACTTGAACAACTTGAGATACTGCCCACTATAAGGAAGTGGGAGAGAAGAACCATCCATGTAATCAAGATAAAAGGAATTTTCACCAGCAAAGTGTCTGATCTTGAAAGGTCCGAGCCACAGGGAATCAAACTTTCCATGGCTGCCACGAGGTTCATGTCTTTTGTCCCATAACAGCACGGTGTCTCCAACTTGGAAATCTCTGAACCTAGCTTTCTTATCAAACAGGACCTTTACCTTCTGCTGGTGAATAGATATCCTATCAGCAACCATCAATCTGTCCTCATTCAGTTTGTGCAGGTACATAATTCTCTTGTCCAAAGCATCTCTGGAACTAGTATCTTTAATGGCCTTCATTAGGTGCAAGGCTGGCAGTTCCACTGTCACTAGCAATTGAGCTTCTACTCCATATACCACTTGAAAAGGAGACATTCCAATAGCTCTCTTTGGTGTAATCATGTCTGCCCAAAGAGCATCATAGAGCTTCTTGTGCCAGTTTTGTTGAGACTCATTGACCAACTTCCTTATGATAGTCACCAGATTTTTGTTAGTGGATTCTGCTTGCCCATTTCCCTGGGGGTAATAATCTGAAGAATGAGCTAGGGAGATGCCATACCCGTAGCAGAAATCCATTATCTCAGTTGAAGAGAAATTCGAAGCATTATCTGGTACAATCTTATTAGGTACACCATACCTTACCAAGATGTTCTCTTTAATGAAGCTGCACACCACTTCAGAAGTAGTACTCTTGACTGGAATAGCTTCCACCCATTTGGTGAAATAGTCAGTGGCAGTTAGCACATGAATGTGACCAACACTAGAAGCAGGATTAAGTGTACCAAAGAAGTCCAAACCCCACTGTTGAAATGGTTCCTCAATCATAACTGGCTTGAGAGGCAAAGAAGCCAATTTAGGTCTTCCCACAAAAGTTTGACAAGCCTCACATTTATCAACCCACTTGGATGCATCTCTGAACAAGGAAGGCCAGTAGTATCCTCCATGGAGTATCTTATGAGCTATAACTATTGATGAATAGTGCCCTCCACATGCCTGATCATGAAAAGCTGAGAGCAACTTTCTTTGTTGTTCCTTGTCCACACACTTCAAAAATCTCCCATCTAACCCACTCTTGAACAAAGCATTTTCCCACAATCATATTGCACTGACCTCAATTTAACAGTCCTCTTTTCTTTAGCAGTTAAATGAGAGGGGCATTCCCCATAGGTGAGAAAATGGGCGATGTCAGCATACCATTCATCAACTGAGCTAAGGAACATAATGGTAGGAATGTCAACTTTCTCCCCCAGCAATTCATGTTTAGCTCCTTCAGCAATGAGCTCACAAAGGCCTTTTCCACTAACCAGCTTGGTCGGCTTGATGTCAATGTCATACTCTTGGACCTTAGCAACCCAGTTCCCTCTCTTGGATCCAAACTCTTGTTGTGTAAGAATTGACTTAACAGTTGTATCTGGAACCAGCACCATGGAGTGAGAGTTGAGGATATAAAAACGAAACTGCTTAACAGCTTTGACCACTGCAAAATCATGCTTCTCCATCATGGTGTATTTCAACTCATGATCTTTCAGAATATAGCTCATGAACGTAATTGGGAGTTCATGCTCATTAGAGTCTTCTTGAGTTAAGATAGCAGCCAAGGTATTATCTGTAGCATAGCAATAGATGATGAAATCTTTGCTGAAATCAGGACAGGCTAAAACAGGAGTTTTAGCAATAGATCTCTTGATACCTTCAAAGGATTCCTTTCCTTCAGAAGACAAACCAAATGTTTGCTTCCCTTTCATCATCTGAGAAATATTCAAAGTTAACTCTGCAAAATCAGGGATGAATCTTCTCAAGAAATTTATCTTACCAAAGAAGGAATGCACGCCCTTTTTGCTGGTTGGGAGAGGAATTTGTTGGATGGCTTGAACTCGTTCAGGATCAATCTTAATACCATCCTTGGAAACGATGTGCCCTAATAACTTTCCCTCAGTGACACAAAGATATATTTTTTAGGGTTTAGAGAGATCCCATGCTCTCTGCATCTCAGCAGGACTGTCTCTAGGTGATCAAAATGATCCACTCTTGTCTTGGAAAACACTATCAGGTCATCAAGATATATGACAATACACTTCCCTTTCAAGCTTCCAAAAGGCAGATCCATGGCTCTCTGAAAAGTGGCACCAGCATTAATGAGCCCAAAAGGCATCCTCTTGTAAGCAAAGGTACCCCAAGGAGTAATGAAAGCTATCTTGTGTTGATCTGCAGTATCAACCTCTACTTGATTGTATCCCGAGAATCCATCGAGCATGGATAACATTTCAGACCCTGTAACTGCTTGCAAGACCTGATCCATCATAGGCAAAGGATAATTATCTTTCAAAGACACCTGATTCAGGTTCCTGAAATCAACACAGATGCGGATCTCACCATTTTTCTTCCTAACAGGCACAATATTTGCAATCCATGTTGAATGGTGAATGGGAAAAATGATTTTAGCCTTCAACAACTTCTAGATTTCCTGAAAGATGGTGTCAGCTATTTTGGGATTATACTGCCTCTGTTTCTGTTTAAAAGGTTTAATTCCTGGTTTGAGAGGAATTGAGTGCTGCATATCTTTTGGTTTGAAAGCTTTCAAATCTTCATAAGAATAAGCAAGAACATCCTTATACCTCCTTAGAAGACCAATTGCTTTTCTCCTCTCATCTGTTGTGCAACATTTTCCAATATTCACTAGCTTAGGGTCATTAGAACTCCGAATATTGATTTTGTCATACTCAGCTGATTGCTAAGGTCCGGTAGAAGCTCTAGACTTCACATACCTATCATGTTTATCAAACAGTTCCTCTAGGCTTACCAATCCTTTAGGAATATTATTCCCCTTGAGTTTAATGCACCCTTCCTGACCTGTTTCTTCCCCTTGGGTGACTGCTTTGTCAAAGGGCACACTCTCACGAGGTAGGTTGTCACTTCCCTCAAAATGTAGCTGTTCCAAATTGCCCTTGAGTTCCAGGAAAGAAAGCAAATGTTGATCATCATTGAAAACCTGCCAGTTATTGGTGTTATCAGGTACACTGGGTCGATGGATCATCTCAATGGTGAACTTGTCTTGAGAGAAATCAGGATGAGGAATCAGTAGCAACCCTGAGATAGCTAATGAATCAGCCCTGCTGTTCTTTTCCCTAGGTACTGCTTCGATAGAGAAAGCATCAAGGAATTCAATGGAATCCTAAACCTGATTCTGGTAATGTTTTAGCCTTCCATTTTTTACTTGAAAAAGGTTTCTGACCTAATTTACAATTAATTCTGCATCACCACGAGCCATAAGATTCTTTACACCTTGTTCTTTGGCCACTTGCAATCCAAGAATGAGAGCCTCGTATTCTGCTGTGTTATTAGTATTCTCAAACTGCAACTTAAATGAAAAGGGGTGTAGGCTTCCTTCAGGTGACACCAGCAGGACACCGGCTCCAGAACCAGATGAGGAGAAACTTCCATCAAACTCTAAAATCCAAACCCCATTAGGATCTTTAGGAGACACTTTGGGTGGTCAGATTTCATCAGGGGAAATAATCATGTAGTTACCATGCCCCATATCCTCGTAGAGTATTTGTGCTCTAGGATCATCCGTTTTCTGCACAATATACTCAGACTGCTTCTCAGGCAGCAACTTTTTCATTTGTCCATTGATAGGCACGAGTGCATGTGACCAGTCCATTTGGATTTCCCCACCCACGTCCTTACAGAAGTTCCTACTTAGCAACATCCCGTATGAAGGGGGCATATCTGCCACTAAGATGGTAGCCAACACTTTCTTCTCGGGCAAAGCAGCAAAAGCTACTTGTGCATCTTTAATTCTCCCAACCAGGGGAACTTCTTTACTCTCCATGGAGTAACAAGATCCATAAGTGCGTGTGAGGGTCAGGCCTAAAGCATGAGCTACTTTAGCAGGCATCACATTATCTGAGGCTCCGGAATCTATGACACAATTACTGAGCCTATGACCAGCTATAAGAAGTGTTACATAAAATGGTTTAATTTTGTCACTAGGCGAGGTGACAGTAGCTACCAGACTAGGCTGTGGTGCAGAAGGAGGAGTGGGAAAAAGGCCTTTAGAGGTGGTCTTAGAGTGGGAATTGACAAAGTGGATCATTTTGGCAAAAGCTTTGGGGTGGGTTTGATAGTACTCAACTTCTGAGATTTGGACCTTGGTCTTTTTCAGGTGATCAACAATATCAAACGATCCAGAAGTGGACGGGCCACCATCATTCGGTACTCTAGGCTTATCAACTTTAGGAGAAAAAGAAGAAGAAATTTCGGTAGTAGGATTAATAGGACTCACCTTTGGTGTAGATGAGGTAGGGATAGGAGATCCTCTTTTTGCAATCACGGGAATAGTTGTCGACTGCTCCTTAGATTTCTTGATAGGCTATGTCACTTTTTCCCTCTGATTTGTCTGTTCTCGAGTCATGACAGCGAATGATTCGCTATTCATGTCTGCTACCACTTCATCATAATCATCTCCATCATCAATGCCCCTCAGTGGTGAAGAAATTTACTCGAGATCCCTCAAGTTCATCTGCTTCGTCATCAACTTCTCTCGCAAACTCTTCGCAAGCTTCGTTATCTTCATCGTCATCTAGTTCTTCCACCTCGCAGGTCGCATTGACAGGGACTTTAACAGGAGGTCCTTCAAGTGCTAATCTTGTTTGAGAAGCAGGAAAACGATTTTTGGGCTGAAAATTTCTCCTTAGAACGTCTGCATAAGGAGCATGCTGAGCCAATTGTTTCTTTATAGCAATAAGATCATTTGCAAGTTTCTGAACTAATGGATCAGTATTAGGTCCAGTGGTGGAAGGGGAAGAAGCAGCAGACTTAGATTTGGGAGGGTCTCTTCTCAACTTCCCTGACATGATCAAGTCATCCTCGATACTAACAGCGAGAGTTTGATCCTTGACCAATGTTGCGAGATTAGCCCTTCTTAGTGCATAACTAACTTTGGGCGATTGAGCATTTAGGAAGAAACATTTTTGAATTTGATCAACAGGTCGGGTAGGCTGCAGAATTTTATTTATCAATTTGTTGAACCGGGCCACAAATTCTCTCATGGGCTCTTGTGAATCTTTCTTTATCTGAGATATTTGAGCTAGTAAGGCATGTACATCTTCTTCCAGCTTGAAATGGTTTTCGAACTGAGTTCTCATTGTGTCCCAGTCGGTGATAGCGCCAGCCGGAAGGTGGTAGAACCAATCAGCAACATTATCTTGTAACGTCTCGACGAATAGCCTTACGGAGACGTCTTCATATTCGACTCCCAGAACTCCACATGCAACAATGAAGGCTGCGATGTGTTCATCAGGATGCACTTTGCCATCGCCTTTGAATTTGGGGAAGTTCTTCCGGTTACCTTTGGGTAACTCATGCAAAGGCTGAGTAAGGGCTAGGGGCCCGACACGATGACCCCATGGTAATGGCGCAGCCATTCTTGGAAAAATGGCTTGGAGAGGGACTACAACACCAGCAAGAATCAAATCTTGAAGGCTAGGGCTAGCTGGCTCTGAAGGAATACCACCCGTAGGAATTCTGTCTTAAGTAGGTGGAGTGCTTGTCGAACGAGTCCTTCTATTTCTTGTTGAAGGGAAAGGAAAACCCTGCTGCTCCAAAAGCTGAAACTGAGAATCTTCAACACCAAGGGCCCTCCTCCCTCGAGTAAAACATGGAGTCGCCATATCAAAGGATGATTAAAAAATTACAGAACTGGAATATGATTTTCCCAGTAGAGTATCCAAAAACTGTTGGTCGTCAAATAGGACTTTTAAGAAGAGCAACAGTCAAGGGACAAGAAGTCCCTCCTCTTTAATGGGAGAGGTTCCCTTATTCAGAAACGAACCTATTTACAAATGTACAAGACATGATTTGTTGGTTAAACTTGGATATCATGAAAGTGTTTTCAATGAGGATGTTCAAGTACAAAAGGATAGAGGAATGAGAAGATGAGAATGAGCAGAAAGGCAACATGCAAAATTATAGAGAATCAAAGTAATTCATTATGTATGCAAAGTTACAGTGAATTGAAACAAGATCATTTGCATCGTATGAATAAGATGAAACTTAAATACACAAAGTTCTGTAAATAACACCCTTCGGATTCATTAATCAAGGACACAAAGTTCCTTCTTGGTTATACAAGATCGCCGTGCTTGCAAAATTTGGAAAAGTATGCAACCAGTGAGACTAACAAGTCATTAACAAATGATCTTCACAAACAATTAAACGAAAGCTCAGAGATAACGGAGATTAGATAGACAAAGAATGGAAAGTCCTTTTGTATTGATTTCTTTATGATCTATTTACACTTTCAGAAAATATGCCAAATTCTTCCTCCCTTTTTAGAATGGCATAAGGAAGGCCATTATATAGCTTACAAATCAGTTATTCTTCGTAACCGCTTCTATAACCAAGAACAGTTAAGAACCGCCAATCACAATACCTTAACTTCTTACAAAGAAAACGGAAAAAGAAAGGGAAGAAGAGAAAAGAACAAGGAGAAGAAGACAGGTGGCCAGTCATTGAGAGGGACCCACCGACTTCAGAATCCACTGCTTGAATTTCCTTAACGCCTCAGCTATGTCTCTGCCACGAGGGACTGACGTGTTGGCCGTTGACTGAGAGAGAAGGGTGATCAATGTGCATTTAAGGCATACCCACCAATTTGAATAAGTAGGATATTCAGGTAGAGCGGCAAAAACTGGTACGAATGACACTTGGTTCACTTGGGACATGTGAGACGCGAATGCGCGAAACACGCGGCTCGGCCGATTCGGGCGAAACAGGGATAAGACGCACAAATGCATTTTGGGACATTTGGGATGAAAATGCGCAAAGTACGCGGTTCAGGTGTTTCGACTGAAAATGGAACAAAAGGCCCGTTTGAACTTGGGACATTTGGGACATGAAAGAGTGAAGTACGCGGTTTGGGGGTTTCGGCCAAAAATGGAACAAAAGGCCCGTTTGAACTTGGGACATTTGGGACATGAAAGAGCGAAGTACGCGGTTCGGGTGTTTCGGCTGAAAATGGAACAACTTGCACTTTTTGACTTGGGACATTTGGGACAAAAAGTTCTGAAGTACGTGACTCGGGCGGCTTGGGTGAAAATGGAACAACTCACACGAAAGGTTTGGGACACTTGGAACATGAAAGAGTGAAGTACGCGGTTCGGGGATTTCGGCCGATCGGGGAACAGAGCGCAATTTTGAATTTGGGACAGTTGGGATGAAAAGCTCCGACGGGCCCAAAAATGGAACAACTTCGGGGATTTCAGTCGAACGGGGAATAGAGCGTATTTCAGAACTTGGGACACGTGGGACAAAAATGTCCAACCAGCCCGAAATACATACAAAATGACCTAAAACTGCAGACTTTTCTCAATTTCACGACTTCGGTACATTAGAGAAAACATTTAAACTCAAAATTTTGAATTTTTTTTACTTTCATCAGAGCAGGGAATTTTGAGTGGACAACAGCAATAAAAATTTAGAGAATATACATAATTAAATATTGTTAACTACATTTCATTTAATAAAAAAACTACATTTCATTTTTCTAAAAAATGATAATTTTTCCCTTTAAATGAATAATCAATAAAATGCCCTTCACTAACATTTATATTTTAATTGATTCTACCATAACATAATGGGATAAAATTCAAGGCATTTTGTTCTCTTAGTCATTAGCGCAGTCCATGTATTAGAAATTGTGAGGTGTTAAATGCTTGCACCCGTTTACTATTAATGAAACCAACAATATTTTAAAATAAAGAAATGATGAAATAATCATTCATCTTATGGGTTTCCTATGAGGAATTAAAAATTCAGTCTCCCATAGTATTTAAATTAGAACACATTTCATATTTTGACATGCCAAAATTTTATTTGACCAAGGAATTCCAATACATAAAACTATACATGGGCTGTAAAAAATACCTTTGGTTGACCTAATATTAGTGGAATAGTAGACCTAACATTTTTTTATTGAAAAGTAAACTTTTATTGATAAAAAAGATAATTACAACATTGATTATACAAAATATGGGTGGACACAATCACACCCTTGAATTCCAATCATATCGAGTTAGCAGGCCTTGAGAAAGAGGCCAATCAAAACATTATAAAAGTGCAGATCTCAATCAAAAAAGAGGGAAAACAAAACAAGGCCAAGCTAGAAACCTAGGCTATGGTAGTGAACATGATGGTAGGAGGTAAACTGTCTAGCTTATCTCTTTAGCCAGATCTAGTGTGAGTTATATTCAGGATGGGCTCCCATCTATTTTCATCTAGTTGTTATTGTTGTTGTTTAGAATCATCAATTTGTCGAGAAGGAGAGATGGTAATATAAAGCCGCAAGAATTTTTCTTGTTGTAGGGTAGACCACCCATAACCACTAAGAAAATCAAAAATCCTACATTGAGTAGGGGATGAGGTCAGAAACTAAGGTGCCACCACCATAGAGGAGAGGAGCTCCACCAACTTAAGGAGCAACGCCTGTGAAACCCTCATCCATGGGGAGGAGGGGATAACAATGCAGCTGATATGGTGAGTGGTAGTGAGCAGGAGCATCAAGCGGAACATGACTGAACATGAAGGGGGTGGCAACCCAATGGTTGAGAAATTTCTGGAGGTGTTTAACCTCCAGCTAAACCTTCTCAGTTAGGTCTAAATCTAAAGCAATACAGTGGAGATAAAAACTAATTTATTAGTAACAAAAAAAATTATCCATAGGAACATTGTTAAATATGAAATTATTTCTATCTTTACATAGATGAAATAAAATATCACCTCTGAATATTTTCTAAAATTTGTTGTAAATTATAGGAAAAAGAGTCGAGTCCCCTAGAAGAGCCATATTCTAGGTAAGAACATATGGGGATAAGGGTTAAAAAGGGGAATGAAAACATCTCTAGATTGATTGAGTGTGAGGATAGAAAAAAAAGATGTGCTTGATAGTATCAGGTTTGTGGAAAACTAACAATGTGGGATTCATAGCCATATGCCTAAGTAAATCCCCTGTGGGATGTCCCTGGTGTAAAATTCACCACAGAAAGTGGGATTATGGGTTCAACAAGAATTGACGAAACCCTTTCAAACTGATGTTTCTATGCCTACATCTAGGAGGCAATGTTCTAGCATTTTTTGAGTGAATCAAAATTTATTGTTTGTGGAGTGAGAAGGGTGTAACCCAAGAATGGTTTGTAATGGAGGAGTGGAGTAGCGGAAGGCCATTTTTAGTTGTGCCACCATGGGACACCTAAAGTGACACTAATTTTGTGTGAGAATTCCACAGATATGTAAGAAACGATATTCATGATTGATTCGAAATCTTAGTGTTGAAGGTTAAAATTATTATCTAAGTCTCCCCAAGAAATACAGAATCTAGAATGCTTACAAAATAAATCCCCCACCACTTTCATACCTTTTCTGAAGAGCTGAATAGCTTTATCCTAAGGTGATAGAACAAGAGGGGCCTCATGGAAAGTGAAAATGGAAGACCACTAGAGAGAACAAGATTTGATAGAAAGGACAAATTTGAATTCATCCCCTTTCCAAATATGATGTGGTTTAAGCAACTCCTAGGATTTTCAGATACTTTAGTCTATAAAAGTGCCTTTAATTTTGATAGAAATTAGGCAAAGGAGAAGGGGTTGGAATTTGAATCCTTTCCAAGCTTTTCTTCTATGAGGAAATCCTTGGAGGATATAATGCTAAAGGAGAATATTCTAGGCGTCATTCCATTCTAGGCTATAAATTATCCATTTGACACAAAGATATTTCCCTTGAAGCTTGATGTCAAGCAAGCCAATGCCACCTTCTTCTTTAGTTCTACAACAAGTGTCCCATGTCACGTGATGAAATACCTTGTGGATTTCATAGTTATCCTAGAGAAAGTCTCTTAAAAGCTTTTCAATCTTGGAATAGGCAGCATTAGAATGATCTCAACAAGAATAATATTATACATGGGTGGCGGTAAGAACCTTATAGTAGATTTGGAATTTACCCACTAGAGAGAATGGTTTAGTAATATAGTAGGATATTTTTTGTTCAACTCATTGGAACACATAGCTCCAAAATTGAGTAGAGGTGTCTTAGAAGGTGAAGGGAATTCCAAGGAATTAGAATTGAATGCCCATTTAGATATAAATCTATTGCAGATTTACAAGCCATTGAGGGATGTGGGATTGTGATTGCTTATAGAATTGAGTTTTGTCCCATTGGGTGGGTGATCCAGGGGCTAAACAAAAAGTATCAAGATAGTCCAAAATGATGTTAAAATATTTCTCTTCTTGAGAGTGAAGAAATATTCATTATAAAATTAGCCATTGATGAGATGTTGAGTAGACTTTGGTAGAGAAATCATGTTAATGAGGAATTGGGAAGCACTTTGGGCCAATAGATAGCTAAATTCTTTAGCCTCCAATATGTAGAGCGAAGGGGCTAAAGAAAATCCTTAACAGATAGACTTGAACAAACCAAACTTGGAAGATTTAACTCCATTAATAATGATGCATGATCCATAATTATTGAAAAACATCTACACAATGTGGAAAAAACTCGTTCCAATCCTAAGATCCTAAAATTTTTCCAAAATGAAGGACCAATCAATGTGATTGTAGGATTTGGCATATTTAATTTATGATAAAAAAGGCTTTTTGGTTGGATTGTTGAGCCTATTCCATCCCTTCCCAAATGACAATGATATTTTCAAGGATGTATCTGTGCTTGATATATCATGTTTTTTTTCTGAAAATAACAAGAGGAAGGAGGTTCATAATTCTATTTGAAAGAGCCTTAACAACGATCTCATATGACACATTGAGTAGAGTGATAGGCCACTAATTAGAATTTTTTTCAAGGTCTCCTGATTTAGGGATAAACTTGATGTTGCCTTGATTGATCAACTCATCGAGGAATTTAGAAGCAAGAGCATAAAGGTAGAAATTGTAGAGGTCAGTTCCTAGAGTATCCCACCTGGTTTGATAAAATTAAGAGGAAATCCATCAATGCCTGGAGATTTTTTAGAATCCATATGAAAATCAGCCTCCTTAATCTCTGCAAGAGATAGGGGAAGATCACACGCAACACACTGGGAGTGAGAGAATTTGCATAAAAAATCTTGTACAAAATTATAAAACACTTCTTCTCTAGCTTGGATGGAAGGATGTGAGAAAATACACCATGAAAATGGTGAACAAATGCTTGAAGAATGTGGGGTAAAGAAGTGTTTCAAACATTTTCTTGAAAAATGGATTAAATTTGCGTGGCAGAGTGTTTGGCATGGAGCATAAAAAAGAATTATCTGGAGGACCTGTGTTTGACTTTAAGCTAATGAAGTTGAGCATGAAGAAAATAACCTTTGGCTTTGTAGGCTTCTTCAATTTTGAGTTTGTGTCGATAGTGAGTAACTTGAAGCTACAAGATTTTATTGAAAGGAGAGGCATTAAGTTCTTGTGATATTTGTTGGAATTCACAATGTGAAGCATTATAAGTAGCTATAGACACCAAAATTGGGTCACACTGCCCTCGGTCCCCCGTCAAATAATCACCTTGAACACACTCACCTAACCATGGCCCCTTTCACCCCATACTAATATTAATTTAATTGATTTAATTACATTAATCCATGACTCACAATATTTTATTATTTAATTATCCTAATTAAGATAATTCCTACCCCACCACCTCACCTAGCCATCTCACCCTAAGTCTATTCTTAGTATGTTGCCATAACTAAACAAGACCTACCTGAACCCTAAAAATCAAAGCCTACATTCCCTCTAACCACATTCCTTCCCGTGAGAAAAGAAGCTATTTGTTCTAATCCACGAGAAGAGAATAACAAGATCTAAGAAATCATTCCCAAGATCTTCCCATTTTAGTAAACCTAGGAAATCCTGCCCTAACCGACATCGGTCACCCTGAACTGCCATTGGTCAACTCGGAACCTTCATCGGTTACCTTTTATTCCCATTTGGTAACCTTATTTCGAGGTTGGCACATTCACAAAAGAGAGGAGATGATACCAGAGCTGTATGCAAGCAGAGTAAGCATCCTATTCACACCCAGACATCCAACCATCCCAAGCCAAGAGCCATCACCAGCCAATCAAGGAGAAAGTCTAGGTTGCATTCACGGGAGTCTGCCTATCAACTGGTGGGAAAAAAAATCCCTCACCACATCAATCTCCATCTCATCACCCATCAATCGACTTGTGGAAAAATCAGCCGTCAACTTCTCATACAACAGTCTAGTAATTTGTTTGAATACATTCATCTACATTCTCATCTATAGTAAGCCATGGCCTAGCCACTCATATCAACTCAGTAAGTATCCCCCTATATTCTTCCAATTCTCCCATCAAATTTCAGTCCTAGTAATCCAACATTGACCATTTTGTTATTACCCATACCCTTTGCATGAAATCACAAAGAAGATCCCATATCCACTGTCTGCTACACCTTGCTATGAGTGAACCTAGTCAAGATTGGTCTCCATAAACTGTTGTCATTACCAAATCAGTCTACCTGCCCAATACTACCTGTTGATATGTCCTTCTGAGCACTTAACCCAAGACTCCTCCTAGCTTCACCAAGTCCCCATCCAGGCTTTCACCCAAACTTGCATCCCTACCCACACCTCTAGACACCTCACCTATCCATCAACCTGGAAAATGTCAGACCCCTATTCTTGACCCCCCTATGATTCCTTTCAGTTACCGACATCGGTCACGAATAGACCAACGTCGGTCTCTGTGTCTTTACACCTTAGACCAAGACTAGTAGCCTACCTAATTCTCCACCAGTTACCCATGAACCTGTGACCCAACAGATCTTTGTAAGAGCTACCAACTAAGCCAGAACAATTTACCCTACCTCTTGATCTGATCATAACTTAGCCTGTTAGATTAGATTTTTCTTATTGTGTTTATATGAGATGCCTAAATCATATTAACTATAGTAGGACAAATATTTACCTTATTTATCACATTAATTTTTTTAAAACAGTGGATTGATAGCCTTCTAGGGAGTATCACACTTCCCAAATCTAGCACACGCTAGGAAGTCCACTGTCATATACTATTTAACTTCTATTTGGTGGTCTTGTTGTTTATTTCAGGTAGTTCCTCCTAGCCAAAAGGAAGCTCTCATGATCAGCTGTGGATCAAGAAGTCATACACATGTAACAACCTTCAACCAGCTTCAACAGGTATTCCTCCTAGCCATTTTACCCTTATCTATTTCATCACATTCCAAGAAATGTTCTAAGAATCAGGTGAAACATTTTGGCACGCCCGGTGGGACCCATTTGGGGTTCCTTGCATTTCTTCATTCCTAGGTAAAATTTGCATGTTTGTTTCCTTTCCGAAAGGTTCTCACATTAAATTTCTCCCCTGGAATATTCTCTTCTTTCTATTGTCTCAAAGCAATCATGTTTTGGTGTTATAAAAAGAACTCTTCTTCTCTTTCATTTGTACTGCATTAGTGAAAGATCATATTCTCTCCTGTTCATCTTTTGTGTCATCAAATTTAATATTTCAATTTGGGCTTAAAATTAACAGCATTTCATTCTTGTATGCTGCATTAGTGACACATTAAATGAGGGCAACCTATATGCTGGAAGTCATGCCCAGCTAATGGTTGACAAAAGAATCATAGAAAACACTTTTTTCTCTCTCTCTCTCTCTCTCTGAGTCTTACCAAACTGCACAAATTCAAATATAACACATCTTTCTTAAACAACATCTTACTCAGTAGCATCTTTCAGTGATCACACGATCTGGATTGGTAGGTACTCCCCAGCTCGTTGCCTCCTGTCAAGTCATTATCTCAGAGACGGCCCGCCCCCACCATAACATACCTGAAACCTCTCCTTTTAGATATCCTTCTTCATAGGAATGCCTTCCTCAACCAAAAAATTCTGTTCTAAATTCACACAGTCAGTCCTTAATAGCGTAAGCTAAACAAACATAATAGAAAGAGCACTTTTAGGATCGTATTTTTCTTAGTGTTTCTTCTTGGCTTGTGTTTTGAGGTGAGAGGACACGTTCTTCATCTTTTTATTTCTCCTTGCATGCTCCTCATCATATTTGGTGTATTCCAACTTTGTCTGAGTGTGTCTGGACCCCATTTTTATCATTCTCAGAGTTCTGGGTTTGATTCCACACTTGATTTTAAATCACAACCACCTTTTTCTTCATCTCTGTTTCAATTTCATAGTAACCTGGTGTCAGTCTCCAGTGACCGTCATTGGTTACCCTCTGACCTGTCATCTGGTTTTATCCAACTGGATGTTGGTTTACTGTTCTTTTGGTTAACCTACCCAAAAGGACACCTGCTTCATCTTCTTTGTTGTTCAGAGTCTCTGTAACTCTCAGTATCTTCTCTATTCTGATAAAATCCATCCTACAGCTTATCTACCTGGTAGATTATTAGTCTTTTTCCTTGTTTGGCAAACTGTTCTTTTTTCACAGTGACCGACCGTGGTTACCTATGACCGACATCGGTTTACCCTAACTAGCATCGGTTAGCCTGTGTAATTTTCCAGCCGACATTTTTACCCAATCCACTTACCACTTCCTATTTTTCCTATTTTTTTGTGTTTCTGTGTCATTTACAAAAAGCAGTCCTACCAAACTTGTTCACATGGTACTAACTTGTAGCCAAAAAAACGCCCTCATATTCCACGCTATTCGTCAACCACTCCCACCTAGTCCTTCACCACCTTCCATTCTATCACCCATGGATCCTACCCAACCTATCACTATCGCCACAGGTGACGAGGAGTTTCACATGACTCCTTGATCAGAACCCTACCGCCTTACAGTTCTATCTTTCTCACTCCTCCACTCTGAGATGCCTCAGGTCAGTTGATATATGGCATGCATGTATCTATCCCCCTGACACCTTATTCCTACTTCTGCATCAGCCCCTTCTAGCTCGGCACTACCCACACCTGCCTTAGACCAATACCCCTAGTCATTTTGTATCTAGGCCCTATACCTGCTATGACTGCCGCATTTTCCACATCTATTGCACCTGCAACATCCACTATACCTTCATCAACCACCCACAACATAACCTCATCCTCGCCTATTGTCTCACATATACCCATAGCAACACAACCACCCCTGGTGTCGATGACCCCTACCCATTTTCAAAGAATTGTCCTTTCCATTCCACATTCCTTACCCCCATTACTACTAGAGTCACCTCAACCCTTCCACCTACATATATGTACTATCAACAACCTCCCATTTCATATATCATTCATTCTGGGTATGTGCCCCCTATCTCACTCCCTCATTCTCAACCTACCTATTTGGCATCACCATATACTTGAAGTTCAATCATATGCTAACATCAACCCTCTTACGCTACAGGAGGTACCCATCCATCACCACCTACCAATGACCTCATCAAGTTAATGATGGACAAGATGCAGACACTGGAGGCATCGGTTTCTGGCTCACACAATTCTCTCACCTACGATGAAATTTGTAATGAGCCCATACACCCATCCATTCCTATTTTTCCATATCCCATACATTGGGAGATGCCTAAATTTAACCACTTCAATAGCAAAGAGGACCCACAACAGCATTTGTGGTCTTTCAAACATGGGTGTTATCTGATCGCCCATGATGATGCTTTGCTTTTGAGGACCTTTCCCATGTCTCTGACTGGGCCCGCATTAGACTGGTATAGTGGATTACCTAGACATTCTATCTACTCATTTAATCAGGTAGCCCAAGCCTTCTTGGATAATTTCTCCATAAATGTTGTTAAGAAGGTTACCATGACTGACCTCTACTCTACACATCAATATGACGATGAAGTCTATCACAGATTTTGTCACTCGTTGGCGTAGCCTAATCAATCAACTCACATTCCAATTACCACAAACTGAACTCATAGAGCTCTTTACGTGGACTTGTGTTAGACATATTTCACCTACCTTGTAGGTGCAAACTTTCTGAACCTTCAATGAGGCATTCACCATGGCATGAAAACTAGAGATTCGGGCCATCGAAGAAAAGAAAATCCAACTACGAAATAAGAACGTAAAATTTAAGTCAAATGATACCTCTTCTTCTTCGAAACCACAGAATAATTATTCAAAATCCAAGGGAACCACTAACATGGTGGTACTCAAGGCCGGCCCATCTCATCCATCAAATCAGGCTAAGCCCTCATCTAATCTTTCCCCTGTCTAGACTTTTCAATTCAGATGAGAACAATGGAAATACACCCCAATTGGGGAGCCTTATTCTTTTGTTTTAGAAAATCTCATTAAAGTTGGGGCCATCACCCTTCCTCCTATAAAACCACACACTGGTTTTGATCCTGCTCACCCCACACCTGCGTGGTACAAAGAGCACATGACTTCTGCAACTATCATCGGGTAAAAGGTCATAATGATGGTAATTGCATCACTTTCAAGAACATTGTCCAAGAAATGCTTGAGAATGGCGAGTTAGTCTTGGATAATCCAAATGCACCTGCCAACCAAAACCTACACATTTTCAAGAAACCATTTCCTAATCATGCCCCTTCTTCTGACCAAACTGGGGAGACCTCAACTAATGATAGAAATACCTGTGAGGTCCATGCTATTTTTAGTGATGCACCAGTTGTCTTCCCAATTGCCTCATATTCCTTCCATAGAGGAAATCCTAGCCCAAAGTCCTCCACCTACACATGAACCCACTTCACCTATTCCTCCACCCACAGAGGAACACCCTTCATCTCCTCCCTCACCTGTGAAGGAGTCTTCTATTAACATCGAGACCACTTTGCCTTTGGCTTCTCCACCTAGAGAGCCATCACCAGCAGTACCTCTCCAACCCATGGGAGACACTTGTTCATCTCCTCCACCCATAGAGGAGCACCCATCATCTCCTCCACCTATCAAAGATCTAGTAGAAATGTCTGTTACCTCTAGGTGACCATTCTCCATCAACCACCCAAGATCCTGCTGACTTACTTTTGGCTCTCTTACCCACAAAGGATGAAGCTAGCAATTTCCCTATTTCTAAAACACATTTTACAGGAATCACCATTGGATCCACATCAACCTCACCTACAACAGTGTTGTTCTCATGCTTAGCCAATCACCTGGATTATGTTGATAGAGCCTTACTTTGGGGTCGTCTTCTACTTCCTGTCTCAACACAAATGCAAATGTCACTCACTGACACCTCCACTATCTATCCAAAAGTGTTTCGGCCAACTGAACCAAACACAACCACAACTATCACAAATTCTCCCACGACACCACTCATGGCTCAACTCACATCTCTACCCATAACCCAACATGCATCTACATCCAAACCCACACCTACATCATCTTCCTTGCCTAAACCTATTACTACTTTAGGGGTCATACCAATGGCTAGCCTTACTCATCCACCCATCAAATTAGATTTAGCTACGTCTTCCAAAACTAACACCAAATTTAACCTGGCCCCTAAACAGAAGAACCAATCTCCTAGATCTCATACCCCAACCTCGCCAATCACACCTTTATCACCTTCACCCCTTCGTCCATCCTAGGACCTCACCCCTCAACCCTAGCTAAGAAACCCCCATCCACTGGTAAACCAAGAACGTACAACAACCCATTTCCCCATCGCAGTAGACCTCTAATATACCCAAGCACCACATAACCTCTGCCCTCACCTGTAACCTTTTTACCACCCATACCTCCAATACCATCAATAACTTCTTCACTACCCATGACACTTCCTTCCCTTTCCCTCATACCTCCTGCCCAACCTATGCCACCTACCTCCACAGCACCTCGGTTACCCCCATGGGTAACCCTCCCTCTTCCACCATCCACTTTTCCCTCTACATCTCGTGCACCCATATCACCTTTACCCAAGAAGGTGCAACCTAAAGGTAAAAATCCACTACCCTCTAATAAGGTAGTCAAACCAACCACACACTCTATTTCCAGTTCATCTACCATGCCCCTACCCAAACAGACATGACCAACACCTAAGACCATAGCCCAACCCACTCCCCCTCTTGCAAATACTCTTCCTA
Source organism: Taxus chinensis (assembly GCA_019776745.2). NCBI lineage: Eukaryota > Viridiplantae > Streptophyta > Pinopsida > Cupressales > Taxaceae > Taxus > Taxus chinensis. The sequence continues at coordinate 337,105,595 of CM034152.1, forward strand.
TATAGTCATCCGCACCTGCACCCAAACCCACATTCACCTCCCATTGTGATCCACTAGTGGGATCCTATGCCAAAATCTTAACCAATCTCCTCGAAAACTTCTGTCATCACATTACCACCTCTTAGACCTTATGACCCACTCAAACCCAAACCAAAAGGGTTTGACAAAACCAAAATTTATGCCTACCATCGTGTGCCAGGACACGATGTAGAGAACTATAATGCTTTGAAAGCCACTCTTGTTCAATTGTGTCCTCCTAAAGAAAACTTTGACTTTGATGACCTTCTCAATGAGGACCCCATTTTGTCCAGCACCAATTTCCACAGTTCTTCCCTCATTTCCTACTCAGCGACCAAAATATCCACCCCCACAACTCTTAGATCCATCCCCGAGATTTGAAATTAACATGGTTTGTATCAGAGAACTCACCAAACCTCCACCCAAATGTCGGTGTGCCCAACTCATTTCACAAGGTTCCTTCCCACCTCTTGGCTTCTGCCCTTCCTGTCATTACACCTTTCATGGCTCACCTACTTCATCTACCTCCCCGCCTCAAATCAACATGATCCACGTTGCTACCTGTGCTCAGAAGGAAAAAGGAAAGGAAAAGGAAACTGACCCACCAACCAACCCTATACCCAACATACCATCTACACCCACACCTAAAGTCACTATCTGTGGCCCCACATATCCTATTTCTAATGGGGTTACACATCGTGCGATGCTCAAACAATTACACCAATCCTCCCTCAAAATGTCCCTATATGACCTCATCCAAACCTCTGAGTCCCATCGCCAAGCTCTCATGGAGGTTCTTCAGTCTATTGAGGTTTTACCCAATGACCCTACACCCGTAGCCTCCATTATTACACCTCATCATGTAGCCTCTCTCACCAAATTACCACCTTCTTCTACACCTCCACCTACTCACCAAGTAGCCACCCTCAACTTCTCAGATGAAGAGATCACACCACACCAAACTAATGACCCTGATCCAACCCTTTTCATCTCCATCCATATTGATAATATACGTGTACGACATGTTATGATCGATGGGGGTACTAGCATTAACATCATCTCCTCCCATGCATTCGACCAAATACACATACCCGAAAATTACATGCATAAATATCTTGTCATGTTGCGTTCATTTAATGATGCTATCACTTCTACACTTTGTACTATTATCCTCAATGTTCACTTGGGCCCCCGTACTGTTCCAGAGTTATTTTACATCTTGGAGGGGGAGTTTCAATATAACTTGTTGCTTGGTAGACCCTGGATTCGTGTCATGGGTTGTGTTCCTTCCACTTTGCATCGTTGTGTAAAGTTTGAGCATGAAGGACACACCTATACCATTCTAGCCGACCCATCACCTTTCAAAACCTGCAACATGCTTTACTAACCCAATGACGCGCTTGTACCTATTAAGACATCTACCTCCATGACCACTTCCTCTTCACCCACACCTCCACTCACCAGTGCTGCCGCTACCTCAACCACACCTAAATCCTCCATTCCTACCACTACCACAACCTCCACGGCCGACCCGTCAGCCTCCCAATCAGTTGGCTCCACCTCCGATCCAACCTCTAACACATCATCTATCCCAACTACCCACATATCAACCACCGATCCCTTGGAAGGTGTTTTTCAACGCCTCACTCTGGGGGAGTATCACCTATATAATGTCAACACATTCCTTACTCCACAAGAGTATGGAACCTTCAGCAATACCCTCACTATGATCACCACATAGGAGAGCATCTCCTTTATGGTCCTCCCCACCTTCGCACCAATCTCACCTATGGGGGACTTGATACTTCCACTTATACACCTAAATCACCATCACAAACCCGCCCCTTTTCTTCTGACCTCCAGTCACTCACCAATCACTGCTTCGCCCACACCTTCCTACACCGATGTGCATGGAAAGGTTTTGGTTTTGGCTTTTATGAGCAAGGCCATCACACTGTTATTCCATGTACTACCCACAAACATAACGATCATAGTGGTATTGACTTTGCTGAACTACCTACCAAGAAGGCCCGCATTGAACTCATTGAGGATATTTACCCTTCTCCACCTTCTTCACCTGCTCCACCTTCTTCACCACCTTCACCACCTTCACCGACAGAGTCGATGGATCCAAAATCCATTCCTCCTAAATTTTTTTTTCATAAACACCATTTCCTTGGGGCCTCTGACTTATCAACATGAGGGCGAGGCTCCCTCTTCTCTTCCCTTCCTGTATCCTGAAATGATCGATGATGATACACCTTCTATTAACGTCATTCAATGTCAGGATGATGAATCTATACTCACCTACCTTGGTCACAGAAGACTCTTATATTCATCAGTCATTACCATCTGAGATGCAAACCATGTTGAATGAATCAACTATCAAAATCAACATCCATACTCAGGACGACCCGCACATTCTAAAGATCGGCCAATCTTTAGATACTGTTGAACAGGAAGCCATCACTTATTTTCTCAAAAATCATAACCTCTTGGTCTTACGCTGACATGCCCGGTATTGACCCCACCATAGTGGTCCACAATATCGTAACCATTCTAGATGCCAAACCCATAAAACAAAATCTGAGGAAAATGCACCCTCACATTGCTCTTTTGGTCAAAGAAGAACTTCAACACCTTCTTTCCGTTTCCTTCATCTTACCCATTCATTATCCCCGATGGATTTCTAACATTATCCTTGTCACTAAAGTGAAAGGGGGACTTCACATTTACATAGATTTCTATGACCTCAATCTAGCTTGCCCAAAATATGACTTTCCTCTACCTGGTATTGACCAGCTAGTTGACCTTACTGCTGGTCATGAGATGCTATCACTCATGGATGGCTTCTTAGGTTATAACCAAATCTTCCTTGCCCTAGAGGATCAACACAAAACTGCATTCATCACCCCTTGGGGGACCTTCTGCTATCGAGTCATGCCTTTTGGCCTTAAAAACATTGGTGCCACATATCAGCAGGCTATGACTTACATCTTCCATGACATCATGCACCATATATTGGAAGATTACATAGATGATCTCCTTTCCAAATCTAAACTTCCCAAGCACCTCGCCGTCCTAAATACCCAAATTTGACTACCTCATTAACTATTGTGTTCACCTTCATCCCAAGAAGTGTGTCTTCGTGGTTCTCTCAGGAAAGCTCCTGGGATTTATCATTTCCTTTTGTGGTATAGAGGTTGACCCTACTAAAGTCAAAGGCCATTCTCGAAATGCCTATGCCCACTAATCTACGGTAACTCCGTAGCTTGTGGGGTAAGTTATAGTCTATTCACCATTTCATTTCACAACTTTCCGATTGATGTCAGCCATTTCATCATCTTCTCAAAAAGGATGTCTCCTTTAAATGGGATGATGACTACCACAAAGCTTTTGAGGCCTTAAAACAATACCTTCTCCAACCACCCGTACTCATTCCACCTAAAGATGATCAACCCTTCTACCTATACATCTCTACTACCGATCACTCCTTAGGGGCCATGCTTGCTCATCGTGATGAACAACATAGGGAGCAGGTGGTTTATTACATAAGTCATACTCTTCTGGACTATGAAACCTGATACACCCATGCCAAAAAACTTTTCTTAGCCTTAGTTTTTGTTGCCACCAAACTCCACCATTACCTACTCAACCACAAAACCTATGTTGTGACCAACACTGACCCCTTACACTTCATGTATGCCAAACCTTATCAAAACCAACGTGCTGCACACTGGCTCATGCTTATGGCTGACCTTGACCTCGAATTCATCCATCAAAAGTCCATCAAGGGCCAGGCTATCGCCGACCAATTGCTGATGCACCTATTTCTAGGGATCAACCCTCTAACTTTGACTTTCTAGATGAGTCTATCGCTACCCTTTCCTTGGATGAACCCATCTTACCAAATGACACTCTTCTTTGATGGTTCCAAGTGTCAGTGTGGGGGGGGCAGGTGTTATCCTCATTCCCCTGGATGGTTCCATGCCTTTATCTTTCAAACTATGATTTTGATTGTACAAACAATATTCTGAATATGAAGCACTCGTATTGGGTCTCTAGGCTGCTTACGCCTTAGATGTCAAGTCCATCAACATCTTTGGTGATTCTCAATTGGTCATAAACCAAGTCAATGGTATATACCATTGTCGTAATGAGATACTTCAAAAGTATAAACAACATGTGGACATACTTTTGACCACCTTTGAACTGTTACGCCCTTCAAACCATCCCATGTTCTACCAACAAATTTGTAGATACCATGGCCTGTCTTAGCTTCCCAGATACCCGCTTCGCCCACTGACTCTAAAAATCTTTGTCACCATACAAAGACTGCAATCACCCTCTTATTTACCTCATGAATTTTACTCTATCGGAACCGCTACTCCCAACCGAGTGACCTTTGGTATAAGCAATACACATGGACTATCTTTCCCTCTCCATCTTACCTCCCTGACCTCACTCATAATGGACAACACACCTTTCTCAAAAGGGCCTCTCATTACGTCATCATGGGTGGCCTCCTCTATAAGCATGGCTTTGACGGTATTCTCTTACAGTGCCTTACGAGTTCTGAAATTCCCTATACCATTAAGGAAGTTCATGATGGCATATGTGGAGGTCACTTCAGTGGTCTCGTGGTTGCTAAGTGTATTCTTCACCTAGGCTATTACTGGTTGACCCTTAACCATGATTGTTGTGACTACGTTAAGCGTTGTGTAAAATGCCAACAACATGCCAATCTTCATCATACACCCAGTCATGCCTTACAGGTCACCCGTGACCTTTGGCCCTTCTCTCAATGGGGTTTGGATCTTGTCAGAGAGATCAATCCCCATTCTTCCTAGAGACATCAATGGATCATCACCACTACCGAATACTACACCAAATGGGTTGAAGCCATACCTCTCATCTCCACAAAAGCTGAGAAAATATGTGAGTTCATCAATCATCACATTATCTGTCACTTTGGCATTCCACATCACCTCATCACTGATAACAAAAAAAATTCAAAAATAAAACCTTGCGAAAACTTTGCGATGCCTTCGGTATTCAACTAAGTTTCTCGTCACCATATTACCCACAAACCAACGGCCAAGCCAAATCCACTAATAAAACCCTGAAAAAAATTCTCATGAAAGTGGTTAATGATACTGGGAAGGACTGTCATACACACATTCCTTTCACCTTGTGGGCGTACCATACTAGTATTCGCACTTCCACTGCTGCCACTCCTTTTTCTCTAGTCTACGGTACAGAGGTTGTTCTACCTCTCGAAGTCCAGATTCCATCTCTTCATATTTCTCTCCATGACATGCTCAATGATGATGACTTTCACCAGGACCATTTAGCACAACTTGAGTTATTAGAACAAACGTCATCTTAATGCTCTTGACCATCTCCAAGTTTACCAAAATGTATCAAATGTGCCTATGACAAACGTGTTCATGAATGAACCTTCCAAGTTGGTGATCTCATCTTGAAGGAAAATCAACATCTAACCAAAGAAAAAAAAAGTAAATGGGGAAAATTTTCTCCTAATTGGCTTGGACCATACATCGTGACTCATGCCTATGGATCAGGTGCTTATCATTTATCTTCACTCGATGGTAAACCTGAACCTGAGCCCCTTAATGCCTTGCATCTTTGACCATTCTACTATTGACTTTCAGTCCTACCTCACCTTCTACCTCTTTTCATGCTTATCCCTTGAGCGCCATTCACTTCCCTCCTTTCACTATGCCATCCCAAATGATTAAACAAGAATCATGTGCGTATCTGTCACTCTTTTACCCTCTCTTAAATATGTGTACCATGGCTCTGCACATGGCATGATTCTCATGGATACTTTTCGTCTTCTTTCAGATGAGATCCCATGGTCGTTTCACCTTGCTTTCTAAACAAGAATTTGATTCTTCACCTTATTCTTGTCCATGACTTAAAATCCCTCACGTAATTTCCACATGGGATCCAACTCCTTGAGTCAAACTTCCAATAAAAAGATGACTCCCTCAAAAAGGACATCTTTCTCTCTACATCGCTGCTATAAATAGATTGCTCCCTCGAAGGACAACTATGTAAAGCCTGCTTCAAAAAAAAATCTGAAGCTTCCCACATCGATCAGCTTCACAAATACCTCAAGGAGATAATTTCCTCATCCCATATAGACTTCCCACATCGATCAATCTATCTCAAATACAATTCAAAACAGAAAACTTTTTCATCATGGACTTGCTCATTGTGATCTTGGATCTCTTTCCAAAAGGCATGCTACCTCATACCATATAACCTAACCATTTTTCACCTTCTCACCATTTGCACCTTCATTTCCTACCGCCTCAAGGGACCTACTGAAATTGTGACATTTGGTGATCATGTGACTATTCTTCACCTTTAGAATAATCAATCATGCAATGTCTTTAGGGTCTTACATTCACCAGCCTACCTAAGGTATGGTCAACCCGTTATGATCCTCACCAATCAAGTGGCTCTCTTACCTCCTCTTATCTTTTAACTTCTTCATTACATATTGATCATCCTATACAGGACTAGACCCTTGACACTTATCTCTGGGAAATTTTCCTCTTTCACCACAATCAACTTAAAATCACCCATACCTATTTGCCCACAATTCAACCATACCTAAAAGACCTCGACTCAATCATGCCTATAACCTACCAACCCATTCTCATACCTCCTCACATTTTTCCCTAGCTTATGGGAGAACTACATCAGCCTGAGGTCCCCTGTTTCCAGGACTATGTAGGCAGCACTTCAAGGGCATGGGGCCCTTGAAGGTTAGCTCGGCCACTCTCTACCCTTACCAATTTTCCCCTATTTTCCTATTCACATTATACCTGATTTTTCCTTTTGTATATCAACAACTGGAAGTACGATCTCAACACACAATAACTAATACACATATCTACCATCCATGTTTCAAACATCATCATAACATGCAAAAATTCATCATTTCATATTTCCACACTCAACAAACATTTGGAAATCTACATCATCACATATATCTACATTACCAATTGTTATCTATCTCACCAACTACTTGTAATCTATATCAAAACCTGACTCAATCCACGCCTATGACCTAACTTCATCCATGCCTAACCTGACTCCATCCATGCCTAAACCAATAACTTGACTCAATCCATGCCTAACCTGACTCAATCCATACCTATGACCTGACTCAATCCATGCCTAAACCAAAAACCTAACTCGATCCATGCCTATGACCTGGCTCTATCATGCCTACACTACTTGGTTTCCATCACATATACAAATCATAATAGCAAGTTACACACAACCATATATACATCATGCCATAATCACCATCATCTCTATAAATAAATCATCCAAACATGTGTATCCATATACATGACTCTCAAATATCTTCAGCACGTAGGCCGGTATATATAACAAAATCAAAAAATCGCTCATGCACATCCTCACTATCTTCGGCACGCAGGCCAGTATATATGTCAAAAATATGATGTCAAAAATAAAATAATCATACATGGAGCTCAATCATCTCCCCATCTGATATCCAATCATGTCTCATCTATCTCCTCCTCCACTCCTCTAGCCCGGTGTCTGGCTGACCTCTCTCTGCCTCACCCTAGTCTGGCCTCTAATGGTCCTACCTCTGGAGCTGGCCTCTGTGCATTAGTGGATTCACCATGATCCAGCCCCTGGGCTCACTAGCCCCTTGTACTCTCCACACTATGTGTGTGGGATCTGCTCCTCTCACTCGAGGCCTGTTGTGCTCTGTGCTCGGCATATGATAAGACATATATCCCTGCTACCATCAAGTGATCCTGGTAGTATCTCACCTCACCCATGGTGTCTCTCAACCTAGTTGTAGGTACTGTCTGCGGTGGTGCCATCAGCCTCTAACCCTACCTTGCTCCTACCTGAATAACAATGGGACCCTATCCCTGCCCCTATGGTGGTGCCATTGGCCCGGAACCTACACCTATACCTGGGCCTAAAGGGCTACTATCTGTGCCTATGTAGCTGCCAACTAGCCCTACAAACCTATAACTTGTCCCTGCGTCGTGGCCAACTGGCCCTACAAACTTGTCACCTATGCCTGTAGGGCAGCTACCTACACCCCATCTCCATCTCCACCCTCTCCCTCTCCCCTCGGTGTGGGTACTGGTCCCTGTACTCCCTATGTGCCTTAAAAGTGGCCACCTGTGCTTGTAGAGGTGCAACCTGTGCCTTGACCCCTGTTAAATGTCCTTGTACTATGCCCAACTGGGTCACCAGGGTAGCCACCTGCCCCTATAGGGCATCTCTCTGAACTATGATAGTAGCTAAATCTGGCTGCCCTAGCCTTAGTGGTACTACTCATAGCTATACAACCCACCACTGTCTATACCTGTTTGTCACCCCAACATCATCTATCTGTCGATCAAAGGCTCCTCCTCCTACCTGGTCGGCACTATAGTTTGTGGTGGAGACATAGGTCTCTCACATCATCTCTCCTATACTGTGGGAAGGGTGGGGGTATATCCTGCAGTAACCTGAACTTCCGTCTGACTCGGTCTACATGTATCATCTCATTCTCCCCTCCCTTTGCCCCTCTATCCACCTATAGATTTGTAACCCATACAACTCCACCACCATCCTCTTATATGAGGGGAAGCCCACATATGGCCTCTAAATGATGTCTATACTAGACAACCCGTCCAGTAATCACCTGTAATAGGCTACATCATGTGTAGCTCTCCGCTTCGAATGCTCTCCAATAACTGAAACCCATCACCTGTAGCCCATTCAAACAAAACCTAGCTTGAATGCATCATCACGGGACATACCAACTAGGTGCACACACACAATGTGCTCATAGGCCCAACAATGTAATAGGAATGTGCAGCAAAAATTGAATCGCCATAGTCACCCATAAGCCCACAACTCCCTGTATAGCTTTACCAAGAATGTAGGTGCCCATGCAAACTAAGTCCTACTCTCCACCATGTCATGTAGAACCCCCATCAGTGACCATGGGAATCTCCCACCCTCTGCATCTGGTAGTGCAAAATAACAGACTACCTCCATCAGAAGCACTACTAGCCTCATCTCCTCGGGGTAGGCTCGGTACATCACCCCATAGCTCATACTGGCACTATGGAATCCTAACAATTCCATCCCCTCTCCAAACACTGGTAACAGTAACTCCTCATATGCCTCTAAGGAGATCGAGTAAACTTGTGTACCTACTATAGGTAGTCGCAGGATCCTATAAACATCCTCTAGGGTGATCGTGATCTCACCCATCGGCAAATGGAATGTATTGGTCACTGAATCCCATCTATCGATGAGGGAAACCATCAAACTCACCTCCTGGACTACGTGTCAGTAGCATCTGACACCAATCAGGCCCACATCTGCAACATGGCTCCACTCCTCGCATGTCATCACTCCCTCGTACCTCCACGAGAAAGGGAGGTACCCTATCCCTCATCTGTAGCTGGTCCCTGGCCTGCATACAGACCAATCATATTATTAACACTTGACCATACCTACATGTAACCTTGCCACCCCCACTATACCGCTTACCTAACTAAATCATCCTTTCACCTATATCTATGCCCTAAATCAACACTACCTATCTACCCACGCTTCAGACCCTCACCTATTTTCATTTTACCTATCTACCCATGCCAAAAACCCTCACCTATTTTCATTTCCCCCCTCATCGATCTTCCTTATTCACCCACCTACCCATACCCATAACTCTTCTACCCCTACCTAACTCTCCCTACCCCTATCTATATCTATCTGTAACCCGTCTATTTTAGCTCCTTGTGGGCCATGCTCTCTAGGCATCGAGTCATCATTGAACCGACCATGGTCCAATAATAACTAGCATCGAGTCACCACATCTGTGACTGATACTGGTCCTCACCCACCGATGCTGGCTAAGATAAAACTGACGTCGGTCACTGTCGTGGTGAAAAACCCATGGACTCCCTGCCCTATTTCTACCTATGCTTCTCCTTTCTACCCATTCCCCCCACCAATGCCTACCCAATACCTATTCCCACCCCTCATTTACCTAAATCTACCCTCCCTTGTTCCCCTTTTCTCATTAAATTCCCTGCATTCAAATTTTAATATTTTCCCCCCAAAACTCACTTTCCTCCTACCCAATTTCTATCCTCCACCTACTCAAAACAAATAACAATAGGAATTAACTCTTACCTCATCACATTGTCGTCTACGTGGTGGCACCTCGGGCCACTGCACAGGTCCACCCGATCCCTCTCCTGCCTCTGCCATCACCGATTGCCCACTGGCTCTCCACCCAATCAAATCAATCACATGCTCGTAGACCCGCCTATCAACCAATGATCACTCACTCTGTGGCTTGCCAACTCAACTCTCCATGTCACTTGGTCACTTTCCACCTCTTTCTCTCTCTCTCTCTTGTCATTTTCTCCTATGTGGCAAATGACAAATGATTTTAAAAAACATGGAACTTTTTCTTTTTATAACCTTCCCAACTTGACCGATGGTGACGGTTTCACCTCAAACAACATTGGTCCTGTGCCCTAGCATACTATGGTCAGTTCATGGTGCAATCGGCATCAGTTAATTATGTCTGTTGTCAGTTATCCTACTCAGTCTTATTACTACCCATTACCCCTAATTTTCTAGCCTGAATCCTTTCTACCTCACCCACACCTGACTTGGACACTTCACTTTACCCTCCTAACCTCATCATTTACCACCTAACCTCTTCATCATTTGGGGACTCATTATTTTACCCATACCTCGGCCCTACCCATGCCATGACCTAGCTACTTGGACCTGGAACATTGCTAGTGACTTGTGACCTCATGTGCTCGCTATACCTTGCGATACTATTACCCATGTTGTTTGACCTAATGAACTTACCTTGCCTCTTTCTGTGACTGTTTATCCTGCCCCAACCTTTGCTATACCGAAACATACCTAAACGTTCCTGCACCTGACCTGTGTCATGTTTCCTGACCATATCCTATACCTTGGATATTGGAATCACCTCAACCTTGTTTGGATAAACCTATCGACCTTAGAAAATGTAGAGTTTGCATGCTCTTCAACCTGGTACCATGCTACAATTTATACGTGTGCGTGTATTTGACTATTACTACCTTTGACCTTGAACCATTACCTAGATTAACAGATTGGACCTTTACCCCTTTACCCTCGTTGTCCACCTTCCTCTTCATCACATTCACCTTTTATCAAACCACTCAACGATTTTTTCTTCTACCTCATCAGTTCCTGGTTTGAGGGGGATCACCTTCACCCACACATGGGGCAACCACATCTTATTTTTGTTAGCTTCACTTACCAATACAAGATACATCAACAAAAAGGGGCAAAATGTAGAAACCAAAATTGGGTCACACTCCCCTCGATCCCTTGTCAAATAACCAGTTTGAACATACTGACCTAACCATGGCCCCTTACACCCCACACTAATATTAATTTAATTAAATTAATCCATGTCCTCACAATATTTATTATTTAATTATCCTAATTAAGATAATTCCCACACCACCACCTCACCTAGCCACCTCACCCTAAGACTATTCTTAGTATGTTGCCATAACTAACTAAGACCCAACTAAATCCTAAAAATCAAAGCCTACATTCCCTCTAACCACATTCCCACATTAAAAAAGAAGCTTCCATTCTAATCCATGAGGAATAAACTAACTGGATCCAAGAAATCAAGCCAGATCTTCCATTTTAGTAAACCTAGGAAATCCCACCCTAACCAACGTTGGTCACCCCTAAACTGATGTCGGTCAACCCAGAACCATCGTCGGTTACCTTTTATTCCCTTTGGTAACCTTATTTTGAGGTTGGCACATTTATGAGAGCAAGGAGAGAGTAATCACATCTGCATGTAATCAGAGCAAGCATCCGTTCACACCCAGACATCCACAACCATCCAAGCCAAGATCTGATTCAACCAAGTAAGGAGAAAAGCCCAAGTAGCTTAAGCAAGAGTATCCTATCAACCGGTGGCCCTTCACAAAATAAATCTCTCACTACCATCTACACTTTTCATCCACAGTTGATTGGTAGCAAATTTCAAGTAAGTATACTACTCTATTCAGTATATTTTGTTTGAATACTTTCAGTATTTAGATTCTATTGTGTGTTATTGTTGTCCTAGCCACTCACAGGTCCTCTCTGGTAACTATCCCTCTATAATTCTTCCAAAACCCCTCAAAAACCCCATCCTAGAAATCCAACAATCCATTTTGACCTACCCAACCCTTTGTGCAATCACAAAGAAGATCCAAAATCCATTCTACAACATCTCCCATTTTCCCATAGTCACTAGCATTAGTCTCCCTAAACCTCTGTCAATCGAGACTATACTGACATCAGTTTACCTACCTGATACTTCTCCTTTACTACCATTCACCAACTTAACCCATAACTCCTCCCAACTTCACCAAAACCCCACCTAACCTGCCCACTAACTTGCATCCCTACCCACACCTCCTAGACACCTCACCCAGTTCCCCATCAACCTGAAAAATAGACCTAGACCCCTGTTCTTGACCCCCTATCATTTCTTTAGTGACCGATAGTGGTCACAACTAACCGGCATGGATCAGGACTAGATCAAAATTGGTCTGTGTGTCTATCAAAATAGTACAAATCAGTAACTTACCTACTCATTCCTAAGTTACCTATAATCACTTGTGACCTTCATCAGAACTCTGTCAGACCTACAGAAACCCAAAGCCATTTAGCCGACCTTCAGATCTGATCCTAACCTATCCTGTTAGATTAGATTTTACTTACTGTGTTTATATAAGATGCCTAAATCATATTGACTATAGTAGGGAAACATTTACCTTATTTCTTGCATTAAGTTGTTTCCAACGATGGATTGAAAGCCTTCTAGGGAGTATCACACTTTTCAAATCTAGCATACGCTAGGCAAGTCCACTGTATATACTATTTAACTTCTATTTGGTGGTCTTGTTGTTTATTTCAGGTAGTTCCTCCTAGCCAAAAGGAAGTTCTTACAGTCATTTGTGGATCAATAGTTCATACGTGCATATCAACCTTCAACCAGCTTCAACAGGTATTCCTCCTAGCCCTTTTACCCATATCTGTTTCATCACATTCTAAGAAACGTTCTAAGAATCAAGTGAAATAGTAGCATGTTGGAAAAGAGTAGTTTGTTTGCCATAAATGTAAAGAAAATTTTTGGTCATGCTGATGGCATCATTCTACCAAGATATCCAACCTTCTTAACCACTGGGGAAGGGAACTAGGTTCCAAGCATGTTGAATGTGTGTCATAGTCCTTGAATGTTTTAGGTGAGTAATATTGAGGTAAATTTGAGAATTTTCCTTTTATTTTGCAAAATCAAGCCAGGTGATATTGAAGAAGATGGGGGAGTGATCAAACATAAGTGAAATGTATGCAATAGTGAAAGGGTGAAAAAAATTGGGAGAAAGATAGAATAATTATTGGCTCGACATCATGACATGGTCAAGATGTTGAAAAATACAGCCTTTTCCTTATCAAAAGTTGGACCAAGTGAACCAGGAAGAGGAAGAACTATCCTTGAAAGAGATGTTAGAATTAAAGAATTTGAGCTTGTGTCTCAGATAGAAATATTGGGGTGTTAATGCCAAGTGGGTATAGCTACTTAGACAACCCTTGTGTTAAAAATTATTTTTAATAATCTTAGTCAGTATTCACAACTTTGAAAAGAGTGAAGCAGTATAACCACTTACCCATCCTATATAAATAGGACAATCCCTCACAGGATTGGATGAATTGGTAATCTAGTTTTTTGTAATGTTTTTCATAGACCAATTGATCTATACTTAGCTACTTATGCAAGCTGTTATAAAATGAGACAAAAGTCTGTTATTGTTGTAACACCCTTGACTATTGTTATTTTCCTCCTTTGCATTCAAGTGTTGATATGTGATTTTTCCTGTGAGGATATGTTCTCTTGATTATGGTAAATTATGCTTGATATGGTTAAGTTTTTTCTTCTCTTCAGATCTTTTGATTGAACTGGAATATTTCCTAGATTCATTTTTCACTTCTTATAGACATGTGTGCATTCTAATTTAAGGAAAAATTGAAAGCTTATCTGTTTATATGAGTCACCCTTGGATCAATTCATCAGTTGTTCATTTAGGGGAAAGTTTATTTGGATCTTTGGAAATTGGCCCTAGTAGGTCATTACTGGCATAATTGGGATTTCAACCTATTCATGGCATTGGAGAAAACTAGAACCCTAAACTAGGTGAGAGTATCTCCTACCTAAGCTATGATTACTTGATGTAATTCTGATTCTGACCTAAACTCGGTACTAAGGAGTTGGAAGGGGTTGCTATGTATTAAAATTGGAACCTAATACAACAAGGCTATATGATGATCCAACTTAGTGCTTTAACTATGGCATTTTTGTTACTTACCTATGTGTAATTATCTAACCTAATTGCTAGGACCTATGTTAGGGGTTAGTGGTTAGTGTTATATCCTAAGGTATAAACTTTAAGTTACCTAAGATCTAACCAAAGCCATTTATCTATCCTAAGTTATTGGCATGAAAGGGGAACTAAGGGTCACAAGTGTTGGGCGACGGTTCCTAGGGCATTTAAGATGTTGATAAGGATGGAAGGACTGGTGGTACTTCTAACTTTGGCAGGGGAAAATTAGGTTGGCGGAAGCCTAGGTGGCAGTGTCACTAAAGTTTGAAATTCTTTTTGAATGCGACTTGGCAATAGCCAGACTTGGTGGGTGGTGGAAGATAGGATTGAGCGGGAGATTTGGGATTAATGAAATTAATTGCATTTGGTTTTTGAGCCTGAACTACTTTGGTAGGCATGCCAACATATTTCGTAAGGTTGGTTTCATTGTACATGGCCTCTGATTTTTACTCTGCATAAACTCTGGTTTTTCAAACCAACAGCTTAAACTGCACTTCATGACTATTTTTGAGGTTTCCAATCTATTTCCAATTTATAAAAGGCATTTTGGAAGAAGCATATGGTTGTTGGATTTTCTGTGGAGAAGAGGAGAAGAAACGAGTTCATCTCATGGTCTTCTTTGATTTTACATCAACACTATAAGGCATGATAGGCTTTGAATTTTAAAATATTTTTCTCACTTCTAAATGATTTCATTGAAACAAATATGCTCTGTTAGTTTAGAGCATTGCATGTTGCCTGGTTATTTGTTATTGGGTTTATAAATCTTGCTCTTCTTGGTTTGAAATCCTTTACAAAGAATAATATTGATTAGACTTTTTGTTATGTTAGTATTAGCACATGAAAATCTATGCAAGAAGGGAACTTTGTAAGTTGCTTAGTGTAATGTGACCTGGTACTCATTGGTACTGGTTTTCTTGTTTAAAACATACTGTTGTTTCTTGCTGAGTTTTCTTGGAAGAATTGTGGGTTCCTCTGTTTTGTTTAAATGAATGATAAAACTGGATAGACCCATGTTTTTGTTTAAGGAACCTTATCTGCAACTAGAGTTTAGTTGATACTTGTTGTCTTATGAGCTCTATAGATTGGGTTTCGAGATTCTACAACTTTGTGACTTGTTTCTTAGTTGTAATAATCAGGATGTGTTGTAGATGGGTTGTTCTTTTTTCCAACTTGTTGAAATTCTGTTTGTTGTGTATTATACACAAGAAAAATTGGGCCTGTATTGAACCCGTATTTGGTGGGAGTAAATGTTTTATGAGACCCTATAAGTTTTGAAGGGAGTTCTTAATGAAACAATTTGATAGTTATGGAGTATAGACTGAACTCTCTGTTATAATATTTTAATTCGTCCTTGTTCTTAACTAAGGGTTGAAAGATGATTATGTAAACCTTTCTTTAACTAAGGAAGTTTTTTTTTTTATGTTTTTTCACTACTCCATTCTTGTTCTTCGATGCGGCAGTTTTTATTAGTTCAATGTGGGTATATATATTGAAAGGCTATTCAAAGAACTTGTTTCATATTGTTTGTAAAGACAACTAGGCATGGTGTCAGCCCAGCTGGGAAACCATTTGGTTTTCTTTGTATAATTGTTAATTGTTAAGGGATTTAACTACATGTAATGGATACATTCAGTTGAATGTTTGAATTGATAAGAACACGTGCTGAACAAGATGCTTGGGTTATAATTCAAGCCTCGAACACGAAGGAATTGGTTAAAAATATTGCAAGATCTTCATTGAATATAGCCTGTTTTGAATGAACTTCAGTAAACACTGAACTTGAAATGATATAGTTGCATGTTTGGATAATTGCATGTGTATTAAGCAAACTGTAAATGATAGTCTACAAATTGTTTGGTAAAATTTTAAATGTTGACCTTAGATTTTTTAGTAGTTATCATACTCCATCACATTCTATAAGATTAGTTGAATGTATTTGGGATGAAACATGAAATGATAATTTTTCCTAAATTTCCAGGTAACCGTGAAAGGTTTGACTTGAAATCGTTTTGTAGTCTCTAATCCTATTAGGAATTCAATATTTTACTTCAAGAGTGACAAGTTAAGAAGTAAGTATTTAAATTCTATCTTTACTAAACACCTGGGTAAACTCTGAATACGAAATCTTACTCGGGTTACAATTCTTGATTGAGTTCATTGAATTAATATAGAGTTTATATGGAATTATTAGAACTCTTATGGCTGTGTATAACCTTCACTGTTTTAATGAATGAAAGAAAGGGAATACTTGTTTGATTGGGAGATCTAGTTTTGAAGAGGGTTTTAAGTTTCTCCTTTTTGCTTTAAAAGTGTTTGGAACTCTTCCTTGGAACCCTTTTATTTATCTGTAAAATTTTCTTTGGTTTGAAAAAGGAACTATTGTTAATGATAGAGAAATAGATGATTGTTGTGGTAGGTACACTGCTGCTTTGCTTATTTTATAATGGAACGAATTCAATTGTAAGGACTTATGATGGAATGTTCTTAGGATAAAGTTGAACATTGTTGGTTAGCCTTCTTTTACTTATTCTGCATTGTAATAGAAAATAAGGTGAATGATTACTAGCTGTTGAATGGAAAATACAAACTGGAGACTGGGTGATATTCTCTTTCTCCTTACTAGTTATTCTTATTTTATCCTGTTGCGATGAACATCTTAATTAATGTTAGATGAATCATCCTAATTTATATCATGATGTTAGAAACCTTTTTATCCTAAGATAAATAAATTAGTATTCTATTCTATTGTGGTGAAGTTGGAATATAAGGTGATAGTATTATCTGTTGTATTTAAAGGAAATCAATGGAATAAATATCATGTTAAAATGTTAGGATCGATAATATTTAACATATTCTGATCTTTCCCTTTTGAAGTGATTCAGGATGTTATTACTCTTCTTAACTGACTGTAATTACTTACACCTAATGTATGAGATACTAATTAATCCTTAAAGCAGGGTTGTTTTATGGAAATAATTAGTTGAGTGCATCTCATTTTAAGGTTTAGTGCTTGTCATGCTCAGTTCATTGAACTGACTCGTGCTAGTAATTTTTGTAGATGGACAACGTAAGTGATAAGAGAAGGCACAAAATTATATGATGCATTGGCTATTCTAAATCTGATTCTTTTAAAGAAATCTGATTGGCATAGATTGTACTAGAAAAGAAAAGCTATATTCTTTTGAGGAAAGGCTATTTTTATGTTGTGTGTCTAAGATGCATAGATTTTGTAAATGTATAAGTTCAATTTTGAATTGAAAGTTGAGAATTTTCTGGCATTTCTTGTATAAATTCTCTTGTACCTTTGTTGGTAGGATGGTATCTTGTCTTGAGGATGTTCTACTTATTATCTATATGGTTGGATGTGAATTTTGATAAATAAATTGTAAAAGGGATTTAGAGGAATACCCTAAGTAAGCTACAGTTAAATAAGAGGCAGAATGCAACATTCTTATTTAAGTATTTCATTATATCATGTGATGTGAAGTAAAACTTTAATGAAAATTGTCGAGATTATAAAGGACATAAATGGGGTGTATTATACCCTAACATTTTACTATAGGAGGAAGACTCTTCTTCTCTAACAAAGATATACTTAAAAGAGGAAGATGTGATTACAAAACATTAAGAAGTAATTGTAATAAGTCTGATAAGTTTCAACCTATTAGGCAGTTACAACTCCTTAAGTGGTCAAATCATTTTATAAGAAAGGAACTGGCATTGTTACTGTCCTATTTTTTGACAACAGGATATTATGCCAAAACTAACCAATCTGGAAGCAACCTTTAATTAATTAAGTTCTTAGGATTAAATAAAATTTGACTCTTAATAAGGATGTAAAGAGGGTTGGACTCAGGGTTAGTTGGGCTACCGAAGATGACGTCTATTAACCCAATTTAACTTAACATAAGTAAACTCTTGGAGGTATGTACATCCTAATGAGGCTATTCTGTAGGATGCTGGCATGTTAGGAAATAAGTGATAAAATATACGGAATAATCCCTTACAGAATCGCAACAGTAGAAACTAATATGCAGAAAATATTACAGATCTCAAATAAAAGTGCAGAATAAATAACACAACACAAAAAGACTGTATTTAATGTGGTTTACCCAATTTTGGCTACGTCCACCAATAATCACTTGCTCAGATTTTATTACAAGCATCCACTCTCTAAATACAATACCCGGATCCATTTGGAGCTATGCTCAACAAACTTTACAAAATTCACACCTGAATTCAAAGCACATCTGCAATGCATTTTCTTGTCTATGTATCAAATGCATAAGACCATATAAATAGACAATTGTTTAAGCAATTTGATACAAAACCGTGGGTATCAAAACCATGGGCAAAAACTGTCGGTATCAACAAAATGGGTACTAAAAAAACCATGGGCCCAAAAATAGCTCGTAACGGTTACCCATTACCCATGGGTTAATAAACCACCCATGAAAATTTACTTTGGCGGCTTCACCCCCGAACACCCCTGAACCGCTCACCGGTGAGCAGGGCCACCGTAAAAATACTCAAGTGTAACACATAGAAGGTGTACCACACTCTAACATGAAAATAGGCTCCACAAACATAACAATCTCCCACTTGGAGACTGATTTCCACTGAGAAAGCTTCTCAACCCTTCACTGTCATCCGTGAAGGCCAACCAAAGCTGAACATAACTTTAGTTTATACCTTGTGACCACCTTGGTCATCATGTCTGCAGGATTCTAACTGGTATGAATCTTCTCCAACTTCAACTTATCTTCTTCTAAAGATGTCATGATGAAGTGATATCTCAATTATATCTGCTTCGTCCTAGAGTGGAAAGTAGAGTTATTAGCTAGGTGTATAACACTCTGACTATCACTATGCAACTTACATTCCTCCTGCTTATGCCCCAACTCCTCAAGAAATTTTTGTAACCAAATCATCTCTTTTCTTGCCTCTATGGAAGCAACATACTCAGTCTCCATGGTTGATAAAGCCACCAACTTTTGTAGTCGTGATGTCGTCAAGGAATAAGATAAACAAACAATATGTTAGAAATATTTGGCCAAAGTATCGTAACCTGCTGATTGCGTTGTCCTATGTCACCTAGGCTAAGGATCGTGATACCGATGAATATTGGTAACAAATATTCAATTAGGTTCCTTAGACAGATCACTCAATACCTAGAGTAGGGTAAGAAAACCAAGTATACAGAGTATTAAGGATAATGCTCAAAAACTTAATGTTACGCATGAATAGATCGGTAGTTCACCGAGTCATGAAATGAATAGACCGGGTTCTCACCGAGTCATTACAACTACATATGGTTATCTGTTATAAGAATGGTTGTTATGGAATGTGTGTTCTAAATTATGTATTTAGAATAGAGAACAAAAAAAAATCCTTGTTTCTAAAATCTTAAAATGGGAATGTTACAATTGTTACTGTGAGACTGAGGAGTGAAGTGGAAATGTTGGGTTAAATTGAAAAACTATTAATATAAGACAATGTTTTTCAATGGAGTTTTTTCCCTACTGGTTTCTCTACTTAAATCTAGTGTCTCTCATCTCATTTACTTTCAGATATTGATATTTTTTTTCATTCATATGTTAAATGTTATATGAATTTGTAAAACATCTGGTTAAAATGTCTACACATTATAATCTATAATCCTCAACTATTAATCTATGGATCTAAAATTCTTTAATTATATCTTCCTGCATTTGTTATAACATGGTATCAGAGCTTGTGATTATGTGTGTGTAGATCTAGATCTAGATGTTTTGTAGCTTGCAAGAGCAAAGAAGCTTGAAGATTGTTTGATATATGAAACCTTAAAAATTTAGCCGACAACTTCAAGCTAAATCAGGTGAAATTTTTTAATTTTCATCTCAAAATTACTTGTATATTGGTCAATTGAATATTGAAATGATGTTAGAGATGTTTGTATGCTTGATCTTTTCTTCTACATCTATTTTTCAGTCATTTATGGTTTAAATCTATCATTTACGAGATTATTTTAAGTTTTCACATCGTTTATAGTTGTTAGGGTTATTTTTTTATTGTGAACCTGAAATATTTCCTTAGATACCTTTAGTTTAGAGAATTTGAATCCACCTTGTCTTTATAAATCTTTATTTTTTGCTAGATATGCTATTGCAAAGCCCGATCCAATATTATTTCACCATCTAGCTTTGTTTTTTCAATTTTGTGAAAATTGGACCAATAAAATTGCTCCAAATAGCTTATTTGTCATGTTTTTCATGTTTTTGAAGACATACCCACTCTTAGAGTGCCAAGTGGCTTTAGTATGACATCCTTATGTATTTGAAAAGCTTAGTCCAATCATTTTGTGCCATATAGCTTTTCCCTATCTGTCTTATTTGACTTATTTCATTTCTGTTATATTCTGTAACACCCTTGACAATGGTTAAATTCCTCTACATTTCAAGTGTTGACATGTGATTTTATTGATAAAGGTGTGTTCTTTTGACTGTTGAAGATCACGCTTGAAATGGATAAACCAATTATGCTTTTTGATTGGAGGGCTGATATGTTATTGCTTGCAATAATCTATTTCACTCTCTTTGGATAATCTGTAATCTAGTTTTAAGAGTTGCAACTTACCTTTCGCTATTGGACTCATCCTTGGATCAATTCCATTGATCCAAGGTATGTTTTAAATCTTCTTATTATAAATGAATGAAAAATTGACATTCATCGATTGTGAGGCTTAACGGACTGAACTTATGTTTGTGGAAAATTCTTTATTATCTTAGAAACAGTGCTTGCATTCTATTTTGTGTTGAGCTCGGCTCTTCTTGGTCGACCCTTGCAGGGTGCTTATGGCGTCAAGGGAAATAGGAACCCTACTTTTGGATTCTTGAGATAAATAGATGGTTGTGTACCCTAATAAATATGGGATTTAGGTAAGTTACCTAACTACTATTACTATACCCCTTTACGAGGGATGACATTCTAACCTAAGTTGTTAGCTTGTAAGGAAGTGACCTAGGGGGATGCTAAGTTATTGCTGAACCTATAGTTTTTTGTTAAAAACTACATCCTAACCTAGGGTGGAAAACTATTTTTGGGGGTTATATCCTAAGGTTATTTATTTAAACTAACCTAAGATCTAACCTAAGAAAATTCTATCTATCCTAACTATTGGGATATGAAAGGGGACCTAGGGGCCATTGGCAATGGGAACTAAGTGGTGGTTCCAAGGATTTTTATTGGGATTTGTTTTGATTTGGTTTTTAATACATGAAAGGACTGCCAGTGTGGCAGGGTTAGTGAAAGTTATATGAATCTACGTGGAGGCATCTTTAAGTTTTGAAATGCATTACGAATTGCAATTGGGTCTCGCCAAATATGAATGGCGGTGATAAGGAAAGGTAAGCGTGAAAATTGGTCTTAATGGCATTAATGTGCCTCGGGTTTGGTGAGCAAGCCATCTTGGAAGGCATGCTGGTAGATTCATTGGGGGTTGTTTAGCTTTGCATGCTTCAAAATTTTTTCTCCGCATGGAGCTATCTAGTTCTTCGAACCAGTAGTTTGATCTCCACTTTGTAGTTATTTTTGAACTCTCTGAGCTATTTTTGGTTCGAGGAATGTATAAGTGGGATTGTGGAAAAATAATATGGTTGTTTGATCTTGTTTGGAGAAGAAGAGGTCTTGGAAACTTGGCTGGAAGTCTTCTTCGAATCGGTAGAGGCACTATCAGGCATGATAGGCTCTACCCATTAAGATTTCTTTCTTTCTTCTAAATGATTCATTAAAACAATTCTGCTCATTGGAAATTTTATATTTGCTTGATATATGTGGTTATTTACTTGCAAGTAAGCTTGGAAAATTTGTGGGTTTTTGGATTACGAATCCTTTGCTGTTATTGAATAGTTTTTGGAAAAATTCTCTATTCTGGTTGTTAGATGGTTGCATGTAATTGTTTTGGAACTCTGCAATCTGTACTAGAAGCTCTTTTGACCTCTGTAACTTGAACTAGTAGTTTTGTACTGTATTTAAGCTTGTAGCTTGTTTCGAAGCTTATTTTCTTGCATTTGAGAATAAGGTGAAAAGAGTTGGCTTATTACTTGATGGGTTCTGAATTCGTTATTGGGTTGATGAGTTTGATCTGTACTTAAGCTCATTGAGCTTGAATTAGGAACTCCTTGGCCATTTTTAACTTGAACTGACAGTGTTGTTGGGATGGTCTTGTATCTCTGTTTATGGTTGTGTTCAAGTAGTTGTAGTAGCACTCCAAGAATAATCTAAACTTGTATGAAGTCCGTGATTGGTTTTAGCTTTATTTGGACCGAGTGGTTGTATGAACTATGCTGAACTTATGGAGGTTCTAAACTTTGAAGCTTGTATACAGTTCTTACGAATTCTGTACTCGATGATTTATTGCATCGTGCTTTGAAATTGAGTTATGTACCGAGATTTTATTATTCCTTATGAAAATAGAAGGCCTGAACCTATAATAGGGTGTTGGTATTATTTTGAGCTTTTACAAAAACCATGTTATTCCATTTTAGATTCGTGTTTGAACTTGAGTTGTTTTAACTTGTGATCTATGCACAAATTCAATGCAACACAGGTATTCTTATTGGTCATTTTGATTCTGTATGAAGGAAATCGACGAGTTGTATACTTACTAGTATTTCTTTGAATTTGAAAATTGTAGTTTCCTTTAGTATTGTTTGATGGAAGGGGTCTTGTGAGTTGTTGGTCAAATTTGACCGTGTAACTTCTTTATCTCCTTTGTTTTGATGATTAAAGGAACGGTTGATTTGCTTCTACCTTTAGACTGTATTGTGTTTCATACTTAACTGGGCATGTGAATCTTAGAGTGTATTTTTTTCATATCTTCTCTAAGCGTATTCTTGTCTTATGGGAATTCTTGACTGCTTTGTTCTTAGAAATAATTGGGACTGAAACTTTGTTCTATTAAGGAACTGACGTATTAGTTGTAGAGGTTCATGGAAGAGTTACTTATTCCTTTTTGTCTTTTAATTAGAAAAAACCCTACCTGTCATATGATGTTTGAGAAACTAGAGAGTCTTGTGGTTATCTTGATTAGATGAGTAGGAATAAGGTAGGACAGAACTAGTCTTTTCAAGTCACTTTAATATTTACTTCCATCTAAGTAGTGGGTTTTGGATGAATGCTAAGTTCAAACCTGATATTCTATTTGTAGTTTGAAAGTTTCAGTACCATTTATATGGATGTTGACAATGTGAATCTTGCTTGGAAATTCAGATTGTCTTCTCATTAGCAGTTTGTTGTTAATGTTTGTAATGGTGATTCAGTCTTCATTGGTAGTGACTTCCCAATCTTTCCAATTAGAGGAACTTTTCTCAACTGTTATACTTTGTTGAACCACCTTGTATTAAAGAGAGAGAGTTATACTCTCTTGGGAGGGGGAAGTCTACAGTTTGAGACTGTACTGTGTTTTCATCTTAGAATTGATTTGAATTTGAGCTAGGTGATGATGTTAGGTATTCCTGGGAAGGTTGCATGGAAAATTGGAGGTGAATGGGCTTGACTGTACATTTGGTTTTGAGCTCTCTTTTGGAAACTAACTTAAGATTTTCTAAGTTGTATTAGATGTTGGATTTCATTTCCTAGTTTAAATGAAATGAAATATGGTTTGGGTCCTCGTGGGTGTGTGATCCTTTTCTATTGACTGATAAGATTATGGATTGAACTTCTCATTATTCATTCTCTTCTTTGTCTTTATTTAGGGATGGAACTTACTAATATCAGTTATGTTGTAACTAACCCTTTTGCAGATTGGGAAAAGTTAAATGTGCTCTTCTATCTTTATGAATTTAAGAGATAAATTAATGTTAAGACTTGTTTATTGATCCAAAACTAAATTGATAGGATCTATTAAGTCTTGTGGTATAATTTTGAAGTTGCAGATTATAAAATGTTACTTCCTTAGAAGTAATCCAGATTTCTTAATTGTACTTCTTACTTGATGTTATTACTTATGATTACTTGCTTGATGTTTTTCAATTGATTCATGAAAGCAAAGTTGTTTAATGAAGCAATTAGTGGAATGCACTTTACTTTAATGCTTAGTGCTTATCATGCTCAGTTCATTGAACTGACCCATGCTAGCAATTTTGTAGATGGACATCGTAAGTGATTAAAGAAGACAAGAACTTTCATGTTGTATTGGGTTATTTGATTTTGAACCTTATGTAAAGAGTTTCGCTTCATTCTTTAATTGTATTGAAAAAAAAAAGTTTTATTATTTTTGGATTGAAGGTTGTTTGTCATACAGCATACCTGAAATACTTAGTCTTGTAAATGAAAAATTTTTAAATGAGGAATTTGAATGTTGGAGATTTACTTGTATTGGTTGTGTAATCTATCTTATATTTATGAAGAAGATGGAATTTCTATCTTGATGACATTATTCATATCTGTTATATGTATAATTCGGATAAACTTGATAAGTTAGATAAAAAGGGAATTAGTTTAATCTCCCTTAATAAGATGCAGCTTGTTAAGTTGCATAAGTTATCAATCTTATCTAAACAATTCTAATATAGTATTTAAATGTGTAATGAATATGTGATGGAATGTTAGAGTTTGTGAAAAATAAGAAGGGTTTGACAAACCCTAACACTTAATCAAATAGAGGAAGGTTCTTCCTTGCTAAATGATACATAACCCAAAGAAGGGTGACATGATCATTAAACGTAGACTTCATTTATTATAAAGTCTACTATGGTTGAACCTAATTGGTGGCTATACCTTCTATGAATGATTATGATGTATGAAATGGAAGTTATGTTATTGATGTCCTATTTTTTATTAACTATTGTTAAACTAAATAAATTAACAATAAAAGCAATCATGAGTTAGAGGAAGTTCTTTAATGCTTAATTGAACTAAGTATAGAAAAAGGACTAGAGAAGTGTTGGATTAGGGTTTAGCACAGACGTTGTAATCTATTTTATAATCCAAATTAACTTAACCTTAATAACCTCCTTGGTGTATGTACATCATGATGAGGTAGTTTCTATAGGATGCTGGCACACACCAACTGCAGGAATGTACCTTCAAGAAGACTTGGGTCTTCTCGAGGATACAGCATTTCAGTTGACATGTGGCAACACCCTTCTACATTGATCATCTAGATCTACACACAATAAGGACTTGAACTTAGTTTTTCTCTAGGTCAAGTTAGTAACATGTTTAGGATAGGGAGTAACTTTCTATAACTCAGGGTACTTTGGCACATCTGGTTGACTTAGGTCAACCGAGTATGCCCTTTTACCCTAAGTCATCGAAAGTGTCTTCCTATAATAGACTATGTTCCTAACCCGGGCTAGGGTTAAACCTTGGACAAGTGGACTGACGGTAGTCAGTAAAGACCATTCATGATAAAAGAGGAGTGAGGTGAAGGACGTATTCCAAAATGATGAGTATGTCATCTAGGAATAGCGACATACACAGTATGTTGTAAAATCTTTGGCCAAAGTATCGCAAGCTGTTGGTTGCATTGTCCTATGTCACCTAGTTTAAAGCCACGTGATACCAAATGAATATTGGTAACAAATATTTAGGTATGTTCTTTAAACAAGATCACTCAGTACCCAGATTAGGGTGAAAACCAAGTATACAAAGTATACGATAAGTATTCAATACTTAAAGTGAAACATGAATAGATCTGTAGATAACCGAGTCATGGAATGAATAGATTGGTGTATTACCGAGTCATTTACAACTGCATATGGTTATCTGTTATGAGATTGAATGGCATTGAATGTGTGTTCTAAATTAAGTTTTATTTAGAACAGTGAACATTATAAAAAAATATTCCCTTGTTTCTAAAGTCTTAAAATGGGAATGTTACATCTTGGTATCAGAGCTAAAGGTTGCAGCTCTTGGACCTATTGTGTCCATAATCTGATGAAACTTAAATTTTCTTGTAACAGAAAATGGTTAGAACAAGAGGAAATGTTGCAAATAACCCTCCTCCTGAGGAAGGAGTGGCAACTTCCTAGAAACTCGATGAGATCCTTGCTACCCTGTTAGACACAAGAGATCATCTGGCTGTACTTGAACAGTAAGTAATGGGCAATGAGGAGGAAGATGACATTGATAACAATAATCAGCCACCTCCTAGGGACAACACCAATGTAGGTGTTGATAATAACAATGTGAACATACCTGTTCAGCCTGAAAACAAAAAGGCTAGGCTAGCAGCTGAACTCACTAATGATATAAAAAGGATAAGTCCACCCAAGTTTGATGGCACCACATTAGGGGATGGAGTTGAGAATTGGCTCAGCAAAATGGAGAAATACTTTGCAATAAGGAATTTCTCAGAAGAAACAAAGGTGATATGGGGAGCATATCAGCTTTCTCATGAAGCATCTTCATGGTGGGACAGTCAAAAGGCTGAGTTAAACATTGATGAAACTAATATCACCTGGGATAAATTTAAAGGTTGCTTTAGGCAATGTTGGCTGCCTCAACTTTACTATGATCAGAAAATGACTAGATTTTTAAGAACTTGGTTTAGGGGAAACTAACTGTAACTGGGTACTGGGAACGATTTACAAAACTCCTTAAGTATGTACCTCAGTACCAAACAGATGAGAAGTTCAGGATATGGAAATTCATCATGGGATTGAATCCTATTATAGGAGGAGAGGTGGATGTTCACAGCCCAACCATGATGGAAGGGGTTGTTGAAAAGGCCATAAGGTAGGAACAAAAATTAAAGGCAATTTTTGCTCACAAGGAGGAAGTAAGGAAGAAAAATCCAAACTCCTCTTCATCATCTCTTGCACCTAAGAAAGGACCATGGAAGAAATTTGGAATGAAAAGTAAGTTTTCATCTGATACTAATAAGAAAGCAGCAACAAACAAGTTTTCTAGTAATGCACAGAACAACTTTGCTAAGAACAATAATAACGGACAAAAGTCCTATGGGGGTCAGAACGATAACTCTAAGGCTGGAAATAAACCTGAGCCTAGGAAGGGACCTATAGGAGGCTATTATAACTGTGGCAAAGATCATTATGCAAATCAATGCCCTTTGAAAAAGGATGATCGTAATCAGTAGCACAAGATACACGCTGCAGTAGCTGACAAGCAGGCTGAGAAATAGGCCATGCCTATAGAAGTTCTGGGTAAGTTATTTGGTTTACCTGTAACTATTCTTTTTGATACCAGAGCTACTGAATGCTTTATTTCTAATAAATTAGTAGCAAAATTAAAAAGAAAAGATGGAAACATGGATAAAACATGGACTGTACAGTATGGAAACAATGTTGTTCATACAGTTAGTATGTGTCTTTTTGGAGCAGTCCTTGATTTACCTAACTTTTCCACTGAAGTAGATCTTTATGTTGCACCTTTGGGGTCTTATGATGTAATCATAGGTGTTAATTGGTTATCTGAACATAAGGCTAAAGTGGATTGTTTTGAAAAACACATTAGTTGTGTAGATGACCTGCAGAAAAAAAGTAGAGATTCAGGGTGTGAAACGTGAAATTTCTATTAGAAAACTGTCAGCTATGCAACTTAAGAAGGCCAAAAATAAGGGTTGTACCTTATATGCAGTAAAAATTGCTGAAACAACTAAAGAGAACAATGATGTTATGGAATGATATCCACTGTTACGAGACTTCAGTGATGTATTTCTGGAAGAATTTCCAGGTCTTCCACCCAAAAGGGAGTTTGATTTCATGATTGAGATCAAACCTGGAACTGAACCTATTTCTAAAGCACCATATCGAATGACTACTACAGAATTAGTAGAGCTTAAGGCTCAGTTGCAAGAAATTTTGTCTAAAGGTTTGATCAGACCAAGTGTTTCACCTTGGGGAGCACCTGTAATTTTTGTGAAAAAGAAAGATGGAACACTTAGATTGTGCATTGATTACAGAATGTTAAACAAGGAAACAATCAAAAATAGATACCCACTCCCTAGGATTGATGATTTATTTGATCAGATGTGTGGAGCATCAGTATATTCTAAGATAGATCTTTGATCTGGATATCATCAATTGTGGATTAAGGATGAGGATATCCATAAAACAGCTTTCAGGACAAGGTATGGACATTATGAGTTCACGGTTTTACCTTTTGGATTAACAAATGCACCTGCAACATTTATGAATTTAATGAATAATATCTTTCAAGAATACTTGGACAAATTTGTGCTCGTATTCTTGGACAACATTCTCATATATTCCAAAATTATTGAGGAACATCATGAGCATTTGAAGATAGTTTTGGAAATATTAAGAAAGAGACAGTTATTCGGTAAGTTGTCTAAATGTTCTTTCTATGACACAGAAGTACACTATTTGGGACACGTAATAAGTAAGAATGGAATTGTTTTAGATCCTTAAAAAATTGTAGCTATAACTGAGTGGCCTACACCAAAGAATGTACATGAAGTTAGAAGCTTCATGGGACTTGCTGGCTACTATAGAAAATTTGTAAAAGACTTCTCTAAGGTGGCTGCACCAATAACTTCTTTACAGAAGAAGGATAAAAAGTTTGTTTGGAATGAGAAATGTGAAATTGCATTCAAAAATTTGAAGGAATAGTTAACTTCAACACCTATTCTTGCAGTACCAGATCCTAATGGAGATTTTATGGTGGTAACTGATGCATCTGGTGAAGGTTTAGGAGGCATTTTGTTACAAAATGGTCATGTCATAGCTTACGAAAGTAGAAAAATTAAGTTACATGAGTTGAATTATGCTCCACATGATTTAGAGTTTGCTGCCATTGTTCATGCATTGCAAGTTTGGAGGCATTACCTACTTGGTAAACCTTTTGAATTGAAAACTGATCATCTTGGGCTGAAATATATCTTCACTCAGCCAAATCTTAATGCAAGGCAATGAAGGTGGTTAGAGTTTTTGTCTCAATATGATTTTGACATCAATTATATCAAAGGTAAAGAAAATAGAGTGGTTGATGCTCTAAGTCGTAGGAAGCACATTTATGCTCTTATAACATTGAGAACTCAATTTAAGGATGAAGTAAAAAGTGTTATGGAGTCTGATTCTTATTTTCAGCAAGTAAAGATAACACTTGCTGCAGATTCTAGTGATTCGAGATATAAAGGTTTTCACTTTGATAAGGAAGGAATCTTACGATTTGAAAATAGAGTATATGTACCTTTGCTAAATGATTTGAGAAAGAAATTGTTATCAAAATTTCACAATTCACCTTTTTCTGGACACCCTAGTATTACAAAAATGCTTGCTGATATAAAACAACAATATTTCTGGAAGGGAATGAAAAAGGATGTAATAGACTTTGTGACACATTGCCTTGAATGTCAATGTGTTAAAGTGGAACATATGCACCCAGCCAGTTTGTTGTATCCTCATAGCATACCACAGTACAAATGGCAAGTGATAAGCATGGACTTTGTACAAGGGTTGCCTATGTCAAGAAATAAACATGACGTTATTTTAGTAGTTGTGGATAAACTAACAAAGGTAGAACATTTTATCACTGGAAATCTGAAGGATGATTCTCCTGTGTTAGCTAAAATATTTGTACATGAAATTTTTAGATTACATGGAGTACCTGAATTAATCATTTCAGATAGAGATCCTAGAATGACGTCAAGATTTTGGCAAACGCTTAATGCAGCTTTAGGAACTAAGCTGAATTTCAGTTCTGTGTATCATCCAGAAACAGATGGATAGACTGAAAGAGTTAATCAAGTTTTAGAGGATATGTTACGAATGTATTGTATGGATCAGTAGTACAAGTGGGAAGAGTACCTTCCACTAGTTGAGTTTGCATATAATAATACATATCATGCCTCTCTTAAGATGGCACCTTTTGAAGCATTATACGGAAGAAAATGTAGAACCCCTGTTAGTTGGGACAACATGGAAGATAGAGAGGTAATTGGACCTGAAATCCTTACTGAAATGGAACAACAAGTTAAATTGATTCGTGAACGCTTGAAAGAAGCAGCAGATAGACAAAAGAGTTATGCTGATTTGAAGCGGGTAGATAGGAAGTTTGAACTTGGTGAGAAAGTCTTTCTTTGGGTCAAACCAAAAAAGAGCTCTATAACTTTTGGCAAGGCTGCCAAGTTATCACCTCGTTATGTGGGACCTTTTGAGATAGTTGAAGTAATCAACCATGTAGCTTACCGCTTAGCATTACCTCCTACTTTATCATGAATGCATGATGTTTTCCATATTTCTTTGCTTAAGAAATACGTTTCAGATTTATCACATGTGTTAAATTGGAATTTCTTCCAGGTCCAAGATCTAGGAATAATTGTGGTTAAACCCATACGAATACTGGAAACTCACCAGTTGCATTTGAGAAATCGTGAGATAAGTCAATGCAAGGTCCAATGGGACCAGTTTAATGAAGAAAGTGCAACCTAGGAAAACCTGGATGATATGAAAACTACTTTTCCATATCTTTTTGAACAGAATTGATTTTGTTGACTGATAATTTTTTTTTGTGATTTTATCTTTATAATACAATAAGTATGCCAGTTTGGGAAGATATTTATTTGTTTGAATAAACAACTAATTAATGCTGATTTCTAGAATTTAAAATTCTGATACTGTTGCAAACATATGTTAAGAAAGTGAATAAAAAAAATTGATTATCCTAAATGCAATGAATAAAATGAGGTAATCATCAGGGTGATGATTCTTTTTAGGAGGGAAGCATGTAACACCCTCGACAATGGTTATATTCCTCCTTTGCATTTCAAGTGTTGACATGTGATTTTCTTGATAAAGGTGTGTTCTTTTGACTGCTGAAGATCATGCTTGAAATGGATAAATCAATTATGCTTTTTGATTGGAGGGATGGTATGTTGTTGCTTGCAATAATCTATTTCACTCTCTTTGGATAAGCTACAATCTGGTTTTTAAGAGTTGCAACTTACCTTTAGCTATTGGACTCATCCTTGGATCAATTCCATTGATCCAAGGTATGTTTTAAATCTTTTTATTGTAACTGAATGAAAAATTGACATTCATCATTTGTGAGGCTTAACAGACTGAACTTGTGTTTGTGGAAAATTCTTTATTATCTTGGAAACAGTGCTTGCATTCTATTTTGTGTTGAGCTCAGCTCTTCTTGGTCGACCCTTACAGGGTGCTTATGGCATCAAGGGAATTAGGAACCCTACTTCTGGATTCTTGAGATAAATAGATGGTTGTGTACCCTAATAAAACATGGGATTCAGGTAAGTTACCTAACTATTGTTACTATACCCCTTTACGAGGGATGACATTCTAACCTAAGTTGTTAGCTTGTAATGAAGTGACCTAGGGGGATGCTAAGTTATTTTTGAACCTATAGTTTCTGGTTAAAACTACATCCTAACCTAGGGTGGCAAACTATTGTTGGGGGTTATATCCTAAGGTTATTTATTTAAACTAACCTAAGATCTAACCTAAGAAAATTCTATCTATCCTAACTATTGGGATATGAAAGGGGACCTAGGGGCCATTGGCAATGGGAACTAAGTGGTGGTTCCAAGGATTTTTATTGGGATTTGTTTTGATTTGGTTTTTAATACATGAAAGGACTGCCAGTGTGGTAGGGGTTAGTGAAAGTTAGAGGAATCTATGTGGAGGCATCTCTAAGTTTGGAAATGCATTACGAATTGCAATTGGGTCTCGCCAAATATGAATGGTGGTGGAAAGGAAAGATAAGTGGGAAAATTGGTCTTAATGGCATTAATGTGCCTCGGGTTTGGAAAGCAAGCCGTCTTGGAAGGCATGCTAGCGGATTCGTTGGGGGTTGTTTAGTTTTGCATGCTTCAAAATTTTTGCTCCGCATGGAGCTATCGAGTTCTTTGAACCAGTAGTTTGATCTCCACTTTGTAGCTATTTTTGAACTCTCTAAGCTATTTTCGGTCTGAGGAATGTATAAGTGGGATTGTGGAAAAATAATATGGTTGTTTGATCTTGTTTGGAGAAGAAGAGGTCTTGGAAACTCGGCTGGAAGTCTTCTTCGAATCGACAGAGGCACTATCAGGCATGATAGGCTCTACCCATTAAGATTTCTTGCTTTCTTCTAAATGATTCATTAAAACAATTCTGCTCACTGGAAATTTTATATTTGCTTGATATATGTGGTTATTTACTTGCATGTAAGCTTGGAAAATTTGTGGGTTTTTGGATTACGAATCCTTTGTTGTTATTGATAGTTTTTGGAAAAATTCTTTGTTCTGGTTGTTAGATGGTTGCATGTAATTATTTTGGAACTCTTCAATCTGTTCTAGAAGCTCTTTTGACCTCTGTAACTTGAACTAGTAGTTATGTACTGTATTTAAGCTTGTAGCTTGTTTTGAAGCTTGTTTTCTTACATTTGAGAATAAGGTGAAAAGAGTTGGCTTATTACTTGATGGGTTTTGAATTCATTATTGGGTTGATGTGTTCAATCTATACTTAAGCTCATTTAGCTTGAATTAGGAACTCTTCGACCATTTTAAACTTGAACTGTCAGTATTTTTGGGATGGTCTTGTATCTCTATTTATGGTTGTGTTCGGGTAGTTGTTGTAGCACTCCAAGAATACTCTAAACTTGTATGAAGCCATGATTGGTTTTAGCTTTATTTGGACTGAGTGGTTGTATGAACTGTGCCAAACTTATGGAGGTTTTGAACCTTGAAACTTGTATACAGTTCTTACAAATTCTGTACTCATTGTTGAGTTATTGCGTCGTGCTTTGAACTTGAGTTATGTACTGAGATTTTATTCTTCCTTATGAAAATGGAAGGCCTGAACCCGTAATAGGGTGTTGGTATTATTTTGAGCTTTTACAAAAGCCATGTTATTCCATTTTAGATTTGTGTTTGAACTTGGGTTGTGTGAACTTGTGATTAGTGCACGAATTCAATGTATCACATGAATTCTTGTTGGTCATTTTGATTATGTATGAAGGAAATCAATGAGTTGTATACTTATTGGTATTTTCTTTGAATTGAAAAATGTAGTTTCCTTTAGTATTGTTTGATGGAAGGGGTCTTGTGAGTTGTTGGTCGAATTTGACTATGTAACTTCTTTATCTCCTTTGTTTTGACGATTGAAGGAATGGTTGATTTGCTTCTACCTTTAGACTACACTGTGTTTCAAACTTAACTGGGCATGTGAATCTTAGAGTGTATTTTATTCATATCTGGTCTGAGCATATTCTTGTCTTGTGGGAAATTTTGATTGCTTTGTTCTTGAAACGATTGGGAATGAAACTTTTTTCTATTAAGGAACCGACGTATCAGATGTAGAGGTTCATGGAAGAGTTACTTATTCCTTTCTGTATTTTAATTGGAACAAACCCTACCTATCGTATGATGTTTGAGGAACTAGAGAGGCATGTAGTTATCTTGATTAGATGAGTTGGAATAAGGTAGGACAGAACTAGTCTTGTCGAGTCACTTTAATATTTACTTCCATCTGAGTAGTGGGTTTTGGATGAATGCTAAGTTCAAACCTGATATTCTATTTGTTGTCTAAAAGTTTCAGTACCATTTATATGGATGTTGACAATGTGAATCTTGCTTGGAAATTCAGACTATCTTCTCATTAGCAGTTTGTTGGTAATGTTTGTAATGGTGATTCAGTCTTCATTTGTAGTGACTTCCCAATATTTTCAATTGGAGGACTTTTTCTCAACTGTTATACTTTGTTGAACCACCTTGTATTAAAGAGAGAGAGTTATACTCTCTTGGGAGGGGGCAGTCTACAGTTTGAGACTGTACTATGTTTTCTTCTTAGAACTGTTTTGAATTTGAGCTATGTGATGAGGTTAGGTCTTCCTGGGAAGGTTGCCTGGAAAATTGGAGGTATTCGGGCTTGACTGTGCATTTGGTTTTGAGCTCTCTTTTGGAAACTAACTTAAGAGTTTTAAGTTGTTTTAGATGTTGGATTTCATTTCATAGTATAAATGAAATGAAATATGGTTTGGGTCCTTCGTGGTATGTGATCCTTTTCTGTTGACTGATAAGATTATGGATTAAACTTTTCTTTATTCATTCTCTTCTTTGTCTTTATTGAGGGATAGAACTTACTAATATCATTATGTAGTAACTAACCCTTTTGTAGATTGGGAAAAGTTAAATGTGCTCTTCTATCTTTACGAATTTAAGAGATAAATTAATGATAAGGCTTGTTTATTGATCCAAAACTAAATTGATAGGATCTATTAAGTATTGTGGTATAATTTTGAAGTTGCAGATTATAAAATGTTACTTCCTTAGAAGTAGACCAGATTTCTTAATTGTACTTCTTACTTGATGTTATTACTTATGATTACTTGCTTGATGTTTTACAATTGATTCATGAAAGCAAAGTTGTTTAATGAAGCAATTAGTGGAATGCACTTTACTTTAATGCTTAGTGCTTATCATGCTCAGTTCATTGAACTGGCTCGTGCTAGTAATTTTGCAGATGGACATCGTAAGTGATTAAAGAAGATAGGAAATTTCATGTTGTATTGGGTTATTTGATTTTGAACCATATGTAAAGAGTTTTGATTCATTCTTTAATTGTATTGAAAAAGAAAAGTTGTATTCTTTTTGGTTTGGAAGTTGTTTGTCATACAACATGCCTAAAATACTTATTCTTGTAAATGAAAAGTTTTAAATGAGGAATTTGAATGTTGGAGATTTACTTGTATTAGTTGTGTAATCTATCTTATATTTATGAAGAATATGGAATATCTATCTTGATAACATTATTCATATCTGTTATATGTATAATACGGTTAAACTTGATAAGTTAGATAAAAAGGGGATTAGTTTAATCTCTCTTAGTAGGTTGCAACTGGTTATGATTGCATAAGTTATCAATCTTATCTAAACAATTCTATTATAGTATTTAAATGTGTAATGAATATGTGATGGAACGTTAGAGTTTGTGAAAAATAAGAAGGGTTTGACAAACCCTAACACTTAATCAAATAGAGGAAGGTTCTTCCTCACTAAATGATGCATAACCCAAAGAAGGGTGACATGATCATTAAATGTAGACTTCATTTCTTATAAAGTCTACCATGGTTGAACCTAATTGGTGACTACACCTTCTATGAATGATTATGATGTATGTAATGGAACTTATGCTATTGCTGTCCTATTTTTGATTAACTATTGTTAAACTAAATGAACAAACAATAAAAGCAATCATGAGTTAGAGGAAGTTCTTAAATGCTTAATTGAACCAAGTATAGAACAAGGACTTGAGGAGTGTTGGATTAGGGTTTTGTATGGATGATGTAATCTATTTTAAACTAAATTAACTTAACCTTAATAACCTCTTTGGTGTATGTACATCATGATGAGGCATTTTCTATAGGATGTTGGCACACACCAACTGTAGGAATGTAACTTCGAGAAGACTTGGGTCTTCCCAAGGATACAACATTACAGTTGACATGTGGCAACACCCTTCTGCATTGATCATCTAGATCTACACACAATAAGGACTTGAACTTAGTTTTTCTCTAGGTCAAGTTAGCAACATGTTTAGGATAGGGAGTAACTTTCTATAACTCAGGGTACTTTGGCACATCCGGTTGACTTAGGTCAACTGAGTATGCCCTTTTACCCTAAGTCATCGAAAGTGTCTTCCTATAATAGACTATGTTCCTAACCTAGGCTAGGGTTAAACCTTGGAGAAGTGGACTGACAGTAGTCAGTAAAGACCTTTCATGATAACAGAGGAGTGAGGTGAAGGACGTATTCCAAAATGATGAGTATGCCATCTAGGAATAGCGACATACATAGTATGTTGTAAAATATTTGGCCAAAGTATCACAAGCTACTAGTTGCATTG
The DNA here is from genome assembly GCA_019776745.2 of Taxus chinensis. Lineage (NCBI taxonomy): Eukaryota > Viridiplantae > Streptophyta > Pinopsida > Cupressales > Taxaceae > Taxus > Taxus chinensis. The sequence goes on from CM034152.1 coordinate 337,141,917, forward strand.
TCCTATGTCACCTAGTTTAAAGCCACGTGATACCAGATGAATATTGGTAACAAATATTCAGGTATGTTCTTTAAAAAAGATCACTTAGTACCCGGATTAGGGTGAAAACCAAGTATACGAAGTATACGATAAGTATTCAATACTTAAAGTGAAGCACAAATAGATCGCTAGATAACCGAGTCATGGAATGAATAGATCAGTGTATTACCGAGTCATTACAGTTGCATATGGTTATCTGTTATGAAATTGACTAGCATTGAATGTGTGTTCTAAATTAAGTTTTATTTAGAATAGTGAACATTATGTAAAAAAAAATTCCCTTGTTTCTAAAGTCTTAAAATGGGAATATTACATATTCTTTTGACTGCGAAGCTTGAGCCAATAATATTACTCCAACTATCTATGCATTGTCAGCTTTTGTGAAGCCCGAGCCAATCAAAAGGCTCCATCTTACTTTATTGTGTTAGTAATATTGTTTATATGATTTTCAGTCGCGAAATGTGAGTCAATAAGGGCTTTACTCGTGTCTTTGTGTTGTTAGACTTGGATTATATATCCTCTGTCATCTATGAAATTTGAGCCGATAATATTTCTCAAAGTAGCTCCGTATTTCACATTTCTAGTATTCTTTTAGCTTGCTTATGACATATGCAAAGGAAAAATGAATAAAATTACTCTAAGTATATTTTATTTCACACTTGTTAGATTTACAAAATTTGAGCCAATATAATTGCTCCACAATTTTACATTTGTCAGTCTTTCATTTGTGGCAGTTGGTATCCAATTATTCCATCATTTCACATTTGTTAGTGTTTGTCACTCTTGCAAAAAGTGATCCATTTAAAAGGCTCGATGTTTCCTTAGTTTGCTTTAGTCATTTTGGTTGCACTGTGAAGTGTGAACCAATAGTATTTGGACATGTACATCTCTTTTTTACATTTGTCACTCTTTGTCATTTGCGAAGTGTGATCCATTTAAAAGGCTCCACGTATCTTATTCTTTAACTTATCTTTTTTATATTTGTAAAGTGTGAATCAATTGATTTTTGACACGTATTTTAATTGTGTTAGCCTTCACAAGTGTCAGGGTGTCAGTCTTTGGTTTGGATTAGCCACTTAAATTATGACACTTTTCTTATACCTTTTTCAGACCTGAACTTTATTTTAAGTTTGGTTTAATTTGGGGACTTTAAGCCCACTCAAAGCTATCTATTTAAATTTTGGTGAAAATCCGCCAAGTGTCTTTTCTTTAGCCGTTAAACTTTAAACAAGTTTCCTCATTTGACTAAGACTTTGATTTTGCATTGTGTCAAAGTGTGAAAAGCGATCCAATTAATTTAAGACATGTGTATACGGTTTTTTTTTTTAATTAATTATCTTCTATTTTATTAACTGCATTGTGAAATGTGAGCTAATTAAAAATTGACATGTATATTTATTTTTTCATTATTGTTGGTCTTGTCTTAGTTTTTTGACGTATGTCTATTTTGTTTATTTTCGCAGACCAAAAAAAGCATTAATTTTTTTTAAAGTTTCGTGTCCCCTTGAGGATATATTTTTTAAGTTATTTTTTATTAAGTATCTCATTTTTTAGCTCACCCTACCGAGTTACTAAATAAATTATCAAGATACTCTATCCCGACTTAGTTCGAGCCCAGTTAGCTCTCCTATAAACTTGACCCTAACTAATATCTGTCAAATTGATCTTAAATTCGACCAAATAAAGTTGTTTTTTGACTAAATTCAAGCTAATTGCATTCGTATAGCTAATAAAAAGATATGTAGATAATTTTTTGTCTCTGTTTGGATTCCTTGACTCATTTTTAGTTGAATTTATTTACATTTCCATATAAGCTTTGAAAATGGCCAGTTTTGCCAGTTTTTTGTTGGATAAGTCTCAACTTTTAAATGGAACAAACTATAGTATCTAAAGGGTAAGGTTAAAATCTTGTTTCATGGCTAGAAAGTTTTTGGATCTTATGAATGGTATTGAAAAATGTCTCATATGGAGATAAGCTACCCCTGAAAACCTTAAATCATTCTCTTAGAGATCTCAGGAAGCTTTGTCCATCCTATTGCAAAGCATTAGAGATGAATTCTTAATGCATATAACTCATATGGACTCACCTGCAGATGCATGGAAGTAATTAGAGACCGTGTATGAAGGCAATAGGTTGTCTAAAATTAGTAAACTAGTTTTAGAGTTGTTTACATCACCCATGAAGGGGGATGAGAAAATTGTCAACTATTTGGCTAAAATTAAGAACATCAAAGCTCAATTATATAGCTGCAACTGTGAATTATTTCAAGATAATATTATGTAATTCATAATTCAAATCAATATTCATGAAAAGTTTAGGTACTACATCTCAATTCTCAATTCTAAGTATCAAAATGAGGATGATCTGCTTGATCTAGACACGTTGTCTCCTTTATTGATTTAAGAAGAGAGATTCATGAAGAACTTTGAATTAAAAGAGACTAATTCTCAGGCTCTATTCTCATAGATTCATAAGTCTGCTCATAATAAAAATAACAACAATCATAGTAAAAATCCTAATATCAGATCTAGATTTAAATCAAATCCTAAGACTAACTCTAAGAACAATAAGAAATTTAAAGTCAAATTTAATGGTACTTGTAATAAGTGTGGAAAATTTGGGCATAAAGAGTTTGATTGTAGGGTGAAGACTAACAAATCAACTAAGAATACTAAGAACAACAAGCCTAATAACCATAAGAAAAATCAGAAGCAAACCCAAGTAAATGTGGTTGAGCAGTCTATTGCTTTGTATATTGCCTTTTCAACTTCAAATGACAATGAATGGATTCTTGACAATGCTGCCTCTAGACACATGACTTGTACTCTTGGTATCCTCTCAGATGTAGTTAAATGTGAATAGTATATATATCTAAGAGATAACTCAATCATTATATCATAAGGTTGTGGCAATGTTAAGCTTTCAAATGGTGTAATTAGGAATGTCTTGTATGTTCCTCAATTAAAAAAAATCTTTTGTCTTTCTCTCAGCTAATTAAATAAAACTATAAAGTTGTTTTACTGCAAGATAAGTGGTTTGTCAAATATATGTTTAAAAATGTTATTTCTTCTGTAATTTAGGAAAATGGCTTGTATATCTTTGATGGTTTTGTGTCTGAATATTTTTTTCTTCCTCTTCTAGGAATGATATTCAACTTTGGCATGAAATACTTTGTCATGTAGATTTCAAAATCCTATATGATATTTCTAGATCTTGTTGTTGGTCTTCCTAAGATAAAGACATGTCATGAAACTTATGAAAGTTACCTATGTGGTAAAAAACATGCTCAACCATTTCAAAAACAACATGATCCAAATTCCTCTTAGTTATTAGAACTAATTCATATTGATGTGAGAGGTCCACTTGATTTTCCTTCTCTTAGTGGAGCCTTGTATGTTGTATATTTTATTGATTATTACTCTAGAATGACTTGGTCTTATTTCATTAAGAAGAAGTTTGGCATCTTAGTTAAGTTTCAAAAATTTAAAGATCTAGTTGAATATGATTCTCATTTGAAAATTAAGAGAATTAGGACTAATAATGGAGGTGAATATGTCAGCAAAATGTTTGATGAGTTTTGTGTGTCATGTGGGATTCAAATATATTTGACTACTCCCTATTCCCCTTAGCAAAATGGCATTACAGAAAGAAAGAATATCACTATCTTAGAAATGGCTAGGACTATGATTCATGCTTCCAATGTACCTAAATTATTATGAGTTGAAGCTATGAACATTGCTGTCTATATTCTTAATAGAGTTCCTACTAAAGCTCTTCATCAAGCAACTCCTCATAAATTTTAGAAAAAACAAAAACCATATATTTCTCACTTAAGAATATTTGGTAGTCCTGATTTTATCTTCATTCCAAAATACAAAAGGAAGAAGCTTAATCCAACCTCTTTTTCTTGTACTTTTGTTGGCTATGGTTGTAAAAATAAAGGATTTAGAGTTTATGATCCATTCAAGTATGACATTTTTTAAAATAGAAATGTTCAATTCTTAGAAAGAACTTTCTCTGATGATCCTCATGAACCCTCCTTTGCTTCTCTAGAGATAGAGCCTGATAATTTTTCTCCCATGGAAACATAATTTTAAGAGGTTGATCATTATGATCTAGATATGATGTAGATTGAGGGGGTTTCATCTCAAAATTTCTTACAACCTAAGATTTCTAAATGGGCTCAAATTCTTGTTCAAAACTCTCAACCTGATAATAGTAGAAAGCTAACTAGAAATCAACATACTTATCATGCCTTGATAACCCTCTATGAGGTAGAACCAAAATCCTTTGAAGAATAATCTCAAGATGATAGATGGCTTCAAGATATGAAGGATGAATACAATGCTTTAATAAAAATGAAATTTGGGAACTAGTCCCCCATCCTTCTAAAAGAAGCATTGTAGGATCTAGGTGGCTCTTTAAAATCAAATATAACTCTATAGGAGAAATTGAAAAGTTCAAGGCAAGGTTGGTAGCTCGTGGTTTCACTCAGAAACTTGGTATATACTATGTTGAGACCTTTTCTCCTGTTGCTAAGATGAGAACTGTGAGAGTTATTATTGCATTAGCTTCCCAATATGGTTGGGAGATTTACCAAATGGATGTTAAAAATGCTTTCTTAAATGGTGACTTAAAAGAAGAAATATATATGAGTCAGCCTAAAGGTTTTGAAGAACCTGGTAAAGAAATTTATGTTTGTAAGCTTAAAACGTCTTTGTATGGTCTTAAGAAAGCTCCTAGAACTTGGTATGCTAAAATTAATAGGTTCTTTTAGGAACTTGGTTTTTCTAATTTTTGTTATAATAATGATTTATTTGTTAAGTTTGATAACAACTATATTATAATTATTGTTCTCTATTTTGATAATATTTTGATTACTAGTAGTGATAAAACTCTAATTGTTAGAATCAAAGAAAATTTAAAACAACATTTTGAAATGTCTGATTTAGGTTTATTAAATCATTTTCTTGGCATGATTATATTTCAAGATCATAAGTCTATTGTTTCATCTCAATCTTAGTATGCTATGAATTTTCTTATAATATTTAACATGATTGACTGTAATCTTGTTGCCATCCCTATTGAATCTGGTGTTAATTTAGACTCTAAACCAGCTTGTGCTAAATTTGATCCTAATCTGTATAGGTAGCTAGTTGGTAGTCTAATTTATTTGACCATTATTATACCTAATATTTCTTATGAAGTAGGAGTAGTTTCAAGATTTTTCCAAGAACCTTATGAGGTTCATTGGAAAATGGAAAAGAGAATTTTGAAATATATTAAAGGAACAATCAATTATGGTCTTTTTTATTCTTCTTGTAATGATGCACAATTATTTGGTTACTATGATTTTGATAATGTTGGTGATGTTGTAGATAAAAAGTCTACTTTTGGATGCATTTTCAAGTTGAGTGTAGGTGACATCACTTGGAGTAGCAAGAAGCAACCAACAATGTTTATATCTTCTACTGAGGAAGAGTATATAAGTGTTATTGAAGCTTCCAAAGAAGCTATGTGGTTGACAAGAGTGTTGGATGAGTTGTACATGGGCATAAAAGGGAGAACTACTCTTCTATGTGATAGCCAAAGTTAAATTTATCTTGCAAAGAATCTAGTTCAGTATCAAAGGAACAAGTATATTGAAGTTCATATGCATTTTATTCGAGAAAAAGTCCTAAATGGTGATATTGATCTCAAGTTTTGTGCCTTGTTGGTCCTATCAGAGTTTCCATTAAGGGGGAGTGTGCATGAAAATTCCACCTCTTAGTGACTGTTGTAAACTTCCAATACTTCCTCCACTTTGTAATAAGTAAATGTGTCACTTTATGTGAAGTTACTTGTAAATCCCAACGAAGCTTTAGTTATGGGTATGCCTTAATTTATAAAAGGCTCCATAATTTGATGTAAGTCTTCATAAGTAAAGCATTTGTTCTTAAAAATTTTTGTATGGGAAGATCGGTTGATATCCCTTATTTGCATGCTAGCTTGAATCACTGTTGGTGATTCAAGGATCTGTAAATCCTTTTGTAGAAAAAGGTTAAATTGGCATGTCTATTTTTTGTTTTTCCCACTTAACAATAAGGGGGAGTTTTGGGGTGTTAATGGCAAGTGGGGATACCCACTTAAACAACCCTTGTCTTACAGATTATTTTTAATAATATTAATCGGTCTTCACAACTTTGAAAAGAGTGAAGTGGTATAACCACTCACCCATCCTATATAAATAGGATGATCCCTCACGGGATTGGATGACTTGGTAATCTGGATTTTGCTAATTTTTTTCATAGATCGATTGATCTATCCTTAGCTACGTATGCAATATGTTATACAACAAGAAAAAAGTTTCTTATTGTTATTGTGAGACCGAGGAGCGAAGTGGAAGTTTCTTATTGTTATTGTAAGACAATGCTTTTTTAATGGAGTTTTTTCCCTACGATTTTCTCCACTTAAATTTGGTATCTCTTGTCTCATTTATTTTTAGCTATTGATATGTGTTTCCATTCATATGTTAACTATTATATGCATTTGTAAAACATATGGTTAAAAAAATTATAATCTATAATCCACAACTGTTAATCTGTGGATCTATAAGTCTTCAATTATATCTTCCCACATTTTTTCTAATAAGAACTAGGCCTCCTATTTACCCACACACCACCACATAGGAAAATGGTCAGCCTTTTCTTCTGGGCATTCCCCCATATTAAAATTTCCAAATAAAATCAAAATGGAATCAAGGAGGGAGTCAAAAATCCATGTACATAAAATATATCTCTCAACTACATCATTGCATGTGTAAATGTTAGCAAGCCTAAGGATGTACCTATTGAAATCAAAGAGGGTCCACACCACCCAATGGGTGGGGTCATAGCCCCAACAAATCAAATGTTATAAAAAGTCAAGAGAAATCAGTGTCATGACCCCTCCACATTTAGGTTCATGATTGGACACATGGTATCTTGCATGGAGCCAAATTATGTGAGTAAAAGATTAGAGAGGAAATCCTGTAAGTTTAAATTCCTACAAATAGAGAAAATACATATGTTGAAAGTGAAGACAACTATCCCTAACATAATATATTTGGGTGGGATTAGTAAGGACATGCACATTCCAAGAGTACACAATCATTTGATATAATTGAATTACATAGATCCTTCATAATCAAAACTGGAGAGGGAAGAGAACTGATTGTGAGATGAGTTGATCAAGGCAACATCTTCCACTAACTATGGTCTAAATTTTTCTTGAACAAATTCTCCATCTTTGGTGGGGTTTGGGCTATGGGAACAGCTAAGGCATGATTTTTATACACAAGTGAGTTGTTTTCTTCCATGAAAGGTGACTTGGGAAGATAAAGAGAAATAAAGGCCAAGAGAGCATAATCTTTCATGGGGATCACAATCGAGGAAGCTAGTAGAGAGCAACTGAGAATGTCTGAGATACAACTTATTTTACAGGAGTGATGGAGGAGCTTGCACCATAATTATTAATTGGATGATAAGAAAATACTGAGGATTTTTTTAGGCCACAGTCATAGCCTCTTTTTTTGGTCACTGTGGTCTAGTCATATCTAGAGGAGGGGGCTTCGGGTTCTATTTGTTTCTTTTCTTGTGTCCTAGAGCAAGATTCAACCATAAGAGGACATTCCCAAATCATATGGTCAGACACTTGGAAACTAAAATAAGTATTAGGTAAGTTGATGTATAAAACACATTGAGAGAAATGGGTTTCCCCAACTTGAACTTGAATTTAAATTGTGTCTGACAGGTCTTTGGATATGTCAACTTCAACACAGACCCACTTTTAAGGGTGAGCATTGAAAAATTTGGTTTATTCCAAACAAACAAGTTTCCCCAAGAGTTTGATTAAATGCTCAAAAAATCTCCACATGGGGAGAGGAAGCTTGGGAAATGCAACCCAAACTGGAATGCTTTGTGACTTGTAAATATCTGGTCTAGTGTGAAAACAACACCAGTGTGTTATGGATAAAATATAGACCATGGTTGATAGTGGCTTTTTTAGGGCCCAAAATATTGGCCAAGTATAATAAGGTGCGTGGGCATGCGAGACCTAGTTGAAGAAGGGCGCATGGGGTAAAGGTGCACATGGAAGGGTTCTAACATGGTTTTGTAGAACATACGACACATGCACATAAGGCAAGATGAGTTTTGGAATTATCCATATTCAGTGTTCTAGGAAGAACATGAGAAAAGCATGACATGTCTAGAATGCAAAGTGGATAAGGTGTCAGCCTAGCGACTGTAGGATCAAAAAGGGACTATTCCATATATGCAATGAAAGGGTCTAGAAGAACATCATTACACAGAGTGGAGATCTTGGATCAAAGGAGACATGCTCCATTGGAGGACCACTTGGACACTTGGCAGCCGATATGTTACCTCAGAAATCGTGGCGGTGAAGGTAGGAAAGCTATATAATGAGGTGCACAGATGGTAGAAAAGGGTGATGGGTAAGGGTGTGAAGAGATAGAGATATACATGGAGTCATCCTAAGAGAGAGGAGGTACTGGAAAGGTGACACAACTTTCCAGGGATCTTATGGATGATTCTAGAGGTTGGGATTAGGAAAATATATGAGTGATGACACACTTAGAGGGATGTGCCTACATTCATCTTTGTAAGGTGATGAACATAGTGCAGTTATGATGCATTACTTGGTTTTGCATTGTTATATGAAGGTTTGTTATGACTTCAAGGGATGTAATATGGTTATTAAACATGTTGATATAAATATAAGGCTCTGTTCTAAATAATATATGTGTTCATGAGTATAATACTTATGCATTTCCTTTATGTATGAACCATTTCCATATGTTGTTAGCTATTTCTCTTTTCTGGATGCAATAAGGTAACAAATTGTCCTAGGTTCTCAGAATGTTGTACAGTTCTTTTCTATTCGTTTACACTTGAATATTTTTCATAAGGTAATGTATTCTTGCAAGACTCACATAAAGGAGAGGCTCGGTGCCCATGCGTGCCCTGGATGAGCACCCAACACCCACTGGGTGATAGGTCAGTGCACATGGGATTATACTATTGGTTATTAGGAATTAGAGAACAAATATGCAGAAACAATTCCTCAAACCACAGCAGTAGGAAACTATATAGCAGAATTATACTTGCAGAAATATAACAACATAAATGAATAATGCACAAAAGAAGACAAGACAAGATTTAACATGGTTCACCCAATGTGGGCTACGTCCACCAAGAACTTTCTTAGATTTTATTATCAACAAGAGTAAAAAAACTCTCACAATCTTCTCTCAGTTATGAACTCACAACAAAATTCCAAAGATGTTAAACCACATCTAAACCATAATTGACACCTAATTGCATAACCTTGATCACTCTTGATCACCTCTTGATCATTAAGACTCAAGACCTCTTGAACACTCAATATATCTTTAATATACCCTAACACCTTTATTTATAGGATTAAAATCCTTCTAAGAAGCCCTAAAGATGACCCTAGAAGTTTAAAAGTCGTGATATTTCAACTTCCCACGGCTGAAAAAAAATAGCCCCGACGTTAATAGAAACGTCACAACAATGGCACGACTACATAGCCACGTCATAGAAAACAACTGCAGAATACTCCTGAAGTCTCCAAACTTAACTATTCGAGCTCCATCACTTCAACATTGATTCAAGAAGACCTAAAACAAGCTCCACACCCCAACAATCTCCCACTTGGAGACTGTTTCCACTGAGAAAAGTTCTTAACCCTTCATTATCAACCATGAAGGCCAATCAAATTTGAACACATCTTCAACTTCTCCCTTGTGACCACTTTGGTCATCATATGCACAGGATTCTAACTGGTATGAATCTTTTCCAACTTCAACTTATCTTCTTCCAAAGTTGTCAAGATGAAATGATATCTCAGCTAAATGTGCTTCATCCTAGAGTGGAAAGTGGAGTTCTTCACCAAATGAATAGTGCTCTGACTATCACTGTGTAGTCTCCCAAATTCCTGCTTATGACCCAAATCATCAAGTAATTGTTGTAGCCAAATCATCTCCTTTCTTACCTCTGTGGCAGCAACATACTCAGCCTTTGTGGTTGACAAAGCCACAAACTTTTGTAATTGTGAAATCCAACTCACCACTGTATCACCAACCATAAATACATAATTTGTCGTGCTCCTCATGCTATCCAAATCTTTGACCATGTCTGAATCTACATATCCATGCAATGTAGTGTGTAATCCACCGAAACACAATGTTGTTCCCATGGTCCCTCTCAAATATCAAAGAATCCACTTTACTGCATGTCAGTGCTCTCTACCTAGATCATTCATAAACCTGCTCACTGCTCTCTTTCCCTTGGGTAGCTCAACCAGATCCCAAGTCTAGTTTTCCATAAGAGATCTATGCTATTCATCCATGGCCTACTCCCACTTCTTTTTGGCATCCACCTACACTGCTTCCTCAAAGCACTTTGGCTCTCCATTGTCATTGAGCAATAAATAATTCAAAAATGGAGTAAATTGTTTAGGTTCCCTTCTTACCCTAGAATCCCTTCTCACCTCAGGAGTTTGGGGTTCCTAATGAGTAGGTACCTGAACTGGCTGTGCTGAAACATCTTGTACCTGAACCGGAACTGTGTATTCTTTCTTTGATTCCTATTTATGTTCCTACAACTGATCTTTATACATGATTTTTTCATTAAAGACAATATCTCTAAACCAAAATATTTTCTTGTCTTTAATAGTCAAAACATGAAAACCAAAGTCATCTTCACCATATCCAACAAAGGTGTATTTCTCAGACTTAGCCTCTAACTTGGTCCTATCATCTTTATTAATGTGAACAAATACCTCACATCTAAATACTCTAAGAAATGAGTAATCAATTTTATTACTAGACCAACCCTCCTCAGGTATACCTCCATCCAAATCCATAGAGGGTCCTCTGTTAATTAGATAAATAGATGTGCTTACCGCTTCTACCTAAAACATGAGTGGCAGCCCCACATGTAACCTCATACACCTAGAATGCTCCATGATTGTCCTGTTCATTCTTTCTGACAATCCATTTTCCTGTGGAGTATTTGGAACCATTCTCTACCTACGAATCCCATTTACCGAACAGTAATCAAGAAATTCATTGTTGTAATATTCCACTCCATTATACCACCTGAGACATTTCAACTTGAGACCTGTTTCATTCTCAACCAAGGCTTTCCATCTTTTGAAAGTTTTAAACACATCAAATTTCTTTCTAATGCAATATACCCAAAATTTTCTAGTTGCATCATCAACAAAAGTGACGTAATAACATGAACCACCAATAGATTTTACCTTAATTGGCCCCCATACAATCTGTATGCACTAACTCCAACTTACCCTTCTTCCTGGTAGGTCCAACCTTGAGGAATCTCACCCGCTTCTGTTTCCCATAAACAAATTCCTCACAGAAGTCCAAATCTAACTCCTTTAATCTGGGAAACCTATCCTTTATAACATGCATGCCCTTATGACTCATATGACCAAGTCTCTAGTGCCACCAAGTTGCATCTCCATCTGTAGCAACTAAATTGCAATAATCAGCACCACTGGTTAAATAAAAAGTACCAATTTTCTTACCTCTTGCAACCACAAGAGCTCCCTTGGTAACCTTCCAAGAATCCACTATAAAACTGACCATACATCCATCACTACCCAGCTTTCCCATTGATATCAAATTCTTTGTCAACTTAGGAAAATTCCTGACATCCTTAAGCAGCCATGTGTTCCCATTTTTCATTTTCACCTGAACACAACCTTTCCCTAATATGTTGCATGGTTCATCATCACCAAGATATACATGTACAAAATCACCTTGAACAAAATCAGTAAAGTAATGTCTATGTGGGGTGGCATGGAAAGAAGCCCTTGAATCTAACACCCAAGATTCAACAATATTATCTAAAGAAAGAATTAAGGAATCTTGACAAACATCACCTGTTGCCAAATTTACCTCTTTAGTTTCCTCCTTGTTCTTCTTATCTCAAAGAGCCCAGCAATCTTTCTTAGCATGACCAACCTTCCCATAGTGCCAACATTCTAACTTACTCTTGGAATTTGACCTTCCGTGATCATTCAACTTCCCATGGTTACCTTTCCCTTTGTTCTTTTGTCTCCCTCTACTCTCCATCATCAAAGCATTTCCAGAAGTAGAAGAATCTCCGGTGACTTTACTGTGGTAAATACTATTCACATCAAAAATGAATTTACCATGGTAACTACTATTCATGGCAAAAATGACTTTACCATGGTAACTACTATGCACAGTAAAAACAAGGTTACCCTCCAATTGATTTTTGACTAAGTGGGAATATCTCTCCAGACAATCCACCAATGAGGAATGGTCCCGGCAACGGAACCAAAATGTCATCACCAATCCGGCACTATGATGATTCTTCACTGGGAACTCCTTGTGCTATGATTATTTACCAATGCACAACCTTTAGTTTGGTGGATGTAATCTGGAAACAAAACAACAAACATAACACAAGAATACCATCGACTATGATAAGACAGAATGATGAAAAATCTGAAATATCAAAGTAAATTATAATATTAACATGAAATTGTTACAATCTCACCCATGAGGTACTTCAAGTGTTATTGACTTCACTTGCCTTCCACCAATACTATGGGAGAAACTTTACAATTACACCTCTTAATGGCTTCTTCAACACACCTTTAAACTAATGGCTTCCTTTTCACACTTCATACAATATTTCTCACTACTTCCTTCTATGCTAAATGAGGGGGTGGCCTCTTTATTTTATAGAACTTCCAAGCTTATCCATCTTATCTCTAAGATAGGATAAGAAATCACCACTCTGACGAATCATATTCCATACCTTAACTCTTATCTGTACATGTAAGCTTATCTTTTAAGATAAGACTAAACCTTATCATTTCACATGGGTTCCACATTTTTAGACTTTTTACAAATAAAATACACAAAATATTTATGACCTCACTCCTTGTCCTTATTACCAATATAATATTTCTAATTCCTAATCATGTAGACCCTACTTCTCTACTTATCCCAACTTTGACATTTTAACATTACCGGACCACTTACGACAAATATTTACTTTTCACAACATTCCTATTGTACTTTGACTGTTACCGTACTCTACATTATTGGTGGCACTGTACTGACGGCGTCGTTATCTTCTATCAAATGCTACTACTAATTACACTTAACAACATCCTATTCCTAATACATACATTAATGAAATAGAAATTACGGAGGAAAATTTTAGTGTCGACAGATCACACCTATTACATCCTCAAACTTTAGCTTTGAGTTATTAGAGACTGAATTACTTACAGCCATAACCAAGTTGTCCTAGCTATCTGACAAGGAGAACAAAATCAGCAAAGTCCTGACCTCATCATCAAAGTAAATTTTTACCAAGTTTAACATACTCATAACCATATTAAATTCATTCAAATGATCAGCAATATAACCATTCTCAGAAATCTTCATATTAAATAATTTTTTCATCAAAAATATTTTATCATAGGCAGAGGGTTTTTCATATAACTTCCTGAATGCACTCATGAGACCTTATGTGGTCTTATCCAATGATATGTTGAAAGCAACTGAAGATGCAAGGCATAACCATGAATTTCCCCAAGCACCTTTCTATCCAACAACTCCCAATTCTCAATTGACATGGCTGTAGGTTTCTTTTCTTTTCCAGCCAAAGGAACATGGAGGTCCTTCTGATACAAGTAATCCTCCATTTGCATCTTCCACAAACTAAATTTTTTCCCATTGAACTTCTCAACCCTCGATCTTCCCTCATCCGCCATAGCTCCCACTCAAGCTAAAATTTCCCTGTGATTTACAACTGCAGATCTTTGATACTAGTTGTTAAGAATTAGAGAACAAATATGTGGAAACAATTCCTCAAACCACAACAATAGGAAACTATATAGCAAAATTATACTTGCAGAAATATAACAACATAAATAAATAATGCACAAAAGAAGACAAGACAGAGATTTAATGTGGTTCACCCCAATGTGGGATACATCCATTAAGAACTTGCTTAGATTTTATCATCAACAAAAGTAAAACAACTCTCATAGTCTTCTCTCAGTTATGAACTCACAACAAAATTCCAAAGATGTTAAACCACATCTAAACCACAATTGAAACCCAATTGCATAACCTTGATCACTCTTGATCACCTCTTGATCACTAAGACTCAAGACCTCTTGAAAACTTTAGATATATTCAAGATACCCTAACACCTCTATTTATAGGATTACAATCCTTTTAATAAGTCGCTAAAGCTGACCCTAGAAGTTTGAAAGTCATAACCTTTCAACTTCCCACGGTTGGAAAAAGATAGTCACAACATTGACAACCATGTTAACAACTTAACAAAACCGTCAACAACACAATGACTGTAGAATGCTTCTTAAAGTCTCCAAACTTAACCATTCGAACTCCAACACTTCAATACTAATTCCAGAAGACCAAAAATAGGCTCAACACCCCAACACAGTTAAGCCATGAGTTGAAATATGAAAAGGAAGGAGTGCGCGAGGCATACAAGAAGATAGAGATGATCACAGATGTCATTGTCCTAAAGCATCTAGTACTTAACACCACCCACGGCATAAATCTATGGATCATCCTTGCAATGCCTAAAGGACTTGACCCACATACTCACCATGGAGAGGCGACCACTTTCCCTATAATCAACGGAGGAGGTGTTGGCGCACCAAGAAAAAGAAAAATCAAGATGATGGTGGTGGAGATTGTTGCTCAGTACAAAAAAATCCTCATCGATGTAAAGGCCACCACACAAATTGTTGAGGCCACCTATGATAACTACGTAGATAGGGATAGAAGATGACAAGTATCTTGAGTTGCCACCCACGACAGTGAAACTCAAGGAGTTTCCAAGAAAAGAACTATAGGGGAACATGGCTGAGCAAGACAAAATGCATTCAGATCGAAGTTGGTAAAATAAATCATAGTGCCATTAATACCTTGATGGGGCTCAATCAAGAACCGGCTAAAGGAATTATACCCTCAAATCACTCGGACACATGGATGCACTTGAGGATTTGGTGAAGACAACTGGAGGAGATCATAGAGACAGTTATGAGCACTAAGGGAGAGGGGCTAAGTTTCTGAAGAAGTGAGCGCCCTAGTGGGAGACCTCTGTCCAGCAAGCTGAGAGCTGAGGTCGAGTTTCTTAGGGATCCCAATTAGAAGCTGATTTAAGAAAGGATTTCCCTACTCCTCCTCCAGAAGTAAACAAGTTCTTGGTCATTACCTTCATTTTCTTCCCCATCTTCTTCATTCCTGGCTATTCTTCTCCAACCATTTATAAGGATATTCCATTCTTTATTACCTTTATTGAAGAATGTTTTTGAGAACATTAGAACATGCGTAGTGTGGGGTGATGTTGGGCCCCAAAATATCAGCTAAAGTATAAGAAGAAGCATGTGAAAGGGAGATGACTAGACAAATGAAGGTTGCAAGTGTGATGGATCTATGGAGGTAGGGTTTTTTACTTAGGGAAGCACCCCAGATTTGAGAAAAGCTTCACATAGAGGATAAGGTGCCAGAACCTGAGATCAATACAGGGAATACTACCCCCATCTTGAAAGAGTGGGAGAGAAGTCCCTTCATCTTGTAGATGAGAGTTCATCATGATGGATGGTCCCAAATAAGAGATCCACTTCGACAGCATGCATCTGAACCTACCTGGTGAAATGACACTGGTACTTGGCTTTCTATATCAAGGGAGAAGTATTTCTAACCTAGTTGGCCATACAAAAAATAGTGGGAGTATGGCTAGGGATATGCACCTAGGAGATATAATTTCTCATTTGGAACATCCATGAGCATATGTACAAGCTCATTCCATGATATTTAGAGGAATTATTTGGACAAGTTATCGCCTCAAGTACGTAAGGTTTGGGTATCAAATCTGAGAGTAGTGAATGGGACACATAAACTATTAGTGGGACAATATCATGCAAACCATCGGCTATAAATCAGTTCAGTGGGTTTGTTAGGAACACTTGGCTTGCGATACACTTAGAGACAACTGTTTCCAACTTCATAGGAGGTGGATCTGGTAGGTTCTGAGGAATAGGACCTGGTGGATTCAATGGATCTAGTCTAAGAGGAAACATCTCACAGGAAACCAAAGCTCTAGATCAGCAGGAAAAGTGCCTCAAACCAGCTCCCGTGGGTGATAGGCTTTGCACGTATGGGATCTTTGCACTATTCTAGACTGATAGGGGTATTAAAAATGAATACAATTAGATGGAGCATTACTATGCATAGTTGCTATGGTGCGTATGAAGGGGATCACTACTCCAGAGTGGAAGGCAAGTCATGTTTGTGACAACTTTGCAATGGTGTGCGCATAGTTGGAATAGGAATTACGGAACCCCATCAAATGGTGGAAGATTACACCACGTTGAAGAACATCCTTCCTAGCAAATTTCCATATCCCTAGAGTTTGAGTAGAAGAGCATCAACGCTCTTAAGAAGATCCAATAGGGAATGGTAGAAAGTGTGCAGGAGTATAACACACATTTCAAGACTCTCTTATCTAATCTCTCCTATGAAATTCATCTTTATCAACATGCTCAATGGTTTATTAGAGGGTTAATAACACCATGTTTAGAAGGGCTCTATCACACAAGAATTTCATATACCTATGTGTGTGGAATTGGAAGCTCACCCTGTACACCGAAGCTATTGGGAGCATTGATACTGGTATTAGTCCTTTTCTAGAGGCTCAAATTACTATAATGGCCAAGTAGTTGGAGAAGCTAGTCTTCAAACTCAACGCATGAGGTTTGTAGTGGGCTTTGGTGTTTACAAACAGTTGTGAAGTGGAAGGGCATGCAAAGGATAGTTTCCCTCGAAAGTTGGTACGCATGTTATGGTGGTAGACTGTGAAATTTTCCGTGAGGATCATGATGCAAGTAGATGCCCCTCTACTACATGTGTAATCCATAAGAATGTTTCTTATTATTGCAATATTTATACCTCTATGACCCATGATACCAAGGATTACAGACTGATTGATCAGATCCATGATGCTATTGATCTTGGTGTCTACGCCAGACTAGTCTTACAAGTAAGTTCCAAGGATGATGATCGTCATTATGAAGGGCATGCATAGATGGAGGAGTGCATGGAAGAGGTTTTTGTGGAGGATTTTGTGGTCACAGTAACCACGGTAGAGGATGAAGTGAGTTCCCATGAGGAACCTATTATAATTGTGGATCTATATAGCATTACAAACATGACTATCCTGATCGATTACATTGCTCATGGTGTAAAAAGAAACATAAGTATGAATAATTTCTAGAGCTTTATGAGCATATGAACCAGCAACACCATAAGGAAAAAGGTACTAGGATGGTAAGCATCAAGAATGTTGATTCACAGTGGATGCCAAGAGTGGCATGTGAGTTAGGGCTAGAACCTGTACTGGTGATGACGTGAGCAGAGGCCACGCGCGCACTAGGGAGATACCAAGAACAAAGGACACTAGTTTCAAGAGAGGAAGTGGTACATGGAAAGTATCTAGACCCTTCTCATCAAAATGATGTGTATCAAGAGACTATGGATGTGATTCATAGTTTACAAGGGGAGATCCAATGTCTAAAGGAGCAATCAAAGTAGTTGGAGCAAAAGGAAGAATGTTGAGGCTCCAAAGGATGACCTGGATGAGGTCAATAAAGTATGTAGGATGTTAAGGTAAGAGAATATTATTCCCTTGTTAGGAGAATGGCTGAGGGAGAAGGTACCACATGTGCAAGAGCAGAGCATGAAAGGTAGGTTTTGCATGCAAACATTCCTCCTCATAGCCTTGACTATGATAAGGAGATTAGATTGAATGCATTTGTTGATGGGTGGCTTCTAAGCAATATTCTCATCAACATGGGAGCAGAGGTTAATGTTCTTACCTTAGATGTCCTGGAATTAAATGGGAAGGCCCGCATTACAACCATCTTTGAATGTGTTGTATATGGAAAACAAGACTAAGGAAATGCCCATTGGAGTCCTAAAGAATGTATTTATCACCATTCAAGGGGCCAAGTTCAGTGGAGACTTTGAAGTCTTGGTGCTCGCCTGAGGTAGACAAATTTCTAGATTTTCTTGGGTGCCCATGATGTTACAAGAACAATGTCTGACCTATGGTTTAACAAGGGGTATATCATCTTTGAGAACAAGGAAGGACGGGTCATTATCCCTTTAATGGATGGGAAGTCAGCACCCTATACTGAGCCCTTAGGAGAATAATTCCTTAATATAATCTGTGTGCGCTCCATCAGATATCCTGAGATAATTCATCCCACGGGGGGAGTTATCTAGTTTGAAGATGCTCAGTCCTTGAGTGATACCACTAGCATGGCATGTGAACAATTGGTTTCATGGGACTTATGAGTTTATTGGGTGACTGTTGAGATGATTGTAACAAGGGTAACAAAGGTGCACTCAGTCAAGCACCTAGGAGGAAAGAATTTTCCAAGTTACTCTAGAGGAGCATACCCTGAAACTTTCTTGCTAAGAAATGGAGGCTCAGTGGAAGAATGAGGAAGAGAGAAGGGGAATGCTCAATTATAACCTACTCAGAACCGCATGCGCTGGTGGGCTACACATGGGAGAGAATCCTAGAATGGTGCAAGGTAAGAATTGCATTCTCTGTAAGGTTCTCCTTAGGAGCAACGTGCCCACAGTTATACAAGACTACCATGGTAAAGAGACTGCTTCATTTCATATCCAAGCATGTGAGAAGTTCTAGATGGGAACTACAGAAGTGTTACCACCTTTGTTATGGGTGCATAAGTTTGTATTCCACCTTACAAGGCTATGTGCACACATGGTATATCCATTTACAGATGCATTAACAAAATAGGTAATTGGTAGGGGTTGGTGGCTGATCTCATTCAATATTTTGAGTATAGGAGTACCAAAGGCATTGGTTGATAAGGCACTACAAGTAATCAAGCGCCTTACAATGGGTGATAGTGCTATGGTAGAGGATAGGCTACTAGAGTTACTGGGTGAGCCTTATTTGGAGACATGCCTCAATGAAGAATAATCAGAGGAAGTACATCTTGAGCATGTGTGCATGGAAAAAGAAAAAGGAAAGATGGTCTACATAGTAGACAGTGAAGAAATGGAAACTTTTGATATTAGTCATTCTGAAGGTACACGCAAATTCATAGATAGCGCTAATGAGTGAGTATGCACCTACCATGAACCCTTGAAAAGAAAAAAGGTTAACATTGGGATAGAGATAGAACCTAAGGAAGCTATCATTGGGGACTATTGGTCAGAAAAATAAGTTTCAAAGGTCATTTATTTGTTACACGAGTTCCAGGATTTGTTTCCTCATGGGTACCATGAACTTAAAGGCATTCACCATTCCTTAGGGGAGATGAAGATCAAGTTGAAGGAAGGTGTGCACCTGATTCATAAGACGCCTTATTAGATGAATCTGAATTTTTGTGTACAGGTCAAGGAAGAAATAGTCAAGATGGTAACATATGGTATCATTGAGCTAGTGGAAGAATCAAAATGGATAAGCTTAATGGTCATCAATATCAAGAAGGATGGGAGGATAAGAATCTTTATGTTAATATAGGGATCTAAAGCAGTATGTGTCATCAATCCTTTTCCAACCCCCTTTACTAAATAAATTTTGGAGGGAGTAGTCGGGTGCAAAGTCTACTCTTTCACGGATGGGTTCTCAGGGTATCACAAAGTTAGGATTGTAAAGGAAGACTAGAGAAAGAAAAAATTCACAAATGAATGGGGAAGTTTTTCCATACACAGTTATTCCTTTTGGATTAAATAATGCACCTGTGGTGTTCTCATGCATCATGGTTCAAGCATTTCAGGACTTTATCCATAAATTTCTTCAAGTTTACTTGGATGACTGGACTATGTATGGATTACTGAAAGACCATTGTGACAATTCAAGATTGATGTTTGAGAGATGTTGGAAATTAAGGATATCCCTCAACATTAATAAATGTGTCTTTGCTACTCCATTTGGAACCCTGTTAGGACACATTATAAGTAAAGAAGGCTTACTAGTGGATTCCACCAAATTTGTAGTTATTGTGGGATTAGGGTATCCCACTAGTCAAAGTGCATGGTGTGTAGATTCATTTGGCATATAGGATATTATAGGAAATTCATCAAGGGGTATGCGAAGATCACTCATGTCCTTGGAGGAATTGCTAAAACCTAAGAGTTCCTTTCATTTAGGAGAGGCGCAGTATAAGGCATTTGACACTTTAAAGGATAGGCTTGTCAAGGTGCCCATACTACATTTTTCTTGTTGGGATAATCCTTTCCATGTGTATGTTGATGCCTCAGGGACAGCTATGGGATCAGTACTAGCAAAACCTGGTGAGGTAATTGTTGATCATCCCTTGTGTTTCTCTAGTAGGAATTTGTCACCAGTATAACAGAATTACACAACTACTGAGCGCAAAGCATTTTCCATGATTTACGTGCTGCACAAGTCTGGGCATTATTGGTTGGCAACAACATTTATATTCTATACGGAACACATGGAATTGAAATACTTAGTCAAAAAGCCCATGCTGCAAGGGTGCATATGCCATTGGGTCCTATTATTTCAAGAGTTTGAATTCACAGTGGTCGCAAAACTAGGAAAGAGCAATTCAGGACCTGACCACTTATTAAGGACTAACTCAGGGGAGGACATGCGTAAAGAATTGAGGATACCATGCTAGACACACAACTATTTACATTATGGTGCATGCCCTCAGACTTGGAAGATATCGTAGTATTCTTAAAAAATAGGTGTGGCGCCAGAATGAATGAAGGCTCTAGAGAGAAAGAAGTTAGCAATATGTGTCGCACCCTACATGTTGATTAGTGGATACTTGTATAAGTTAGGTCATGATGACGTTCTACATTGATGTGTATTGGAACATGAACATGTGGTAATTCTGGAGGAAATGGTGGGCAGGAGGACACTATGCAGGAAATACTATCATACAAAATATTTTATTAGTAAGGTTTTGGTGGGAAACCATCTACCAGGATTTTATTGAGTTTTGCAAGGTCTGTGACCATTGCCAGTGCCTTGGAAAACCTGGAAAGAGTGATGAAATTCCCTTGAGAACAATATCCAGTGCTAAACCATTTGAAAAATGGGTAATCAAATTTGTAGGGCAAAATTTTCCAGCCACACGAAGGACTGGTTGATGGTATATCATCACTTGCACTGATTACTTAACATGTTGGGTAGAGGAAGTGCCTATGAAGGATTACACTGCAGTGATACTGCTACATTTTTATGGGAGAAGATAATCAACAGGTATGGTTTTCCTTTAAGTTTAACAAGTGATAGAGGTACACATTTTCTCAATGAAATGGTCAGGATTCTATTAGCATAATTTATGGTGGCCCATCATAAGACTACCCCTTATCACCCTCAATAAAATGGAACTACTGAGGCATTTAACAAAATACTAAGTCACACGTTGACTAAGATCTGTGATGTTGGAAGACAAGATTGGGATGACAAAGTATCATCTATTCTATGGGCATACATGAAAACCTACCAAAGGTTGAACAAATGCCACACCATTTCAATTGGTGTTTGGCACGTGGAGGCTATTTTTCTAGTTGAATTCATGTTACCATCATTTTGCATAGCGCGTAGAGGAGGGTTAGCTGATGAGAAAGCACTGGAAGAAAGAATTGATAAGTTGATGCAGTTAGAAAAAAGGTGATCACTTGCTAGATGGATTCAGAAGATAGAAAAAACAAGACAAAAGGCATGGCATGATTTTCATATCAAGAACAAGACGTTTGAGGTAGGGTAGATGGTGTTGTCGTATGATTCCAAGTATCTGTGCCATACTGGGAAGTTGAAAGTCCATTGGTTGGGACCCTACATCATCTCGTACATTCTTGATATAGGCACTTTCAGTTACAAGCGCTGGATGGGACAAGATTATCAGGTCATTTCAATGGAAGTAGGATGAAGCCCTACTATAAATAAGTCTTCTTGGTGTTTGTAATAAGTTAGTATTTCCAGTTAGCTTAGAATTTCCCTTTATGCTTTTCTTTTCTTGTGTTTCCCTTTCTCGTTGCTTATTCCTTTCTTTTTGTTTTGTTTTGTGCCTTGTGCACCGGTAACCACATTATTTTTCCAAGGTTGTGTATGCACAGAGGACCGTGCATCTATTTTAGTGTGGGGTGGAGTAATGCAAGAAAATTATAGGCCTGTAATACAAGTTGAGTGGCCCAGTAGAAAGAAGCACGTAAGGTTGAGAAAGCACGCGAGGAAATAATGGATGAAAAATTATGGTGTCGAGGCTGTAACAAAGACCATGTACAAAGGATGAAGAGCGTAAGAACAACATGAGGTAGGCAAGGGAAAAAATTGGGTAAAGGACAGAAGAAGTGCCTTTGGCACTGTAGACGTGTGCGTAAGAGTCTTTGGTCAGATTGGATTTTTACGTGCCAGAAGGTTGTAAAGGATTTTTCGTGCACAGGATTGGGTGCATGTGGGTAAGGGTGCTTAAATTCAGCTTAGTGTGCCTGCATTTAATGTTAAAGTACATTGGTAGGTGGCATATACATTTATTTCTAGGTGGGAAGAAAAAACTATAAATACAAGGTTGGGCAAGTCATTATTCTATCTTGCTATTATGAAGTTGAAGCACTCTTGTAAACTAGGGCATCCAGAGAGAAATTTTTGTGAAGGAAGAAGAATCCTAAGAATTTAAGTGTGTGACTAGAGTGGATCTACAAACCAGAAGGAAGGAGTACATGGGCGTGAGGAAAGGTTGTGTGAAGTGCATTATCTTGTGGAAGGTTTTCCTAGTTAGGGTTTGATAGCTAGGGCACAGAGATAGAAGGATTTATTCCAGGAGTTGAGCTTTAGAGTTGAGTTTGGAGTGTAGTAGAGTAGTAGGGTATGGAGTTCATAGTTTATCCTGATAGAAAGCATGACACCCAAGAAAGCAAACCATTTCACCAAAGAAAACAAAGGGCAAGGGAAAAGGAAATCAAACCAGCTGCTTGTGAGCTACCAATGAAGAATGGTATGCAAAATGCAATACCAAGATGGAGTATTGCTAGGAAAGGAATGGGTATCACATCTAAGGAAAATGATTGTGAGAGATTATAACCATCACATGAGCACAAATGAGAAGGAAATGGCACTAGAGTTGGTCCGACCAACTAACAAAAGGACACCAGATAGGATGCCCATATACAGTGACGAGGTGAAGGTCAAATTTGAGAAGGTAGGATTATTACAACTATATGAGTTGCCTTACTTTAGAAATCTTGAGTGACTTTATCAATGGTTGATGTCACACATGCATGAGGATCACTTTTATTTTACGGGGTACAAGATGTGCATAACACCACAACTAATATCCAAGTTCACAGGCCTTATTTGTGAAGGAGAAAGTATAGATGATGATCTGAGTGACAAGGAGGCTATCAAGGAGACTATAGCAACATATGACTACAAGAAGGGTTCGTGATACTTTGACATCACCAGAGATTCCAGACCCTATTATGAGGATGGTTATGTGTGCTTGGTGACAAAGCTTAATGATAAGGAATGGTGGACACAAGTGAACAAGGTATGGCTAAATTTATGCCAGAAGATATCAGAGGGAACCATCTATAACTTGTTCACTTTCATTGTGGATGAGATCATAAGTAGCATGTAGGAGGGAGAAAATATAATTACTCGGTAACATCCTCCTCACCATTGTATTTTCAGAAATTGGAGTGCCAGATGGGATGGAAAATTTTTTTGGGAGTATTGAGAAGAGGATCCCTCGCCCGCAAAGAGGTTTGAAAAATACACTTATGAAACCATGATGGCCACTCACAAGGCGCGCCTAGAGAAGTGGTATAAATGAATGTGTGATGCATTTGAGGTAGAGTGGAGGATCCCAGAGTAGTTTCCCATGCTCGTGGATGGAGAAGTAGAATTTGCAGTGTACCAACATTTCTACATTGGCAGATTTACTTTGAAAAATGGGACTAAGGGTCCATGGTGCAAGTTGCCCTTCTCCTTCACCGTGCAATAATTCTAGGAAAGGATCAACAAGTTCAAGGAATCCAAAAGACTAAGGTTCAACCTTAGTGAGGTGGACCAAGACCACCACAAGCTGCCTGAAAGCTTGTGTACCCTAAAAATCATGCATGTACATGGAGAAGTATGTCTTCCATGAGGTTCAAATGATGAAACTAATAATGCTGCCAATTATTGGAAGGGCTGCAACAAGGATATATCTTCACATAAGGCCGAAGTTTGAGAAAGATGCATATCTGGAGAATGATGTCTCCATTCTAGAAGACCCCACAGGAAGAAATAAGGCCACACCGAAGAAGAGAGAAAGAGAAGAGGGTTAGGAGAAGAAAGCACCAAGTGTGCAGACCACACAATCGGTGGGCGTGCCTGAAGCAGTCACTGAAGCCTAGCACTTACGCGCATGTGAAGAAATAAGTCTCCTATCAAGGTGAAGACCCTAAGAAGAAGAGGCACCAGAGCATAAAGAACACCTCACCCATGAGTAATCACCAAGGAAGAGATCACCTGTCAAGGAGAAGGAAAGAGAATAATCTCCTATACTGGATTCCCTATTAAGGAAGAAGTTGAAGGTGACAGATGAGGTAGAATCAAAAGAAACAGAGAGTCTAGATGCCTACATTAGTGACAAGGATGATGAGAACCTGAAGGAGGTGAAGACCATCTATTCTATGATGTACATGATTTTGAGGAAGAAGGAGATGAAGAGGAGTATAACAAGGAAGATGAGGAGAAGAATGATGAGGAAGAAGCTAAGGCTCAAGGAAAGGGGGTGAGTGAAGAAGTAAGCACTAAGAACCAAAGAACCCCAAGCCTCACCAAGGAGCAAGTAGAGAAATTTTTGGAGAGAGAAGTGGTAGGCATCATGAAGAATTTGGTGGAACAGGAGTTGGAAAGAAGCGCGGATGAGATTATAAAATAGATAGAAGAAGAGAGCATTGTGAAGGAGTATGATAGTATGGGTGGAGATCCCAAGTTAGTAATGAGCTTCCCAAAATCTACGCGCGAACAGGTGGGAAAGGCGTAGTAGTGGCACAAGGGCAGGGAATGGGATACATTGATGATCCTAGAAAGGTGTTACATGCACACTTATAGAGCACATACCTACAGAGAAACTCCTAGCAATGTCATCATTTGATGAAGAAGGCACATACCCATGGACAAGAAAGATGTTATCTTGGGCAGTTTGAGTCCCACGTGGATGAACCAAAATTTGAGGTAAGTCAAAGAGTGCTAATGAAGGTGCCAGAAACCAAAGGGATAAATCCATTGGTGAATGCTCAGCAGCTATCAAATGAATAGGTCTATAACATACTTAACAAGGTTTCAGATGAAATTGAGGCCAAACTATTCAGGAGAAATGATAGAGTGAGATTCCTGGAGGAGGAATTGGAGAAGAAAAATAAGGAGCTCATGGAGAAGAGAAAAGACCTAAAGCAAGAGGAGATGATCAGCTCTCAGCTGAGGCGTGAGCTCAAGGAAAAAAAATCTAAGGTGCGCGAAGTCTCTAAGAAGGTGGAGATGATTACAGATGTAATTCTCTTGAAGCACCCCAATTTAGCACCGCCCGGTCATAAGTATGAGTCAGCCTTGTAATGTCTGGAGGATATTACTCTCATTCTCACAATGGAGAGGTGACCACTTACTATGGAACTTGCATAAGAGGTATAGGCACACCAAGAGAAAGAAAACAAGATGAAGGTTGTCGAGATTGTGGCTTGATACACCAAACTTCTGGCAGAGGTGAAGGCTGCCACATAAGTCATTGAAACTTCCTATGATAACTGAACATATAGGGATAGAGTGGAAAGCATCTTGGTTTCAACCCATGAAATGGAACTCAAGGATTTCCAAGAGAAAAATAAGGGGAATAGAGTGGAGAGAGATAAGATCCTAGCTGAGGTGGAGAAGAAATAAGAAGGAATCAAGACCCTGCGAGGCTCGATCAAAAGCTGGTTGAAGGAACTCTACCCCCAGATCACCCATAGGATGGATGCCCTTGAAGACTTGGGGAAGCAATTGGAGGGTATTGTTGACACCATGAGCACCAAAGGAGAGGAGATGAGTTTTGAGGAGGTGAGCACCCTAGTGGGTGACCTTTGTTAAGCAAGCTTAGAATGAGGTGACACTTGGGGGAAGTTAGAGGTAGAATTAGGTAAGTATTTCCCTCTCCTCCTCCAACAATAAATAAGTTCCCCATTCTTTCATTCTTTCTCCTAATTCATCATTCCCTTATTAGTTATCTCCAACCTTTGTCAGAACCTACCATTCTTTATTCTTTGAAGAGTGTTTATGAGGACAGAGAATAGGTGTAGTGTGGGGTGATGTTGGGCCCCAGAATATTGGCCAAGTACAAGAAGGCGCGTGGGCACGTGGGACCTAGTTGAAGAAGGGCATGCAAGGAAGATTTCTAGAAGGGTTTTTCAGAACATATGGCATGCACACGTAAGGCAAGATGGGTTTTGGACTTAGCCATATTCAGGTGTCCTAGGAAGCACATGAGAAAAGTGTGACCCATCTAGCATGCGGAGTGGATAAGGTACCATCCTAGTGACTATAGGATCAAAAAGAGAATAATCCATGCATGCAATGGAAGGTTCTAGAAGAACATCATTACACAGAGTGGAGAGCTGGATCAAAGGAGGCATGCTCCATTGGAGGAACACTTGGACACTTGGTAGCTGATCTATTACCTCAGAAGGCATGGTGGTGAAGGCAAGAAAGCTATATATTGAGGTGTGTGGGTAGTAAAAGGATGATACAAGGTAAGACTAGAGGTGCTGAAGAGATAAGAGAGATATACATGGAGTCATCTTGAGAGAGTGGAGGTACTGGAAAGGAGGAAAAGCTCTGTAGAGATCTTATGGATGATTCTATGGGTTGGGATTAGGAAAATTTAGGAGTGATGGCACACTTAGAGGGATGGGTCTACATTCATCTTTGTAATGTGATGAACATAGTGTAGTTCTGATGCATGACTTGGCTCTGCATTGTTTATATGAGGGTTTGTTATGACTTCAAGGGATGTAATGTGGTTATTGAACATGTTAATATGAATATAAGGCATCTGTTCTGAATCATATATGTGTTCATGAGTATAATCCTTATGCATTTCCTTTATGTATGAACCATTTCCATATGTTGTTATCTATTTCTCTTTTTGGATTCAATAAGGTGACAACTCATCCTAGGTTATCAGAATGTTGTACAGTTCTTTTATATGCATTTTCACTTGAATATATGTCATAAGGTAATGCATTCTCACAAGAATCAGATAAAGGAGAGGCTCGATGCCCACGCATGCCTCAGGTGAGAGCCCAGCACCCGCTCGGTGATAGACTGATGTGCATGGGATTAGTCTATTGGTCTAAGGGTATAAAAATGACTACATACTTTGCAGTGCTCAACATTATTGAACCAAAAAAGAAAGAAACCCTTAGTAGGTTTTGAATTCCATCAAGTTTGACACCATGGTGTTGTCAGTGGTTGTGAACCCATTATTTTAACAAGATTTTAGGGGGGACTCAACCAACAAAGTAACCCACTAGGGTAAAATATTTGAGCCAGTTACAAGATTTATCAAAAGCAGGAAAATCCAAAACAACATCAGGTAAAGGAGTCTCAGAATCAAGGTGATTACCTCATCAAAGATGTTCGAGACAAAATTCCTCACTTTCTTGGGAGCCATGGGAGCCAAGACTTCTATCAGTAAAACTTGTATTAATAAATGGAAGCAACAAGATGGAATCTATAAATAAAGTCTTAAAATTACCCAAAGGGTGGAGTAAATGAATTAATTAATGAAATAAATGTGTGAGAATATCAAAAATCTTTCCAAAATGGTGTTATGACAGCAAGATCATACATGAAACAACAAGCATGGACCTAAACCCTAGTAGATCTAAATGAATGAATTTCAGTGGACCTAACATTTATTATTAGTAGTAAGAAAATCACAAGACCTACATTTGAGATAGTTGATGAATGTAACAAATATCCTTTCCCTAGAGTTATAAATACCTCATAAGAGTTGTATATCTATTAACCAAACCTTTCCCCCCAAAATGTAAATACCTTATAAGAGTGGTCTATCCATTGACCACACCCTATAATATCTACAATGTATAAACATAGACACAAAACTAGGAAGTTACAAATCATATTTGGATTCTTTATTTATTAAGTTTAACTCTCCCCTATCTCGAAGCATTTTTAAAAAAATTGTTGACATTATGTATTCATTAGAGGTATATCCTACTTGGTTGTAATTGTGTTAACATACTCCATAAACTTGTTTATGGAGTTACACAGTTAATTACATGGGAATACTTTTAAAAATAAGTTTTCATGGTTATGAATTTGAAATTATCTCTGCTCGATTTAGTTGAATTCAGAAAAGGGTAGGCTAAGTTTTTGTTAAGAGTGGATCAAGTGTTCAAATTATTTAAGAGTAAGTAAGCTCATTTTTTTTCAAATAGAATTTACAATGTTTTAAAGGTGAGTGAGAGTTACGTAGTTAATTACGTGGGAATAATTTTTAAAATAAGTTTTCACGGTTATGAATTTTAAATTCTCTTTGGTTGGTTTAGTTGAATTCACAAAAGGTTGAGCTAAATTTTGGTAAAGAGCGGATCAATTGTTCAAATTATTTAAGGTTAAGTAAGTTGATTTTTTTTCAAACATAATTTACAATGTTTTAAAGGTGAATAAAATTACCTCATTCATATAGTTGAAGAGGTGTATGTGTCTATTTTCATATAGAGATTTAATAAAGTAGTAATACCACGATGTTAAGGGAAAAATCATGAAGTCTATTTATTTATTTTCCCAAATAGTTGAAGAAATGTTATAAAATTCAAAGGAGAATTCCTTTTAAAAGAAGGGTAATTTTTGAAGAGATTTTTTGGAGAGAGAAAATACTTTAAAATGAAGAAATAGTTTTTTCAAAGAGATAAAAGTACAAAATGGCTTTTTTTAAAGAAGAAAACCATTGTGTGGAGGTTAACTTTCTGACCGTGATGTCTAGGGCCTTATTCTCCATAACTTCTTCAACTTCCTTGTCCACACTGGATAAAAGGTTTTTTTGAAACCCTAAACATGTGTAACTATCATGCATGGAAACCAAAAATGTGATAACTATTTATCTAAAGGCCTATGGAGAGTGTTTCAAGAAATGTTCCCATATTAACCTAAAAGAAGGATAAGTATGCCTATGCATGCAAGCAGGATGAAAAAATTATATTAATTTGTTTTATTGTTTCTAAGAGTTGGTAGTTTCACATAAAGGAAACAAAAACTCTAAAATAGGTATGGGAAATATTTGAAAATGTCTTTGGTAAAGTACATGAATCCAAGATAATTTTGTTAGATACAAAGTTGAATGCATTTTTTCCCTCTGATTTTTCATCTATCGATGATTTTTTTCTAGAATTCAAGTCACTTAGATTACAATTGAAAACTAGTGGTAGAGAACATAAGGATGATGAATGCATAATTTTGATTCTATCTAAATTAAAAAGTCCTTATAGTATGTTTACATCCACATTTTATTCCAAAATGGAAGTTGTATAAGAGAATTTTAAAATGCCTACTTTTGAGATATTATGTGAAAGGATTACTCATGAACAAACAAAATTGTGAGCTCTAGATGCCTTACCTAGCTCAAGTCATGCACTACTATAATATTATTCTAATTAGAAATGGAATCCAAAAAAATAAATAGGACCTCTTGCAACAGAGTCAAATAAACCTTATACAACCACCAAAAAATCCACTAGACCTTCAAATTCTAGTAAGTCTCAAAAATTTCCAACAAAAGAAGGTTTATGATCATTGTCTAAATTATGGAAAAAGTAATTATCTTGATTTCAAATGCTTTAAGAGAATAGAATTATTGGAATAAAAATTAAAGTAACATAAAATTGATGTTCTCTCCTCCAAAAATACAGAGAAAGGAAAAACTCTTTCTGCTAAGGCTTGTTCTGATGTCAGATAGATGGATGTTTTTTATTTGCATGCTTCTCATCATCTCACTCACGTGGTTTTTTGAGTTCTATTTTTGGGTTCAAAACTTATCGGATAATAATGGGCAACTCTTCAAAAATTTATGGTTTGGATTCCAATTTAGAGAAAATTTAAAATGGGTGCATTAATGATGTACTCTTAGTATGTGAAATTTCATCTGATTTGTTATCAATTTATTAGATATCTAATTTTGGTTTTGGGAAAAATGTCAAGTTCACTCCACAAAGTTTTGTAATCAAAGAATTATTTAATCCATATGATGTTCTAGCTACAAGTTTGGTGGACCATCATCCATTACTTTATGTATTTGGTAAATTTTATAGCATCATCACTTTGTTTCTCATGTTGACACAACAAGAAAAATATGACACAAATGTTATGGTCACTTGAATTTTAAATATCTATAGTACCTAATCTTATAGAAAATGGTGAAAGAATTTCTATAGGTATCCATTTTTAATGGTTTTTTCTCAATGTGTATGCTTGTAAAAAAACTGAAATACCTTTCCAAAGGGAAAATATTTGAGAGCCAAAGATCCACTTGATTAAGTACATATTGATTTGATAACTTATCCAACTAAGTCATTTTTTGGTGCAAAATATGTACTAAATTTCATTCATAATTTCACTCAAAAGACTTGGGTGTATTTTATACAGTATAAAAGTGAAGTTTTTGATAAGTTCAAAGCCTTTAAGAATTTTATTAAGAAGCAATTACAACTTTCACTAAAAAATCTCTATAGAGACAATGGGGTGGATATATAAGTAACAAGTTTCATGATTTTTGTACTAATCATGGTATTCTGCATCAATACATAGTACCATACACCCCTCAATTGAATGGAGTAGCTAAATAGAAAAATAGAACACTCGAGGAGATGGAAAATTACATGATATTATCTAAGGAATTTCCACTTGAGTTTTGGATTGAAGCAGTAATTTTTGTAAATCACATCAAGAACTAAATTCCTCATAAGGTAGTGTGAGTTATTTTAACAAATATAAGAATTTTTGAAATCCTAATTGTAGAGTCACGTATGATAAATAAAAGATAAAGTAATAGATTTGACACAAGAAATATGCTAGATAAAAATTAAAACCCTAGGTATAAGAGGTAAGGGAAGAATACTTAAATGATTTAGCACAATGATCCTGAAGTATTATTAGATTGGAAGATTGATGAATAGGAGGAGTAGACCGTCACGTACCGAACCGAGACTCATTAAAGATCTTGGAATTTCAGGATGGATCCTGGACTAGAGCACCTAGACTAGGGCGAGGGGTGCCTGTGGGTTCGCCAGAGATCTCTGTTGGGCCCATGTCACCGTAGAAGCTCATAAAACTAATTTTTTTGGTGTCACACAAGCATCGCTAATACTTATTCTTTCGGTCACCTGTATGTCACTAGATGATTACAAAATTCACTTATAACTTTTAAAATAGATGATATCCTATAAATCCTCAAAACTACATCAAATCCTAAAAAAATAAAGATGCAAATGGGGAGGTAGACTGACCCCAACGGTCACCAGACAAAGTGAACTTACGATCAAGCATTGCACTACATCTTAGACTCCATGTAGTTCTTGTGTGTGTGTGTATAAATCCTTCCCTAGGAAGCTCTAATGCAAGATGCACTTGATAGCAAGCGATAGCTAGATGTAATAATGTGAATAGATGTGTGGATGGAAAAATGCACTTCCCCTCCTATGTGTGTATGCAGAAAATGAAATCCCTTGTCCCTTGATGAGTGTTAGGTGGATGTATTGAGTCTCTTAGAATTCCTTTGGATGCAACCTTAGGTGATGATAATAAATGCTTAGAGCTTGGTCCTTTATTTGGTCACATAGCTATGTATTTATATGATTTCCTTGTTTGAATTTTCGTAATTGATGACTAAAAGGTTAACCGTAAGAAAATAAGATGCCCAAAAGATAAAAGAAGCCCAAAAAGAGCAAGTTAGATAGAACAAAGTCAGGGGCACCTAGAAGGATGAGAGCCCCTGGTCACTAGCATCCTGGCTAGGCACTAGTGTCCAGAGTCATGAAAGATAAAGCAATAAAGTACCAACTAGGATGTAGGGTGTAAAATACCATAAAGAAGACCAGAAACAAAACAAAGAGTCCAAAGATAGCTATCAATTACTATTTTTCTCGCTTAAGAATCATATGAATGAAAGTATGTGTTTATGGACCTAGAAATGTACCCAACTGCGTGATTTTGTGTCTACAACCACAGGTTTGGAGCACTCCAAACTAGGTTTTGTAGTCAATCTTCCCAACCAAAAGGTCCTAAAATCCAATTCAAGCATAAGCAAAGTAATCCATTACAAAACATTATCAAGTGATTTTATTAGTGAATGTAGTTGCATCATATAGTATAATATCTATAGGTGTAAAACTACATGCATTTTGAGGCCTCATTGGAGTATTACAAACTTAAGTGTTGTATGGATTTCATTTCAATGTCCTAAACAGGTTTCCCTAACATGTGTTACATGAGGTTACCCCCCCAGTTAGGGTTTCAAGTGAATCCAATTGATTACAGAGTGTTTCTCACAGTTTTCAAATATGTGTATATGAAAAGCATATTATAGACATTCATAGAGGAAAAAATGCATGTACAAATGCTCTATTAACATCCTAGATGTGAACTTGATTCATGACGAGTGAATAGGAAATAAAGTGTCCTCAAAATGGTCATAGACTAACAAGTTTTTAAAGCGATTTCATCACTAAGAATGACTTTGCACTTATGGGAAATCTCATGCCACGACTAGAACATCTATTAGGGAGATAGGTTTCAGTCCAATTTATTCTATCACACTATGACTAGCTTCCAAACAAATGATTTTATAGCATGGATATAACCATATGGTGTGATCCTGTCCCTCTCAATGGTTTGACTTCATTTTGAACCAACATAAAATAGGAAAAAGGATATATCATGCATGTTGATTACTGGAGGATTATGCTTGCTCTGTGTAAACTACTGAATTTTAATGTGTTAATTAATAAGTTTGAAAAACTAATCTTAAGATTAAATATAATTTTCCACATTTTCTTATTTGCCGCTAGTCATAGGTGTTGAGGAAGGTTCAGGGGATCCTAGGAATTCATTTATGTGTCTGAGAACTAATATTTGTACTGTGTTGAAGACACATAGGTGATAGTTTGTAGCCATTAATGTTAAACTGTAACTGAAAATCTGAATCTATATTTTGTCGAAATAATATCAGGCATTAAATATCATTTTTAGATCTACATGTATATTGTATGGGGTAAATAATTAACATAATGTATACCCCCCTTATTAATTGATACTATGCGGATGTCACTAGTAGAATGGTAACCTATTAAGAGAGATAAATAGGTTAGGGCCTTCCTGATATGAACCTAATCTAGATATGAAAAATACAAGGGAGTGCTTGTGATTTGTAGTTAATGTATCCTTAGGCATATGTGGTTTCTTAAGTTGCTAGAAACATACCCTATATGGCCCTTGAATATAAAAAGCAATATAAAGTATAGAAGATATAGTGTTAGCTTCAAAGAAAATCTTTCAATTTTACATCATGATTTCATTCGCCCTTTTATGCACATGGATTATGTATGAGGAATGCATAGATTGTTACAATGGGAATTCTAGTTTTTGATGAAGAAAAAAATATTTTAAACTTCATTCTTTTCTAATACTGTAACCAAAAAGCATATAGTGTGCGCACAAGACAAAGGGAAAAGCCTACATTCTAATAAAAGTGCCATTTACAACATATAATAAAAGTCCATTTACAAGTATACTAATCAGAAGATCTTTATGGTCCCAAGACAAAGTCCATTGTACAATATATAATTCTAGAGATGATGTATTCCCATTAGTCATGTCTTGAAGGATAACCAGTATCTCAAATCTTGTATGATCTGATAAGAAAAATAATATAGACTTTTTATGATGAGAGAACTATGTGATCCTCTTTATTGTCACTATAACTAATATACACATGTAGTGTGTACAAAGATAGATGCCCATAAGAGAAATATGGTATTTTGACTAGCTAAAATAGGCTATAATGCCAACACATTTCTTGTTGTATGTGTTATGATATTTATGTTAAAAGGTTTTAGTATGTCGTTTTTCCTAGATTTATAAGTCTCTCTTAGTGGGTGACCTATATATGATAAATGTAATGGTCTTATCCATTGTATTCGTCTAGCATATCAAAAAAATATTTACATGTTAGCATACTAGTAACCAAGACATCATTTATGCGACCATTATAGCTAGTCTACAAGTATTTTGTTGAATGGGTCAACTCTTGACTTTTAGGAATCAGCAGGAATTAATGTGGGATAGGTTTATGACTTAGTGAAGCCCTCTAATGATATAAGAGAAGGTGTATTCCTTTAAAGGTGAGTTTCATTTTAAAGTTAAATAGCTCACTTATTATTCTAAGAATGAACCACCCAACAAGAGAGCATCATCAGGAAATGGGGTTGAATCTATGTACTATAAAAATATGATCAATGCAGCAAACCTTAGACCATTTCTATTTTAACATGACGGAAAAAATACATTAATAGATTTAGACCCTCATCAATCAAGTATGAATTATCGAACTAGAGTTTTTCATCGAGTAGTGACGATGTCTGAGAATGTGATGCTAGAAAGACGTGTCGTAAATGCATATAGTATAAAATGTGTCATGTGTATGATTTGAGCTTCATGAATGTAGTATGCCCTCAATAGTCAAGTGTGAACCATAGCAAGAGCTATGTCATAGGGTAATGATGATACAAATTACGTGTATCAATGTGTGTAAGATGCGTGCGAAAGACTACATGTGAAGCATAGAGTGAAAAAGTTGAAATGTGAGACACCCGAGAATGATAGAAGGGGAAAAGAATAAACATGATGCCCCTAAGTGTATGATGATAAGAATGATCACATAACATCATCTAATATATCATTTTTGTCATGGTTGAATTCAAATGGAGATGTGTCAAAGACCTGATAAGCTATAGTTTGAGGTTGATCATGTACAGATCCATTAGGATGTAGATTGTACATGTCATTACATATTATTCATCAATGAAAGGAGGTATTGAACATCCATGTGTATACCATCAAGTAAGATTCAGTGAATAAGATATAAATGAATCATTATAGATAAAAATGCAGCCGAAGGGCATGGGGAATGAAATATAGATGTGATGAGGATCTAAAGTTCCACCAATATAGTGAAGACAAGATTTCCCAAGAGTAAGTGGGGAAGTGCAAGAAGTGCATGCAACAAAGGATGATAGATGGAAAACGTGAAGACCATAAGTAGTAGTAATACAAACATATCCATGCCAGAGATGAGGGGAATGAGGTGGAGTTAATATATCATTGAGTGTTAAACCAAGCCGAGTCAAACCATCATGTGTATAAATGGTGTCATAGAAATTAGGATTAAATGGAATGTGATGCCAATAAGATTTACTCATGAAAAGAGTGCATGTGAAAGGTGAAAGCGTATATGCATGTTGGTCATGAGAAGATGATGCAGGTGTTATGACATACATTATTTGGAAAAAGGCCCTGATAAAGTACCATAGCATTAGTAAAATGAGGGGGTGATACTGAGGCGAATGGAACAACATCTAATGCATAAATTGTTCCTTTGAGTGGAGGAAATTTGTGTAGATAGTATGTGGGTCGCAAATCAACAACAGAGTGCATAGTAGGAGAAGCTATAATATGTAATGTAGTGGTTAGATCTAGGTGAAAATATTGGAATGGATTACTATCAGTGAGAATTGTATATTCAAATCCCTCATGTAAGAATTTAATGCACCAGTGAAGTAAAAGTTATTTCTTACATTTTGTGAAGCCCGAGCCTACCAAGTATGTAATTATATGGAACTGAGATATTAATGAAAAATAAAAATATAGGAATTTTTTTGCGCCAAGCTTGATGGGAAAAGAAACAGTACCTATGCATGGATGCGTAGTAGAATCATATGCCCAGAAAGAAATATATGTTGGATTAAGATTAGCTAAGGAAAGGCCTATATTCTGAATGAATGATAAAGGAAAAATATTGAGCTTGGATCCATTATTGACTAAATTTTTCTTAGCACCCAAGTTATTTATTTATAATCATATATATAGATAAGAATCGTTGTCCTAAATAGAAAGATTAACAACTATAGTAGATGGAAAAGTAAACTGTTGAGAAAATGCATATACAAATGTCTTATAAACGATTTCTGGATGAATATTAGGAATATGAGAATTAGCTGAGAGAGTAATGGTTTTATCTCAAAAATTAGGATTGGATAACAAGAAATCATGAATATAAATATCCATGATGAGAGGATCCTAAGAAAAATATAAGAAGTGACGAAATGAGGAACCGAGAGTGTTTGAATGAGATAGGTTAACCAAACGATTTTAACAAATATAAGAATTTGTGAAATCATAATCTTAGAGTCACAACACAATGATAATGCAATAAAGTATAGAAATGACCTAAAAAATAAGCTAGATAAAATTAAAACCCTAGGTGTAAGAGAGGGAATAAGAGAATTGACTAATTTTGTAATAATCCCGAAGATGTATTGAGCTGGAAAATTGAAGAAACTGGAGGAGGGATTGTCGCAAATGAACCAAAAAAATTACAAAACTATCAGAAATTTTAGTACTGGGGTACTTGGATCAGGTCAGGGGTTCCTGGGTGCTTGAGAATGGATATGGGTTTCAGTGACTACTCAAAACCTCAGAAACTAATTTGTTTAGTGTTACAATATGTTTTCTAATATTCACTGTTGGTATCTATTGGAGCTCAGAATTGTACCCTCATTTAGATCATAAACAACCTGAAATTTGAGTCAACATGGGACTGTAGTCACCTTTCCATACTCCCATTAAACCAAAGCATGTTGGAATATCACCCAACATTAGCTGGGTGCTCACCCAAGGCACTTGCAGGTGCTAAGCCCCTCCTTAATGTCAACCTTGTAAGAATGTTCACCATTAATGGAGGCATACGAGAAGACAAAAAAATACATGCATTCATTATAGCACAAAAGTAAAGACACTAGATCTAAGCATAGATGCACCATGAAAAGAATATAAGAATTATTAACAATACGAAGGAAACAGATTTAAACCATGAGAAAAATGAAGAGCACAAGGGTTTGGACCCATAGACATAGATATATAGAGCAACCCATCATATATTGATTAAAAATGTGTACAATAGCCAGATTACATCAAAAGGGTCATAGCAAACCAAATACATCACAAAATAATATCTTATCCCTACAAAATGACTCTTCTTAAAGGGTTCTATCCATGCTCTCTCCTATGCACTCAAAATATCTTGTGCCTCACATCACAGATCCTCTTCCTCTCACATCATCTCTCATTTCCTCACATCCCTTTGCAACCCCATACACACCTTTGACCCTACTTATCCTTCCACTTAGTCACACATGTTTTGAACCCAAGCACATTCTTAAATAGAGTGGGATCTCTCCTCCACCACCTCATCTTTACTCATGAGATGGCCACATGCAAGATGGAATCATGCTCCTCCATAATCAATTACCTATAACAACTCACCAAAAACTTGATTAGCCTCCACTAACTGTAATGATTACATCTTTGAATATTACTTTCCTAGAATATTCTTTCCTTGAGCTGCAAAACTCCAAGTTCTAGCCTTATACACTTATCACGCCTACTTTCATCTCCACGTATTGTTAACATAATACCATATCCAAAAATGTGGCCGAGTCTCAAACCCTTTTCTACTTCTATGTGCAAACCTTCGAGCAGTCCATTTACAACTCAAACCCTTCATTCCAAAATCGGTAACTACTTAACCTATTCATGTGTACCTTGTTACCTTGTGTGCTTTTCTTCAAGCGAATTCTTCCTATATTATCTTACATGCATGTTGATCCTCTGATCTTAGAATTAGCCATTTTTATGGGCTCAAAATCACCCCAAACTGAACGTTTTTTCAATCCTCGAAGACATTCTTATCTTCCAACAAAGAATAAAGAATAGGAGAAAGAAATATCCTGCGCACATCTTATGCAAAAGAACAAAATAATTTTTTCACTATTGTACAAGGATTGGGAAATATTTATTCAAGGATGATTAAATATTATTCCAAGCATCCACCTCACTCTATGCCTATGTAAATAAATCCCTTATCAATGCATTTACTTCATCAAATGTCAACTCTTCACCCTTAGCCTTCAATGTATCCACAATATCTTCCATTTGCTTGCTAAGGTTAACCAACACGTCTATCCTTCATGTAACATGGGGATATAATTATTTTACCTTATTTTTAATGGAGGCCCTTAAAACTTCAATTTCCTTGAATTTATTTTCAATCCCTGTTAGGATATTGTCTCATTCTGCCCAATTAGCTCTATTCTTGGCCTGGAACTCCTTCAAGTCCGCCTCCTATGTAGCAATCAACACACTTACCACCATGTCTCTATCCTCGCAGTTATCGTAGACAACTTTGACCATGTGCATTTTGGTCTATACTGAAGAAAGGAGTTCAAAGTAATGAGTTATGGTTTCCTCAATCTTTGATTTCTCATGTTCCTTCTAGCACGCCATAACTTCCTCTACTGACTCTAGTGTAAGTGATTTGCTCTCCATCACGATTAAGTGCATCAAATCCTCAAGATAGTGGAAGGATGAATCATACTTCCATTCATGGGGGGATAAATATGGGTGCTTTAAAATAATGGAGTCTGAGATAGTCTCCACTTTCATGTAGGCTTTGCGTACCCTCCCCTTTTCTTCTCTCAACTCAGCCTTTAGCTGCATAATTATCGACTTCTTCCCCTTTATCTCCTTATCTCTCTCTATATTTCCCTATACTTTTCATCCAAATTTTTTTCTAACACCCTAATCCTATTATTCCTCCTGAATAACCTTGCTTTAACCTCTACCTCCACCTTGTTTAGTGCATTACATGCCTACTCATCAGTTAGCTGCTGCGAATCCACAATAAGATTTATCTCATTAGGGTTTTGTGTGGTTACCAATGCTCTTGCATCGACCTTGAATTCTAGTTCATCAACGTGGGACTCAAAAATCCATGACAACATCTTCATTTTCACATGTACTCACTATCTTTATCAAGTTATTCTATAGGCACTGTGCTCTAGAAACGCACACACAAGACCTTGTTTGGATCATTGACATAATTCATTGGGGGTCCTTGTATTTTTTCCATGTGCTTGCCACCTATGTGTGATCTTGTAGGGAAACTGACTGCTAAAATGGGATATCTACCCATGATTTTAGACCCTTTCCCTACTTCTTTCACGTTGCACTCTACCTCGTGCCCTACCAAGTCCTTAATGATTCTTACCACTTCCTTCTCCATCGTGTCATCCATCTATTCACTAGATAGGTGCGGGGTCCCATGCACATTCATCCCCACTTCCTCTTCACTTCCTTCTTTCTCTCGAGCGTCCTCCAAAAAATCATCCCTCTCTTCATCAAATTCATGTATATCAAACATAGGGGGGTCATTTTCTTGCTCATTATCCTCACCCTCTCCTCTAGTCTCATCTCCTTATTCACTCTCCATATTCTAAGAGTTTAAATTCTATGCTACCTTTCAATTTTTCTTCATTGGAGAATCTACTACTAAGGACTTATCCTTCACTAGGTACTTCTTCCTACGAGCATAATTACTCATGCCCACAACCAAATCTTATGCCCCTATGGTATAAACCACCTGCGTGCTTGACACCCTATTTGCTAGAGTTTCCACTCTCTCTCTCTCTCTTCTTTGGCACTACCTTCTTCTTTCCAGATGGGTCTTTAGGAATGGAGACATCATCCTTAATGTACATGCCATTTTCAAACTTATGCCTTAGGTTTATGTAAACCCTTGTCTCCATGCTTCCTGCAAGTGGTAATGTTACAGGCCTTAGCATATATATGTCATAAGATACATACTTATCCACATATGTGAACTTCTTAGGATACACCAATATTCGGTGCAACGCATGGTGATCTTTGATCTACTTCACTTAGATCAAACCTCATCTTCTTAACATCCTTGAATCTATTTACCACGCTTTGAAAATACTGTGTTCTGAAGGCAAAAAGTAGTTTTCACCATGGGATTTTGGTGCCATTAGTTAACATGAACTTTCCAATGCAAAATTTATGGTATACTACAAATTCAACGTCATCCCCTACCAAGGTTGGTAATTGTTCAGGATTTCTCCATTTTTCTCCTAATGCATCACGCATCTACATACCACTTATACAAGCATGCCTCGTATGCAGATGTTATTGTCTCATAAGTATACACCTCAAACATCTTGGATAGGGAGGTCTTTTCCTCTAGGTACTCCTAAATGTTGTTATTCGGCCCATCAAACATCCCAATATCAAAAAACACAATGGTAAGGACAATATTACTATACATAATTTTATCGTCATCACATGTGACATCAATGATATCCTCCGTAATGAAGGCTGTGAGGTTGTATATTGTCCCTTCTGAAAACTTATTGTAAACATTCAACCATCTCTTATTCACTTGCATCTGCCGTTCTTGTCCATTCAATTTGGTGAGCAAGCACACTCCCATATTTATGACTGGGTTAGTGATCTTGGAAATATTGAAGTAGTGCCCACCCTTCTTGTATTCATACTCCTTATATGTTTCCTTGATAGCCTCCTTGTCACTTAAGTCATCATCCAATGAATCTCCTATGTAGATAAGTCTAATGTATCTGGAGATCAACTGCAGGGTTATGCACATCCTCCTCATTGCAAAGTAGAAATAATATTCATGCATGTGCGACATGAGCCATTGATATGATATCTCAAGTTTACTGAAAAATGGCAACTCAAAAAGCTGTAAAATCCCAGCCTTCTCCAATTTCATCTTCACAACATCATCATACACTAGTTTTTCATCATGTGTTCTTTCTCATGTTGGGTGAACAACCTCCAAAACCATCTCCTTCTCAGTGGCATCTTTCATATGGTTATAATCACTTATTACCATATTTATCATGTGAGATACCCAATCCATCCTCAATAACACCCCATCTGGGTATTGCATCTCCGCATACCATTCTTCGTTAAATCTTGTCAATGAGACTATTTTTCCTTTGCCCTTACCCTTCCTTTTAGGTGAAACGTTTGATCCCTTCTTGGTGTCATCTTCTCTATCGGGTCCCTATAAATCCTTGCTTTTATTTTTCTTTTGTACTACTCAAACCTTTGATTCTAATCCCTTTACGTAACGTATTTAAAATTGTTCCCTAATTTCACAAACCCTAACCTAGAAATCCTTTCTTCCACAAGACAATGTAAAAACTCATAGGAATCCTTCAAGAAACCACTCTCACGCATGCCCGTGTACTTTGTTCTAATCAGGTTCACAAATCTGTTGAATTCTTCACTTCACACATAACTTTCACAAATTTCTCGCAAGGATTCCTTAGTTCACAAGAGATATTCTCCAAGTAAATGCAAGGTGAAAAATAATTTACCTTGACTCCCTATCTATAGTTTTCTAATTTTTTTGCATTAATCTCCAAGCCACCTACCAATGTAATTCCGCATTAATTTCAGCTATTTCCAATGATTTCATCCCTAGCATTCTATCTAACACTTTTTTTTCTACATGTACACTTTTATGTAACCTCCTCAACCTTCTAACACACCAAACTATATCAAACTCAGATCCTTACACGTGCTCGTATCACTGAATTCCATATTTTTTATGATCTTAAACCTAGTTTTCCCTCCTACTACCTACCTTATTTTTTTCTACGCGTTCGTCAATTTACGTGGTTTTTATAAAGATTTATTGACACCATTTCATCTCTAACCCTTATCACCCTTGTTACACACGTTCCTTCTTATATTTCTCACGCTTATGATTTTCTCTCATGGGCCACCAACAAACATTTCTCCAACCGTGTGCCGCTTATACATTCTCCACACTCTCCTCACCCACACTAAAAGTATGTGTAGTCCTCTGCACATGAAAACCTCTTTTAAAAAGTAACTGGCTATAGGCGCATAAGTGTACTTATTACACAACACACCAAACTAAAATATAAAGCATAATGATGAATGAAGGGAAACACGTATAAAGGAAAATACATTAAATGAAACCTAAGCTACATGGAAACACTACCTTATTTACAAACATCAAAAAGGCTTATTTATTGTAGAGATTTAGCCCACTCTCATTTATGTATCTGGGAAAATGTGTTCCATCCAGCACTTGTAGCTAGCATGTGTTTGAATCAAGTATATGTGATATAACATATGGTCCCAACCAGTGCACTTTGAGTTTCCCAAGATTGCACAGAAACTTTGAATTGTACAGAAAAACCATCTTCCCAACCTCAAAATTCTTGTTTTAATATAACGGTCATGCCATGCCTTCAACCTAGCATTATCCATCTTCTGACTCCACCTAAAAATGGCTCACCTTTCATCTAACTTCATAAGTTTGTCTATGCCCTCTTCAAGTTCTTTCTCATTAGCCAATCCTCCTGCATGCACAATATGTAGGGATGGTAACATAAATTCAATGGGAAGAACAACTTCCATGCTGAACACCAACTAAAAAGGTGTGGCTTTGTTCAATATTTTATAAGTTGTTCGATATGACCATAATACTTCAGAGACTTTATCATCCCAATACATCCTATCGACATCACAAAACTTAGTCAATGTGTGGCTCAATATCTTGTTAAAGTCCTTAGCAGTCCCATTAGTTTGAGGGTGATAGGGCGTAGTTTTGTGATGGGCCACCATAAACTCTACCAATAAGATTCTAACAGTTTCATTCAAGAAATGAGTACCCCTATCACTTTCTAAAATCAATGGGCATCCATACCCGCTGATTATATTCTCCCATAACAACCTAACCATTGTATCCATTGTGTAATCCTTCATAGGTGTCACTTCTACCAACCTCATAAGATATTTCATACAAGTGATAATACAGTGTGAACCTGTCCTACGTGCGGTTGGGGAAATAGGGCCTACAAATTCAATTACCCATTTTTCAAATGGCTCTGCACTAGCAATAGGTCTTAACGGAATTTCATCTCTTTTCCCTGGCTTTCCAAGGAACTGGAAAAGGTCATATGCATTGCAATATTCTACAAAATCTTTATAAATTGTCTCCCACCAAAGGCTTGCCAATAAGATCTTGTGTGCAGTCGCACTTCCTACATAGTGACCTCCTGCTATTCCACCATGAGATTCTTCAATGATCGCAGTTCATACATGATCCATCACACAATGAAAAAAAACCTCATCTTGACCTAGTTTGTATAGGTCACCGCTAACCAACATATAGGGTGCGACACGTATAGCCAACCTCTTCTTCTCTAGAGCCTTCATTCCTTTAGGAACCACACCCATTCATAAGAAAACAACAATATTTTACAAATCAGAGGGAACACATTGTAATCTAAAAAATTGTGTATCCAACAATGTGTCCTCAATACTTTTCACATCCTCACTTGAATTAATTCTAGAAACATGGTCAGGTCTTGAATTACACGTCCCTAATTTGACTACCACCGAAAAGTCAAATTCCTGAAATAACAAGATCCACTCGGCATATGCACCCTTGACAAAATAGGCTTGTTCACCAAATACTTGAGCGCCATGTGATCCATGTAAAAGATAAATGGAGTAGCTAATAAGTATTGCCTAAATTTATGTAGCATATAAATCATAGACAATTCTTTGTGCTCTATTATTGTGTAATTCTGCTTAGCTAGAGTTAACTTTCTACTTATAAACCACAAAGGGTGATCAACAATCCCTTCTCTAGGATGTAATAATACTTCTCCTATTTTCATCCTTGATGCATCAACATGTACATAAAAGGGCTTTTCCCATGAGAGAAAGTGCAAAATTGGTGCAATAGTGAGTTTCTCCTTCAAGGTGTCAAAATCCACCTTCTGTGCCTCACCCTAATAAAATTTACTCTTATGTTTCAATAACTCTTCTAATGGCATGGAGATCTTTGCATAGCCTTTGATGAATTATCTATAGTAACCTATATGCCCTAAGAATCCACACACCACTTTGAATTAGTAGGCTCCTCCAATCCCAAGATAACAAAAACTTTGGCAAGGATCTACCAATAAGCCTTCCTTCTAAATAATGTGACTAACAATGTGCCAAAAAGGAGTAGCAAAGACACATTTCTTAATGTTTAGAGAGATACTTAACTACCTATACCTCTCAAACATCAATCTTAAATTTATCACAATGATCTCTTACTAACCCATACACCATCCAATCATCTAGGTAAAATTGCAGAAATTTATGATGAAGTCTTAAAATTCTTGCACCATATGCATGAAAACACAATAGGCGTATTCTTAAGCCCAAAGGGTCATAACCGTATAAGAAAAAAATC
Source organism: Taxus chinensis (assembly GCA_019776745.2). Lineage (NCBI taxonomy): Eukaryota > Viridiplantae > Streptophyta > Pinopsida > Cupressales > Taxaceae > Taxus > Taxus chinensis. The sequence continues at coordinate 337,186,567 of CM034152.1, forward strand.
CCCATTCAATGGTGAAAGTAATAGTTTTCTCTTTCTTCCTTTGCACAATTACTTAGCTGGTGATAGCATGAGAATCCATCTGTAAAAGAATAGATCTCCCACCCTACTACACCTTCCAAGATATCTTCAGTAAATGGGGTTGGAAAAGGATCTATGACACATGCAACATTCAAATCTCTATAATCTACACATATCCTTATCCTCCCATCCTTCTTGATACTAATCACCATTGGGCTCACCCATTCAGATTCCTTAATTACTTCAAAGATGTTGGATTCTATCATCTTATCAATCTCCTCTTTAAATTTTATATGAAAATTCAGATTCATCCTATAAGGCCTCTTCCTAATCGGGTGCACACGTTCCTTAAGCTTAATCCATATTTCTCCCAATGAATGATGAACCCCTTTTAACTCATGGTATCCATGCGTGGGAAAAAATCCTAGAAGTCATGCACATCATCTCAATTATCTTTGAGACCTCTTGGTTTCATCTAGTAATCTCCAATGATTGCTTCTTTTGGCTCTGCTTCTGTAACCAATGTTGACCTTATTTCATTTTCAAGGGCTCATGGTAAGCACGTTCTTTCTCATATGCACTTTCCAAGACTTCACGCGTACCTTCCATATGATTAAAATACAATTTTTCTACTTCCTCTTCCTCTATCAAGTACACAAAATTTCCCTTTTCCTTCTCAAGAAGGTGCACTCAAACTGTATCTCCTTTGTTTCTCATTCTTCCTTGAAGCACCTCTAAGTCAGGTTCGCCTATAAATATAGGATTTGGTCTTCAACCATAACACAATCTCCTAGTAGTAAGGCACTTGACTACCTACAATGCCTCATTCACCGATGGCTTAAGCACTTAGATACTCAAAATTTTGAATAGTATTTTCCATCAGCTCTTGCAAATTTCCCATCTAATGATGTAATTCCAAATGGATATACCATGCGTACACACAACCCTATAAGGTGGAATAGAACTTATGCACCCACAGTGAGGGAGGTAAGGATTTTAAGCATACCATCTAGGATTTATCACATTCCTGGATGAAATGAGGCAGATTCCTTCCCATTATAGTCATGTATTTTAGAGGGTGCACTAGTGTGGAAAAACCTAAAAGATAATGCGATTCTCACTTCATGATATTCTAGAATATTTTCTTGATGATTCATCCACCAATGTGTTGTTGTTGCGTGGAAGGTCTAAGTTATCATATTCCTCCTCTCTACTTGACATGTACCACTGGAACTCCATCGAGTGTAGAAATACATCAAGGTTACATTCCCTAGTGTAAATTGGTAACTGTCTTCCTCCCAAGTGCCTAACTGAGTGCACTCTAGTAACTTGAGTCACATTTCCCTTAAATTGTCTTCCAACCAACTCATAGGTCCCATGTGCCCAATTGTCGCATGCAATGCTAGTTATATCACTTATAGACTGAGCATCTTCCCACTGAATGACTCCTTCTCTTGATGGGTGAATAGCCTCGGGGTCTCTAATGGTGTGCACATAGATTCTATCTAGGTCCTCTTCTCCTAAAGGCTCTACATAAGGTGTAGACCTCCCATTTGTTAGTGGAATAATGACACGCTCCTTCTTTTTCTCAAAGCTAATGTACCCCTTGTTAAATTGCACAAGTCAATATTATTCACATAACACAAGGGCATCCATGTAATGCTAGGAAGTTATCTACCTAGGAAAGTGCTAAGACTTCAAAATCCCTAGTAAACTTAGCCCCTTAATGGTTATGGAAGCATCCTTGAATACTCTTATGGGCATAGCCTTTGTTATATTTTCCATATATAACACATTTGAAGATAGCTATAATGGAGGCTTCCCCATCTGATTGCATACATCCAAAGTAATGACATTGACCTCTGCACATCCATATTAATTAGTATGTTTCTAAGGATCCATCCATCAAGAACCAAATTCAACATAATTTCCTTGTCATAATCGAGACTGTGAGGGGGTAGATTATCATGTAATACTTTCCTCTCATGCTCATATCCCATGTATGATACCTTTTCTCTTAATCACTCTCTTAATAGAGGAATAATGTTCTCCTATTGTAGCATCTTACATACTTTTCTGACCTCATCCATATCTTTTTGGGGTACCTCAACATTCTTTAGATATTCTAACCTCTAAGATTGCTCCTTCAAACATTGAATCTCTCCTTATAGGATCCTAATCACTTCCATGGTTTCTTGGTAAACCTCTTTTTGATGGGTCGGATCAGGATATTTCCCATGTAATACTTCTTCTCTTGTAATGAGTGGCCTCTTCTTTGGTACTTCTCTTAGTGTGTGTTCAGCCTTAGCGCATGTGTAGTTACCAAAACAAGTTCTAACTTAGGGTTAAGCTCTACCCTAGACATCCATAGCTGGGTCAGTTCCTCTTCACACTAACCATCCCCACACATTTTTCCTTCTTCTGGTGCTAGTTTATGTGGTCATAAAATTCAGGGCACTCCTCATACTTGTGTTTCTTTCCACACCATGATCATTGTAGTAAATCTAAACATTTGTGCTTGTAGTGTTCAGTAGATCAATAATTGTAACCATTCCCATGGGGAAAGTCACCCCTTCCTCCGCGACTGCTATGGCCTCTGAATCCTCTATGAAAACCTCTTCCTCGACCCCCGCCATCTGTATTCCCTTCATAAAAATGACCTTATCCCTTAAAAATTCTACCAATACTAGTCTAGCACACACCAATATCAGTGACATCATGATTTTTTTCAATCAATCGGTAGTCCTTCGTATCGTGAGTAGTAGATGTGTAAATATTACAATAAGAAGACACATTCTTACAAAGAGTGCACTATAACAAGGGGAATCTACTTAGATCATGATGCTCATAGAAAATTTCACAATTTACTGACATAACGTGCACCAATTTTTGAAGGAAATTATCTTTGGCGTGTCCTTCCTATCTCATATTCTGTGCACCAAAGTCCACTTTAAGTTTCATGAGCTGAATTCGTAGATAATTTTTCAAGCTGCTTTGCCATGGAGATAATTTGTGCTTCTAAAAATGGACTTACCCTAGTGTCAATGCTTCTAATGGCCTCAACGTATAAAGCAACCTCTAAGGCCTTAACGTAGATCCATGAAATTCTTATGGGAGAGCGCTCACTTAAAAGGCATTATCAATCCTCCAAAAAACCACTGAGCATGCTGCGAGGGATGGATATCATAAGATAGTTTTAAAAAAAAAGTATTAAAGCATGCATCATACTCCTACACACTCTCTGTCATACCTTGTTTAAATCTCCTTGAGTGCATTGATGCTTTTCTTTTCAAACTAAATAATACGAAATTCCACCAAAAAGGCATCATCCAATGCAATATAATCCACCATCTGTCTAATGTGGGCCATACTTTTTGTACCAGCTATGCATGTGCCCTTGGAATGTGGTTGAAAACTAAATTTCCTTCCGTCTACGGGGATGCAATACCCTTAGTGCACCATAACAACTCAAACTTTTATACATGCTCTGCAACATCCTCAACACCTTTATAATCAAGTAAATGTAAAGACATCTCATAAAATGCCTTTTGAGGTGGTTGAGGTCCTTGTCCACCAGATCCAAAACCTTGGTTCCCTCCTATGTTTCCTCCACCACCAGTGCCACTAGATCCACAAGCTCCTATCCCTCTGGATATACTAGATCCTCCTCCTCTAGCAGGAAAAGGGCCCAAAGTAGTTCAAATCTACATCCCCATTGTTGCACTAAACTACATTCCAACAGTTCTGTGATGTTGAACCACTTCAATAGAATAATAGCCAAACTTTGTGTACCCACTCATTACCCAGATGACATGCCTGATATGTTTCAACCAAACACCGGTAATGTCTACATGGCCATAGCTAGATGTAATGTAAAATGATATCTACATGATGTTTCTTACTTACGAATGCCAACTGAATTATAAAAACTTGTCTCAGAAATTGGGAAACTAAGTGCAAGGGTTTGGTCACATGGTAGATTGAGATGTGTGCCTATGATTCTTCTTATTTCTTGATATGATGAGATCTGATCAGAAGCCGAGGGAATTCCTCTCTCATGCTTTCCAAGATGGGGTAACATAGACTACTTAGGTTCCATGTCCTTTGCGTGAACCTAAAATCCTTACCGCAATGTCTACCTAGGATTATTCCATCGATCATTAAAATTCACGTTGTCTTGTCAATTCCTTCTCTCGCACTTCATTATAGTTGAGCCATTTCTCCTCTCTCTCTCTACTTTTGTCGTAGGATCCACCATCTCTCACCACACTAGATTTCATTACCCTGCACCTAGTGGTAATTTATCTAGCCATAGGAAATACTTCCAAACACTGAGTGATGATCAAGAGCTTGATGGATAATGGTATAGCACATGCAAGAAATATCCTCTTGGTTCTCGCAGGAACTCAAAATCAGTAACCTCTAGGAAAGAGTACATAGAACCCACTTAATCCAATGTATAGCTAGTCAACACACCCCTCCACCAAAAATCAACGACACACGTCCAGGTCAGATCAAGAATCATGAATTGTCCTGATAATATTCTTGGGTCTAAACATGATGTCAATAATACTAACTTTTTGTCGATGCATACACTAATAACCATTCATACAGTTCTATTAGGAAAGTAAAAAAAGAACATCTCATAATGCTCATGATAGAGATGATCCTATACCCATTTACATCCATAAAACTTAGTTCCAATGTTGAATGGTTGTGAAAATTCATACTCAGTGTTCTTAAGAAAAAATATTGACGCTATCCAATGTCAAGCATTATGTCATCACACTCCATTCTTACAACAGCTTCAAAAGAGGTCCCATTGAAAATGGAACCAAAATGTAGTCACCTTTCCCTACTCCCTTTAAACCCAAGCATGCTGGCCTATCACCCAACATCAGTTGGGCACTCACCTGAGGTGCACGTAGGCACCGAGACCCTCTTTTATGTGATTCTTGTAATAATGTTAACCATTAATGGAGGAATAGTGTCACAGACATACATACATGCATACATTTTATAACATAAAGTAAAGACAGTTAGATCAAAACACAGATGCACCATAAAAATAATATAAGTGTTATCACAACACGAAGGAATCATATTTAAACCATGAGGCATATGAATAACACAAGGGTTTGGATCTATAAACACACACACACACCCACACACAAACACACACATATATAAAAACCCATCATATATTTATTAACAAGCCTTTACAGTAGCTAGATGACATCAAAAGGGTCATAACAGACCTAATATATTATGACAATAGTATCCTTGTCTACAAAATCTATTCTCAAAGGGTTCTATCCATTCTTCTCCTAACCCAGAATTCTAGTGCCTCACATCACAAATCCTCCTCCTCTCTATACATCCTCTCATTCTCCTCTAGCCCTTCACAACCCCATTCACACCTCTTCTTATCCTTCCACATACCACACACCGTTTTAAATATAAATGCATTATTAAATAGAATCAGGATCTCTCCTCTACTGCCTCATCTTCAATCATGAGCGGACCATGATGCCAGATGGAATCATGCTCCTCCATAATCAACTGCTTATGCCAGCTCGCTAAAATCTTGATTAGCCTCCACTAATTGTAATCATTACATCCTAGAGTATTCCTTTCCTAGAATATTATTTACTTGAGCTATAAGAATTCAAGTTCTAACCTTATCCACTCATCATGCTTACTCACATCTCCACATGTGTTGTCCATGTAATACCCTATTCCAATACATGGCCAAGTCTCAAACCCTTTTCTTCTTTCACGTGCAAACATCCACATGCTCTAGTTCCAACTCAAACCCTTCATTCCAAAATTGATAACTGCTAAACCTATTTGAGCACCTTGTTACCCTGGATGCTTTTCTTTAAGCACCTTCATCCTGTACTACCTTCCATGTGTGTTGATCCTCTATTTTGGGACTTAGCCATTTTTATGGGCCCAACAAGAACTGTCTCCAAGTTGTGGGACTCAAAGTTAGACAAACCTCAGGAGATGGCCAACTTCCTCTACTTACCTCTACTGCTAGAACCACTCATAGAAGTTGAAATGCATCTATCTAGCTCTAATCTAACTTTCTAAGGGTCCAGGGTGAGAAGGAGATGCATAAAATAGAACTCCTAATCTACAAAGGAAATAAAACTAGAAAAAAGAGTATGAACACTTCGGCAAGAGTGAAAATGGAGGTAAACGATGATGAAGAGGGTCAAAATGAAGACCAAAAATTAAAATCACATCCTGAGATCCATTTTCGTGATGCACAACAGACACAAAGTTTTGAAATAGGACATACAAAGCACCTACAAGAGAATGAGAGGCAAGAGAGTCCAAAAAAATGATAGCTGAGGAAGAACAAGCCACAAAACTAAGATTTTATTACTTGGACATCATGCATAGATCATTACAAGGTAGGAAGAAGATGCAAAACATTTACAAAACTCGAGTCCAAGGTATGCAACTCTTACAAAAATTGTGTAACATAGAATGATTCCTTTGCATTTCCAAATTATCCAACGTTAAGAATGATCATTGCTCTATAATATATAGAAAATCGTGGAAGAGAGAGAGAGAGAGAGAGAGAGAGAGAGAGAGAGAGAGAGAGAGAGAGAGAGAGAGAGAGAGAGAGAGAGAGAAGAAATTAGAGGGAAATTCAAATTCTTCTACCAATCCCAACCACCTTCATTGATTTCTCTTAGGGAATTAGGTGCTACTCTATTTATCCATTGTTATATGCCTTCTTCAAATGAACACGCATACTACATTTAATGTTGGTGGTTGTGCCACCTAGAACTGCACTTTACATGTTGGAGACATTTTTCTTCACTTCCTCCACCTACCAAAATTTAATCCATGAAATATGAATCCTTTTGCATAGAGAAGGCTAAGATTCCTTCAAATAATATCAGATTTGCAATAATCAAGTCAGATTTGTGTTCATATAGCAATCCACAAAAAACTATTGTTCTCCTTCAACACGCAAATTTCTTGATTTAGTCCTGCATGACTATTTGATATCTGTGAATCGTTTGTTCATATCACAACACTATGGACTCCCGTGGATTTGAATTTTCCTTCTTCCATGGCATCAACCTTGGTGGATTTTTCAAAATCTACCCTTTACTCTGTGGTGCGACTTAGACCTTAGCGATATTTTCCCTTTTCTCATGGCATTGTTTGATCATGTCCTTTATCCCATGGATTGCATTCCTTTTCTGTGGCATAGTTAAAATTCTACATGGTTTTTCTCCTTCATTTGTGGCATGCTCAAAGCCCCTGTAGTTCTTCAAAATTTCCTTTGAATATCCACCAAGTCTAACACTTGTGCAAATTGCTCGAATTTTGCAAGGGATGCAAAATTGGGCAACATTTTGGTGACTCATAAGGGTCATCTTTCTGCTAGATGGATGATCTATAGCCTTAGGAATCCATTGGGCATGGAGTAAGGTGATTGATTCAGTTGCTTTTCATTTGACTCCTTCACTTGATCACAATTGATCATTAATGCCTTGGACTTCATTTTACAACAACATCCTTTGACAACATGAAACCTGTGTAACAAGATTCCCAAGAAACAGAACATGTACAAATCACTTAGGGAAAAGAAACCTAAACTACCAATAAAGAAATGTTTCGAAGCACTTAGAGTAATTGAAATCCTAAGATACTATATATAATATGCTATGAAATATTTTAATGACAGGGTTTGAGATGAATCTCGTTGACTAGGATTTGAAATGCATTCCCATCAAGATCAAATAACTCAAATGAGTTAGCCACCTTGTAAGTAGAAACAATGTTTGGTCCACTCAAAATAACATTAAATTTGGAGTGTCTTCTTGGTTTAGCCATTTCTACGTCCCATTTCAAGATCATATCTCTGACCTTGAATGTTTGAGGTCTATCTCTTTTATCAAACCACTATTTGGTTGAATTATGATGTTTTTCCATCCTTGCCATGGTGACATTTCTGTTTTCTTCAAGTTTCACTAGTTTCAACATTATAATTTCCCTCTGATATGTTCCTTCAAATTCTAGCTATTATGCTAGTTCAAGTGAAGGTAACTCAAGTGACAAAGGAATCCTATCTTCTTTTCCATATACTAGTTTGTAGGGAGAAGTGCCAATTGCCTTCTTCATTATTATCATGTCCACCCAAAGAGAATTTTTCACTTTTTTATGCCATTGCCTTTGATTCACGTCCATGGTTTTCTTCATGATTCTTATCAGATTTTTGTTAGTAGATTCTACCAACACATTGCCTTGGGGGTAATAATTGGAGGAAATCTTGAGATAAATCCCAAGTTGAACAACCCAATCACATATTTTTTATCCCAAGAAAGTGTTAGAATTTTTAGAAATAATGGTTTGGGGTATGCCAAACCTTGTAACAATTTCTTCAAGAAATTCCAAGATGGTTGGTTTGGTATCTTCCTTTAATGATGTAGCTTCAGTCCACCCGGTGAAGTAATTTGTTGTTGTGAGAACTCATATGTGACCTGCACTAGATGGAGGATTGATCATCCTAATGGAATCAAGACCCCATTATGTGAATGGTTGATTCACCTGAACTAGATGAAGAGGAAAGGACGTTAATATTTCCTTTCCAGTGAAAAGTGCACACTCTTTGCACTTCCTCACCCATTTATGAGCATCCACAAATAATGCAGGCCATAAATACCCTAATTTTATGATCTTCATAGTTGTAGCCTTACCAGAGAAATTTCTGCCTAAGAAACATCATGAAACTCAGCAAGGATCCTATTACATTGTTCTCCTTCAATGCATATGAGAAGAACACCATCAATGTTCCTATTGGTCATTTAAACATGCACTTGCACCTCAGATATGGAAGAACCAAGCTATTTGAGACAACAATGTAACTGTCTCCAAGTTGTGAGACTTTGCACGCTTGAGACAGATCTCCGGAGAAGGTCGGTTCCTCTATCTATTTCTACTGCTACTCCTACTCCTAATGTTAAAAGGGAAAACTAAGCTAACAATGCCAAGGGACCAGAGATGGAAGGATAACATAATGGAAAATTGAATTAAGGGTAGTGATAGCACCAAAAAAAGGGGGATGAACACCATCCATTCTGAGGAAAAATGAAAGGAAAAGGCATGAGAGAAGGATAGGCACACATATCACAACTAAAACACATTTACCAAATTAGTTTCATGGAACATAACTAAAAAATAAGCTGCAAGGAACGTAGAGTGACACAACAAACACACAATGTAAAAGAAAGGAAAAAATAAGGAATATTAACACACTTAGGACAAAGAATAGTCTTAAAATGATGCTTCCATTACTTCCAAAAATGCACATAACTGTTATGATAGAAAATGAGTATGATGTCCACATGCATGAGCTAGATTCAGAGGTCTGCGAATAAGAATATATAAATATGAAGTCCTTAGAAAAATACGTAAGGATCCAAAGTGTCCAACATTAACAATGAGCCCAACTATTACATTTATAGATGAATCAATGGAAGAAGAAGAAGAGAAGGAGGGAAAACCTAAATTTGAAATACAACCACCAACAAGAAGCATTCAATTCATAAAAATATGCCTTTAAATCTATCAAATACATTTCCCCAAGTCTGTTTGGCATGTTGGAGAAGGAAATAAGGTAGATCGGATCAAATTGAGTGGTTAGAGTAATCATATTTTCTCATTAATGCCTAGAAAAATATTTTTCCATTTTTCACCTACTAGATCCGTCAAGAATTTGAATTTGAATATCTAACCATGTAGCCTACGTTAGCATCTATCGATTGAGACTAGGCATGCACTGATCAGAGCTCTGTAGAAAAATATAATGCTATCATAAGGTTTTCATAGCCATGTATGCACGTAAGACATGTGGTGCACATTGATTTATTAAAGGATGATCAACTATGCAAAGTCTTTGTCATTTTTTCCACATGTCACTTACTAGTTTGTTTCAAATTTTCAACGCCCACCTGGTGCACTTTTATTGGTTGCATGAAGCACACTGAATCTTGTTAGATGATGATGTGGCACTGAATGGTGTAGAAGAAGGCAGGAAGGTGATGCACAGAAGAATGAAGCACAAGATAAAATAGAGGAGGGTCACACACAAAGGTGATGCATGCAGGAGAAATGGGAGAAATGCCCAAGTAATAAAATGCAAGGTTTAGGCGTAACTATTACAAAATAATGTGTGGGGCATGTAAGAGGGTCAGGGACTCAACTGATTTTGAAGCAATTGCAAGGCACGCACACATGATGCATGAAGTGTTATAAGAATGTGGGTGTGCCAAAGGTGTGTAAAAGGGAATAATGGAATGAGGAGAAAAGGAAAATTAAAGGGAGAGAAGGTAAACACACAAGGGCATGTGAGAGAACAACTCTGGAAATGTGCCAAGTAGATAGTTTGAGTGCATGCAACCTGTAATGAAGGTCTCAAAGCTAGAATATGTATTTAAGTTATCTAAATAACTAGGAGAGATATTTTGGATAACAGTTTTTGTGACTTCTGGGCCATCTACCTGATAGATGAAGGAGATCAGTAGCCTGGAGCATTCATTGGGCATGCATTCTATTATGTAATCATGAAATTTTTATATTTAGCTTTAAAGAACTACCCCTAAATTCACTTGAAGGATCATTTCTTCACTCTATTCTGAATCCTGCAAAATTGCTAAAAAAATGCTAGAAGATAACCGACATCCTAGAAGAAAAAGAAGCACGTGAGAAGAAAGAACTATGTACCAAAAAAAATGTATGTGTAACGTACTTGGAGGAATTGAAACTAATCTAATATATAAAAAATGATGCAAAAAACTTAATGGAAGGGTTTGAGATAGATCTCATTTACTGGGATTTGTAGTGCACTTCCATCAAGATGAGTTAACTCAAAAGAGTTAGCCTCTTGGCATGAATTGATGATGTAGGGCCACTTTAAAGTGCATCAAAATTTGAATGGTTCCCTTGTTTAGTTCTACCAGGATCCCATTTCAACACCAAGTCCCCAAATTTGAAAGCTTGAGGCCTAGCGTTTTTGTCAAACCACTTCTTTGTTTCTTGTTGATGTTTTTCTAGCTTGATCATGGTAGAGTTCCTTGATTCTTCAAGATTCATCAGCTCTTCCATTTTGATTTCTCTCTGGTCCGCACCTTCAAATTCTAGTTGCTAAGAAAGTGCTAATGAGTTCAACTCAAGTGTCAAAAGAAGAATATCCTCCTTTCCATAGACAACCTTGTAAGGAGAAGTTCCTATTGCTTTTTAAACTATTATTCTATCCACCCAGAGTGCACACACAACCTTTATTCTGCCATTGTCTTTAGTTGATGTTCATTGTGCACTTCATGATCCTGATTAGGTTCTTGTTTGTTGATTCTACCAGACCATTACCTTGAGGGTAATAGTTGGAATAACTCTTTAGATAGATGCCCAAATTTAGATCCCAATAAGTGATTTTAGTGCCAAGGAAGGCTTTTGCATTATCAGATATAATGGTTTGAGGAATGCCAAACCTTGTGACTATACACTCGAGAAATTCAAAGATGACTGAATCGGTGAATTCCTTGAGCATGATAGCTTATGTCCATCTAGTGAAGCAGTCTGTAGCTGTCAACACACACTTATGTCTAGCACTTGAAGGTGGATTGATCATGCCTATGAAGTCGAGGCCCCATTGCACAAAAGGATGATCTGCTAGGATTGGCCAAAGGGGAAGCACTAACAATCTCTTCTTTCCTACAAAGAAAGTGCATTCCTTGAATTTTTTGACCCACATGTGCACATCTGTAAAAAAATTATGCCAAAAGATACCTGCCATTATAATCTTCATTATTTTAGCCTTGTCAGAGAAGTTTCCACCAGAGAATCCATCGTAAAACTCTGCTAACACTTTTTTGGTCTGTGTGCCATTGATACACCTTAATAGCATGCCATCAAGATTCCTTTTGAAGAGAAGACCATTAATCAACACATATGGAATAGATTACAACCTCATATGTCTCCTCTTTGCTTTGTTCAAACTAGGAGGGTATATTCCCTTAGAAAGGAATGTGACCATATCCTTCATCCAATCGTGTGTGCTATAATATTTATTCTTTTCAAGTCCTGCATGCGAGAGATACTCATATAGAAATAATGAAGTCTCATATTCATTGTGTGCATCCTCAGCAAGCTATTTGTAGAGCATACTTCCTCTTACTAGCTTGGTGGATTTTATGGTCACATCATACTACATAATTTTTTGTCACCTATCATGATGTCTTTTCAGTAATTTTTGCTCCCATGATGAAGTCTTTAACAGAATACTGGGATACTAACACCTTGATACTATTTGTAGCGAGCATGCTCTTGAATTTATTGAGCACATGCATGATGGCGTATAACTATTTCTCCATGTGACTATATCTTAATTCATATTCCTTCAACATCTAGCTAAAGAACGCCAATGGATTCTCCAGCCCTTGCTCATTTTTTGTTAGGACAATGACAACACTTGCATCAGTGTCATAAGCATAAAGGATCAAAGACTTTAAGTAATTCAGGTTGATGATTGTTTGTGCACGAGAAATTTATTACTTGATCTTGTCGAAGCTTTCTTTTCCTTCTGCTATCCATCTAAAAGCTATGTCCTTTTTGAGCATGAGGGTTATTGGCCTTACCATTCCTACAAAGTTAGGGAATAAAGCACCTAAAAAGTTAATTTTTCCAAGGAAGGACTACAAGGCTTTCTTGTGTGCTAGTAGGGAGAGGTATAGGATGGCTGACATGTATTTAGGATTGATTGATATGACATCCTTTGAAACTACATGTCCGAGAAGTTTACCCTGTGCCACTGCAAAATTAAACTTCTTGGGGTTAAGAGATACCCCAAACTTTCTACATCTTTCAAAGACTTTCTCTAGGTGCTCCATATGATATGAGCTTTAATTTGAGAAGACTGTGATGTCATAAAGGTAGATTAAGATGAACTCATTGATATTTCCTTTGAATGCAATATCCATGGCACACTGAAATATTGCGCATGCGTTTGACAAAAGGAAGGGAATATTCTGATATGTATATGTTTCCCATTTGGTTGTAAACGTTGTTTTGAATTGATCCTCTTCCTTAAACAAAATCTGATTGAAGCTTGAATACCATACAACATAGAGAATATTTTCACAACGATCAAAGTCTGTAGAATCTACTCCATAGAAGGAAAATGATAATGATCCTTTAGAGAAGCCTTGTTTAAGTCTCTGAAATCAATGCAGAGTCTAATTTCACCATTCGTTTTATACACATGAACTAGATTTGTGACCCAAGTGGAATACTTGATCAGAAATATTATCTTAGCCTCGATGAGTTTGGATAACTCCTTCCTCATGAGGGGTTTTATCTTCAAATTGAATGGCCTCTTATTTTTTCTAACAAGCTTGATACTCAGATCAATGTAAATGGAGTGTTGAGCAAAACTTGGATCAAAACCTTTGAAGTCTTCATACTCCCATGAGAAGATATCACTGTATTTTTTACAGAGAGATATGAAGGCCTCATTTTCATCATGCACACAAGCTTTACTGATAAATAACATCTTCATGTGTGTAATAGTGACTGGGGAGTAGTCTTTTTGTGTGGCACACATATACTTTTATTCACCCTTGAACTCATCATCAGGGCTAAACATTTTTTCTAAGGTGACCAACCATTTAGGAAACTTTTTTTTTCAAATGTATCACTTGATCACCATAGTTGTCATGCAAGTCAGCTTGCATGCTTGATGAGAATTCAGCTTCATTTTGGATGAACTGGACGATATGTGCGTCACTGTCAAACACTTGTCAACTGGTGTTGTTTTCTTGAATGGATTTTCTAATAACCATATTGATGTGCTGATTGTTTCCTTTGAAAAAGTCCTTAGTAGGAGATAACTGCAAACCAAGTGTGGCGATTTGATTGGCCTATTTTTTCATTTTACACGGTACCACACACAAATTTAGAGCATCAAATCTCTCAAGGAGATACCAGACTCTGTGTCTATAAGCTTTGAAAAACTTATTATTCATCCTGCATTCATTGGTGACTTTGTGTATAACTAATTCTATGTCACCAAAGATTTGTAGTGCTTTAATCTTCTTCTTTTTAGAAATAAGAAGACCATGCACTAACACTTCATACTCTGCCACATTGTTAGAGCATGTGAACTCTAACCTATGCATAAAGAAAAACTTCTCATCCTTAGGGGAAATAAGAACAACTCATGCTTTTGCGTTGTTTTCACTTCTAGATCCATCAAAGTATAAATTCCATAGACCAGGGTTCTCTTCACTTTGCTTGAGTGTGCGCGATAGTAGAAATTATTCTTCAAGGATATAGTAGGTACCAAGCCCTGTTTCATAATATTCCAGCTCCTCAGCATATGGATTAAATCTATGGTGTCTATCCACTCATTCATCTGGTAATAAGTTTGGGATAGGAGGCGCAAGAGGTTGTTCTTCAAAAACATAAACTTGTTCTTCTTGGATTAAATAGTGTGCTTAGAGATGGGATGGGACATATAACTCTACATGATAAGAAAATATTGGCTCAGCTTGTATGGTAAATTGGGTACCATACCTTGTCTTGAGTAACATATGGGACAAATCAAAAGAAAAGTAACCACCCACTTTAGTAGTAAAATATCTTGACAAACACAAGGAAAACAAAGGAGGTAGGTCAATTATTGACACATCTTGAGTTATTGTGAGGCTTGGAAATGCATGGATGGTCAACTCAATATCCTTGATGATTCATAGAGTAGTGATAGTTGAACCATCAAGTTTCAGGACTCCCTTTGTTAAGGGGTTATAATTAAGACCTAAGACATCAACAATTTTCTTAGGCATGACAAAAGTACTAGCACCTGAGTTAATCATGTAGTTATGGAAAAGATGTTTTCTTATGATTAAGAACATATAGAAAGGTGCTTGACAACTTTAGTTACTTTCTTCTCCTCTTTTTGGCAGATATTGACAGAAGCACACAACTTCTAGGAAGCTGGGTCAGTGCGATGAAGTTGAATCAAAGCTTCATGCAACAAGTCATGCTGAGAAGGAATGGTTAGGGCATCCCACATTATGACATTTATGTTTGTCTTCTTCATCTAGTCAACAATGTTGAATGGAAAACCAACTGAATTATGTGTTTGAGGAAAAAAACATCTTTCCTTGGTTGTTTAGGTGTAGAGGTAGGAACCTTAGCTAACACAGAGGCTTGACATACCAAAGGAGGGGCACACACCACTTCAGAAGGAGCTTTGTGCAGAGTCTTGTGTGTAGGAACTTGAGTGATTTTACTAGTGGATGTTTTAGTAGCTTCCTTTTGTTTTTGAGGATCTTCTTGTGTTGTTAGAATTGAAACTTATGGGCCAGATTCAGCATTATCCTTTAATAATTTGTGTTGTCTACAACCTGAACATGTTGTCTGCTATCATAATCTACAACTTGATTGATTACACAAAAATCCTCGGCACCAAATAATATCAAGTTGGCTTTAGGAAGAGCCTCTGGATTTTCTTGGCTCTCAGAATCACATGCGTTAATGAAAGGCTCATAGTTATAAGCATTTTGGATCATATAGGCCTGCATGAACGCAACATTGGCAAAACGATATTGAGCATGAGGCATACTGTAAGGAAATAACCACTCTAATTCCTACGCTATTTTTTTCTAAACTGGAAAAAGTTCTTGGCTTGTACGGGGCATTGGAAGAGGTGTTGTATTTTGATATTGAGCATGAGATATTTTGTTCTATTTTGTTGGTTCTTATCATATCTCTAATTCCCATATTGATTATGCCAAGGTTGATTTCTTTTGATTTGTAACTAATTAGAACTACCTCTGTAGGCTTACACTTGCTACTTCTCTAATGATATGACCTTTTTGGACAAGTTTATAATCAGTACCTTCAATTCATCATCTTCTTTTTGTTACATGGGAGAGTAGGATGTCAATGTAACTGGTTGCATACTCTATACTAGAATAGGGGTAATAGAAGGTTAGGGCACTTGAAAAATCTTTGGGAATAAGGGTGTAGGAGATCTAGGAGCCAAATTACTAGCCTGAATGAGATTGTTTTCTACCCTTATTGCAATATTATATGCAACAGGTGAGGTTCTACCTCCCATGGATTGAATCATGACTAAAATTTCACTATTCAAATCCCTTGGATAGTACAAGAAAACATGTTGGGTTGTGGGCCTTACCACTTGAGGAATTTTATCCCTAGTCTTCTGGAATTGATGTAGAAATCAATCATCTACTCATTAGACATGTGCTTTGTTGTAGTTAGCTACTCCACCAGTGATAGATGATACAATTTATATTCAAAGTAATTACATAGAGTCGTTCCAAAATCATCCCAGGTAGCAATAGATGCAAGTCTCAGGACTTGGTACCACTGGAGCACTTTAGCCTTAAAAGAGGCTGTAAGTAGCCTGATAGCAACACAATCATGAGTGATCAGGTAAACAGAGCATACATTGGCTACATCTTGAATGTGTTCAATAGGGGTACATAGGGGTAACTTGATTTTCTCCCGTGAAGTATGGAATACTCTTGAGTGCGGTCATTGGAATATCATGCTGAGCATTGAGATTGAATGGGCTTCCACCAGTGAAACTGGAAAATTTCCTAGGAGGAGGAGGAGGAGGAGGAGGAGGAGGTTGAATTCCATGGTAGGGTGCACTTGACAATTTTGATGAGGAGTAGAGTGCGCGCGATGTGTGCAAAAAATATTTGATGTGTGTGCTTCTCAAAAAAATATGGACATATTCAAAGGACCTTGTGGCTGCAACACTCTATCTGGTATGCACTATTTTCATAAAAGGTGCTCAAGACTGTAAAAACAGAGATTTGAAAGTGCTAGGAGTCGTCAAATGTGTTTGAAAGATCCTCCAAAGGCTAGAAATACTAATTCCACACACCAAAACTTAGCAATATGAATTTTAAGCTTTCACCGATTATCCCACCGGGCGTTCCATAAACTATTGGTCATTCAAACATGCACCTATGTCTTAGATCTAGAAGAATTTATCTATTTGAGACAACAATGGAACTATCTCCAAGTTGTGGGACCTTGCGCACTTGAGACAGATCTCTAGAGAAGGTCGGTTCCTCTATCTATTTCTACTATTACTGCTACTCCTAATGTTTAAAGGGAAAAATAAGATAATAATTCCAAGGGAACAGAGATAGAAGGATAAAAAATGGAAAACTAAACTAAGGGAGGCAATAACACAAGAAAAAGAGGGATGAACACCATCCATTCTGAGTGAAAATGAAAGGAAAAATCATGAATTAAGGCTAGGGACACATATCACAACTAAAATGCATTTACCAAATCAGTTTCATGGAAAACAACTAAAAATGAAGCTGCAAGGAACATAAAGTGACACAAAAAACACACAATGCAAAAATAAGGAATATAAAAATGCATAGGAAAAAGAATAGTCATAAAACGATGCTTCTATTACTTATAAAAATGCATAAAACTATTACAATGGTGAAAGAAGATGATGTTCACATGCACGAGTCAGATCTATAGGTTTAAAACTCATAATATAGAAATATGAAGTCCTTAGCAAAATGCGTAAGGATCTAAAGTGTCCAACATTAACAATTATCCCAACTCTTACATTTATAGATGAATCAATGGAAGAAGAAGAAGAGGAGGGAAAACCTGAATTTGAAAAATAAACACCAAAAAGAATCATTCAATGCTTGAAAATCTATCAAATGCATTTCCCCAAGTCTGTTTGGCATGTTGGAGAAGGAAAGAAGGCAGATCGAATCAAATCGAGTGGTTGGAGCAATCAAATCTGCTCATTAATGCCCAAAAATATGTTTTCCCATTTTTCACCTACCAGATCCATCAAGAATTTGAATTTGAATATCTAACCATGTATCCTATGTCATCATCTATCAATTGAGACTAGCCACACACCAATCAGAACTCTGTAGAAAAATATATGGTTGTTAGAAGGTTGTCAGAGCCATTTACACATGCAAGACACGTAGTGCACACTGATTGATTGAAAGGATGATCAACTATGCAAAGTGTTTTTCATTTATACCACATGTCAAGTAATGATTTGTTGTAAATATTTTGTGCCTAGTTGGTGCATTTTTATTGGTTACGTGAATCACACTCAAGCTTTTCAGATGATAATTTGGCACAAAATGGCATAGAAGAAGGTGCCAAGGTGTCGCATGGAAGAATGAAGTGCGGAAGAAAATAGAGGAGGGATGCGCGTAAAGGTGACACGTGTGGGAGAAATGGGAGAAATTCCCAAGGAATAAAATGCATGGTAAATGTACAACTATTACAAACTAATTTGCGGGGTGTGTGAGAAGGCCAAGGAATTAGCTGATTTTGAAGCAAGTATAAGGCACGTGCACAGGATGCATGAACTACTGGAAGAAGGAGAGTGTGCAGATGGTGCGCAAAAGGGAAGAGTGGAACAAGGATAAAATGAAAATGGAAGGGAGAGAAGGGAAGCGCACAAGTGCATGTGACTGAACATCGACTAAGGAAATGTGCTAAGTAGATACTTGGATTGTGTACAACCTACAATGAAGGTCTCAGACCCATAACATGTATGTAATTTTTCTAAATAACTAGGAGAGTTATTTGGATAATAAATCCTTTTAAATAGTACACCATAAACCAACACATATGGAAAGGATTTCAACCTTAAATGTCACCTCTTTAATTTTCTAAGACCAAGAGGATATATACTACAGGTGAGGAATGTTATCATTATCTTCATCTAGCTATCTGTGGTTATGTCTTCATTATTCTCAGGTTATGTGTGGCTCTCCTCTTCTAGGAATAAATTAGTCTCTGGGTCATTTTGTGCATCTTTAGCTAGCTATTTACAGAGAGCATAACCTCTTACCAATTTTTTGGCCTTAATGGTCACATCATACTCCATGATTTTAGTCACCCATCCATCTCATTTCTCACTAATATCTATTCCTATAATTAAATCTTTGATGTTGGGATGTGATACCAGAACCTTTACGCAACTAGCTACAATCATTCTTTTGAATTTCTTCAAGGCATGCATGATGGAAAACACTTACTTCTCAATATGGTTGTACTTAAGCTCATAATTCTTCAATTTTTAGTTGAAGGCTACTAGTTACTCCAAGTCTTGATCATTTGGATGGGTTAAAACCAAGGCAATGCAAGAATCAGCTCCATACGCATATAATATAAAATATTTGGAGTAATTTGGATTAATCAACATAGGATCCTGTGCTATTTCTTGTTTGATATTTTCAAAGTTGTCCTTCCCTTCCACGGTCCATCTGAAAGTGGAATCTTTGTTGAGCATAAGTGTGAGTGGCTTTACCAGACTTGTAAAGCTAGGTATAAAGCACCTAACAAAATTAACCTTTCTAAGAAAAGACTGTAAAGCTTTCTTGTGAGCTGAAAAGGAAAGAGTAAGGATGGCATAGAATCTTTCTAGATTAATGGAAATACCTTCTTTAGAAACAGTGTGCCCCAAAATATTACCTCTAGAGACTATGAAATTAAATTTCTTGGGGTTAAGAGATACCCCAAACTCCCTGGATCTTTAAAATACCTTCTCAAGGTGACTGATACGATCTTTGTTATGGTTTGATAAAATAGTGATATCATCAAGATACACCAAGATAAACTGATTAATATATCCCTTGAAGGTGATATCCATTGCTCTTTGGAAGGTGGCATTTATATTTGATAAACCAAAAGGAATTTTTTGATATGAATACATTCCCTATTTGGTGGTGAACATAATATTGTATTGATCTTGCTCCTTCACTTTTATTTGATTGAAGCTTAAATATCCATCAAGCATTGAAAATATCTTATATCTAGCCATTGGCTGCAAAATCTGCTCCATTGAAGGCAAAGGAGAGTGATCCTTGAGAGAGGCCTTGTTTTGGTCCCTGAAGTCTGCGTAGAGCCTAATTTTAACATTCTTCTTTTTTACTAGAACCAAGTTCGCCACCCAAGTGGAGTACTTAATGGGAAAAATAATCTTAGCCTCGATGAGTTTAGACAATTATTTTCTCCTGAGAGGCTCTATCTTGGGGTTTACCGGCCTTGTTTTTGTCTAAGTGGGTTGATATTAGGATCAATATCGATAGCATGTTGGGCTACAATTGGATTGAACTCTTTTAAATACTCATATCCCCATGAGAACAAATCACTAAAATTTTGACATAAGTTGATAAAAATTTTCTTTTCATGTTCATCACATACCTTTCAGAGTAAAAGTTATTTTTCCTGGGGTAATTGTAATAGGCTAATAGTCTTCTTGTTTTTCCACCATGCTCTTTTTTGTACCTTTGAACTCATCATCTAGACTTAAAATATGTTCTAGTGACCAATACTTTTGGAAATTTATTAGTTTTGAGATGAATAATCTAATCACCATATATGTCTTACAAATCAGACTGCATTTTTGAATAAAATTTATCTTCATTCTATATGAATTGGAATTTTTTTTATCACTATCAAATACTTGCTAGCTGATCATATTATCAAGTATAGATTTCCTAACAACCATCTTGATATGTTGTGTTTTTCCTTTAGCCAGGTCTTCTATAGATGAAAAATGAGATTTGGGAGCCTCCATTTTATCTGCTTCCTTATTCAACTTCCACAATACATCTTGTAGGTTGAGAGCATAAAAAATATCCAACAAGTCCCAAACTCTATGTCTGTAGTCATTTAATAGTTTTTTCTTTTTATCATATCTTCCATGGAATTGATTGATGACTAGCTTAGTATCTCCAAAGATTTGTAACTTCTTGATCTTCCTCTTTTCTGTGATCAACATACCATACACCAATGCTTCATATTCTGCCACATTATTGGAACAAGAAAACTACAATCAATGGGAAAAGAATAATTTCTCTTTCTTTGGAGAAATAAGCAAAACACTTTCCCCTGCTCCATTTCTACTTCTAGAACCATCAAAAGACATCCGCCATAAGCTAGAGATTGGATCCTTGTCTTCTTTAAATGCCGCAGGAAGACACAGTAGGTGCCAAGACTAGTTTCATAAGATTTAAGATCTTCATAGTATGGATCGAATTTGTGATCTCTCTTATCCCATTCATCAAATAATAAATCAGGCATGAGAGGAGGAGCATACTATTCTTATGGACTTGAAACTTGATCTTGTTCTTCTTATATTAAACTATTTGATTAGATAGGGGAAGGTTCATATGACTCTATGTGATAGGAAAAGATAGGATCAACTTGGATTGTGAATCTTGTGCTATATCTGGTCTTTAAAAACATATGATTCTAATATGAAGATAAATAACCCACTACCTTAGCATTAAAATCTCTAGACATGAAAATTAAAAACATGGGAAATAAGTTTATGAATGATATATCATGGGTTATTGTGAGACTCAAGAAAACATGGAGGGTTACATATAAATATTTAATCACTCCTAATACACCCATTTCTGATCCATCAAGCTGCAAGACTCCCCTCGACACAGGACTGTACTTGAGACCTAGGATATCAGAAATTTTCTTTGGCATTATAGAAGTACTAGCCCTAAAATCAATCATACAGTTATGAACTAGGTATCTATCCAAGATTATTGACATGTAAAAGGGTGGTGTCTTAACAATCTTACTAACTTGGTCCTCTTTCACTTAGCACACATGAACTACGGCATGACCCTTTTGCCTTACTAGATCCACTGGAGGTAGTTTCTTGAGGGATTCATGTAGAAGATATCACTGAGATTGAATAAAAAGCACATAACATATTGAGATGTTGACATTAGTCTTCTTTATTTTCTAAACTATGTTAAATGAGAGACCCGCGGTCTTCTATATTTACGAAATGATACTTTATTTCCTTTTTTACAGAATTGTTTGATCATGTGGATTTAGTGAAACAACAACTTCCTTTTCCATAGAAATATTATCAGGTACCGCAAGCTTCTTTGACACATTTTATACTTCATTCTATGGTTTTTCCTATCCTTTTATTCCTACTTCATTCCGTGGATTTTCCTTAGTCTCTCCAAGGTATTTTCCTTTATCCATAGTATTGTTTTGATTTGCATGAGTTCTAACCTAAGATTCTAGCATTCATTTATTGTTCCATTTTTTGTCAGCAACACTCATATAAGGTCTACTGGGGCCGCCAACTATTTGATTGACTGCACAAAAGTCCTCAACTCCAAAGAACATGAGGTTGGCAAATGCAGAAGCCTATTAAAATTCATTCTCAACATTTGGTATGTCTAAAAGTGGTTCCTATTGACTGGAAGATCCTTGGATCATGTATGTTTGAAGATGCATTTCCCTTTCATAGCTAATTTGATTATGAGGTAGATTATATGGAAAACACCACTTTGTTTGTTGCACCATATTTTTTTATATTGGAACTAAGGTTTGACTAGAACTGGGGCCAGGGAGTACATATGGAGGAGGAATTGTTTCCAATGGAAGAGGAGCACTTTGAATTTTCCATATATTATTTTGTTAGTTTTGTGCATATATTTGATTAGACCGTTGGTTCATATATGGTTGATATCCCTCATTTGAATATTTCCCTTGATTTTGATAATTTCTGTATGACTGGGCTTGTTATTTTTCTAGGGATATAACTTTGTTTGTCAAGTTTCTAATAAAATATTTCATTTCCTCATATTCCTTTTTTTGTACGAGGGTTTGTGATTTGGAAACAATGGGTCACGGGTTTGGTTAGGGAATAGGAGAAATGGAAGGTTACACGACTTGTGGGGATTTAGGGGATAATGGCATAGGTGGCCTAGGAGATAATTTTCCATCTTGAATTAAACAATTTTCAGCCCTAATGGCTAATGCATAAGCTATTGGTAGAGTTATACCTCCCATAGATTGCATCATAACGGATATATCAGAGTTAAGATCTTTCAAAAATTAAAGAAATGCACCTTTAGCTATAGGCATGACAAGAACTGGAATTCTTTCATAGGTTCTCTAGAATCTGAAATTAAAATATGTCATTGTTCATTAGGTGCTCTCTTGATTGTGGTCAACTGCTCCAAAAGAGATAGGTTATCATCTCTTTCCCCAAATTGATTATAGAAGGTTGTGCACAACTCATTCTAACTCTTGATTGAGTTGACGGTTAGACTCCTAAACCATTGCAAGGCCTTTTCTTTAAGGGACGAAGCTAGGAGTTTGACTTCCACGTCCATTTCAAGAATTTCATGAATTATACAAATATTTGTAATGTTTGGAATGTGATCAATTGGAGTAGTGCAATTTTCTCCTGTGAAGTATGGAATATTATTCAATGCCACAACAAGAATAGGATTTTGGGCATTCAAGAAAAGTAAGATACTGCCTATGAATTTCACAAATGGATTTTGAGGTGGTGGCTATTTATGAGCCATTATAATAGGTCTGATAACTATCGTTTATTGCAAGAAGGACCTACTAGGTAGAGGTGTTGAGAGAGTTCTATTTTGAGGAGATTGAGATCTCTGAATTTTCCTTCCTCTCCTCTGTCTTCCTGGAGATATGTGTAAATACTCGAATACACCTTCTTCTCATTTTCTAGACCAAGTTTGTATCCTTCTCATGAATTAGGGACACTTGAACTACTGAAACTAGTAGATTTACTACTTGGAGTCACCAGATGTGTTATCACAGAACCTCTAAAAGGCTGGAAGTTTATCAAGCACACATCAAAACTTGATAAATCTAGAAATATTTGACTTCTCATCCCACCAAGCGTGCTAAAACTGTTGGAGCTCAAAATTGCACCCAAATTTAGATCATAGATAACCTAAAATTTGATTCAACATGGAACTGTCTCCAAGTTGTGGGATTCAAACTAAGACAGACCTCCAGAGAAGGATAGCTTCCTCTACTTACCTCTACTACTAAAACTACTCATAGAAATTGAAATGAAACTATCTAGCTCTTCTCTAAATTTCCAAGGGACCAGAGTGAGAAGGAGATGCATAAAATAGAAATCCTAATCTATAGAGGTGATAGCACCAAAAAAAGGGGATGAACACTTCAACAAGAGTGAAAATGGTGGTAAACAATGATGAAGAGGGTTAAAATGAAGACCAAAAATTAAAATCACATTCTGAGATCCATTTTCATGATGCACAACAAGAACAAATTTATGAAATAACACATACAACACACCTACAAAAGAATGAGTGGAAAGAGAGTGTAACAAAATGATAGCTAAGGAAGAACGAGCTACAAAGCTAAGATTTTATTGCCTATAGATCATGAACATATCATTACAAGGAAGGAAAAATACGAAAAATTTTTACTGAACTTGAGTCTAAGGCATGCAACCCTTAGAACACTTATGCAACATACAATGATGCCTTCACATTTGCAAAGTATCCAACGTTAAGAATGATCATTTCTCTACAATATATAGAAAATCATGGAATAGAGAGAGATTAAATTAGAGGGAAATTAGAATTCCTCAACCAATCCCAACAACCTGCATTAATTTCTCTTAGGGAGCAAGGCGTTTCTCTATTTATCTACTATTACACGCCTACTTCAAATGAGTGCCCATACTGCATTTAATGTTGGTTATTGTGCCCGCCTGGAACTACACTTTGTGTGTTGGAGATGTTTTTCTTCACTTCTACCACCTACCAAAATTTAATCCATGAAATATGATTTATTTCACATAGAGAAGGCTAAGATTCCTTCAAATAATATCATATTTTCAATAATCAAATCAGATTTGTGTTCATATAGCAATCCATGGAAAACTATTTTTCTCCTTCAGCACGCAAATTTCTTGATTCAGTCCTGTGTGAATCTTTGAAATCTATGGATCATTCCTTTATATTGTGGTACCATGGACTCCCACAACTTTTATTTTTCCTTGTTTCGTGGTATCAACCTTGGAAACTTCCTCAAAATCTGCCCTTTACTTGGCGGTGTGACTTGGACCCTAGCGGTCTTTTCCCTTTGTCTGCGGCATTGTTTGATCACGTATTTTATCCCATGGCTTACATTCCTTTTCCACAGCACATTTAAACTTCTCCATGATTTTTATCCTTCATTCATGGCATGCTCAAAGCCTCTATAGTTCTTTAAATTTTCCTTTGAATATCCGCCAAGTCTAACACTTGTGCAAGTTGCTCGAATTTTGCAAGGGATGCAAAATTGGGCAACAATATCCTGTATGTCACACTATACCCATAGAATTCACCTATAACTTGTAAAATAAATTATCTAATAAAAAACCCCAAAACATATCAAATCCTAAAAAATAAATATGCAGATGGGGAGTCAGACTGACCTCAGAGCTCACTCGATAGAGTGAACTTATGACTGAGAGTTGCACTACATTTAAAAATCCATGTAGTTCTTGCGTGTGTGTGTGTGTGAAAGAATCATGCCCTAGGTGGATCTTGTACAAGATGTTCTTGATAGTGAGCAATATCAAGATGTAGCAATGTAAATAGATGTGTGGGTGTCAAAATGAACTTCCCCTCCTATGTGTGTATGTAGAAGAATGCATTCCTTCATCCCTTATGTGAAGCTAGATGGATGATTTTATGCTCTTGAAATGCCTTTTTATGCAACCTTAGGTGATAATAGTATATTCTTAGTGCTTGGTCCTTTATTATAGTCACATAGCTTTGTATTTATATGATTCCCTTGGTTGAATTTCGTATTTGATAGCTAAAAGGCCTACCCATAAGAAAATAAGATAAAAAAAAGATTAAAGAGGCTTAAAAGAGGAGAGAAAGATATAAAAATGTCAGGGGTTCCCAGAGGGGATGAGGGCACATGACCATTGGTGTCCTAGCTAGGAATTGGTGTCTAGATCCAAGAAAGATAAAGCAGTGAAATTCAGACTGGACAGTGAGGTGTGTAAAACCATAGAGAAAGCAAGAAATAAAAGTAAAGAGGCCAAAGATAGATGTCAATTACTAATTTCTTGCTTAGGAATCATATTAATAGTGGTACGTGATTAGGACCTAGAAATGTACCCAAAGTGTGTGATTTAGTGTCTATAGTGAGATAAGATTCCTGAAGAATCTTGGTCAAGATAAAAAAAATGATGTTTCTAGATTTCTTATCTTCAAAAGTAAGGTGTTTGAATTTATTCTTGATGATAAGAATAAATCTATGGATAAAAATATCCATGAGCTTATTTTTGTTGGTCATTGTGATGATGTGAAGGAATAACATCTCTTTTATCTTATCACACATGATGTCTTGTTTAAATGAGATGTTAGAGGTTATTAGAATTTCATTCCTTCAAAACCAAAAATTGACCATTCTCCACATCTTTATCCTGATAGGGAGGGTATACTTCTTTATATAATTGATGTTAACCCATCTGATGATCTTGCTTCACATCCTCCTATACAAAACTTTCCTAAGAGGTAAAATCCAACATTGTAAGCATTTTTTTATTTGGTTGGTTAACCTTTTGATCTTCGTCATACATAGTATGATACTTTTGGTAATGCTCTTATGAGGAAAAAACTTTGTATTGATCTAATATTATTTTTTGAGATGACATATAAACCTAAGATGGAATATTCTAAACAAAATGAGTATTCTTCATTTATGAAGAATAACATATGGGAGTTAGTGCCAATTTTCACCCTTTTTAAGTTTTAATTGGGGGTTTTTACACTAGAATCAAATAAAGAATGGAATAGGACATATAGGGGGTTATTATTACTAATTAAATTCAAAACTTAACCATTCAATATCATAATAACACATTAATACTTGCAAAAAATGGACATGATGCAATACAAAATCATAAATACATGGGATTGAGTGTAATTAGCTGATTACATATGATTATTGGTAAATATGGGTGATTTGAATGATGAAACAGGGGTATTTGGACCTGAGATTACTTTTAAACTAGAAATGTGACCTAAAAATGATCATGGGTAGGACCATACAGTATGAGCATGAACATTTATACGATCTTGAACCTAATTGGAATTGGGATATGTAACTATTTTGGTTTTTTTCCTTGTTTGAATCTCTTCATTACTCTCTTTCAATCATTATTGGTAACACTACGGGGGTCTCTTTATTCTCTTCTCAATATTTCAAACCATAACCATGGATAATAAGTCCTACAAAACTAACATTAGTTAGATTATGGACACCCACGTGCACTACCGACATTGACACTAATCCAAGAGGTCTCAAAAAGAACGTTTTTCTCCACCTAACATGTGATATCTAGATGTAGTGCAATAAAATTTGACATCCTTTGTTTGAAAAATCTTGAATTGAGTTTCTCTCTTGCTAATTCAATTGAGTGAGAAAATTTGAGTGCTTGAAAATTTGGGAAGGAGTCCCTTGGATCCTATAGGAAGCTTCAAACTTATATATGATGCTTCCTTATTGAATGTGTAGACATATTTTTAGATTGTAAGGAGCTTTGGGTGCCTTTTGTGCTATCTTTTAGTAGGAGTCCATAAGAGTGCTAGGTTCTAAATGATGCGTGTTTCAATTTCTTATATATTCTTATGAAGGTTATTTAGGTTACAAAGGCTGGCTGAGAAGGAGTAAATGAACTCAATAATAATGTGTAATGGGAAGTTTGAGAGAAAAGTGAGCAAATTAAAATCTATACACTAGGGTGAGGAATGTAAGGAAGTTCCTCCCCCTATTGTATGTTTTTGACCCTAGATAGACAATTTGAAGTTTGAGGTTTGAAAGTTGAAAAGTGGAGTTTCTAAATGGATTTCATGCATGCAATTATCATAAACTATAGACATATGAGTGTGTATGATCAAGCAAGCTAAAAAAGAGACCTAGAGATGTACTAGATCATAATGGGTAAAGTGCACTTGTTTGGGCAAGAGAGAAATGTAAAGACTAGTAGTGTCAAAGAGTAAAATTACAAAATTTTATTGTATACATTCCCCCTTTAAGAATGAAATTAAATTAAATGATTAAAGAAAAATACACTTGAGTGTGCAAAAACACTTTGTCTTTGCTTGATGTTTTTTATAAGATCTTATTGTGTTGGTGTTGACACGCTCCATGATGAAACCTACAACACAGAGTGTAGTTGATATCCATGATAAATAATTGAAATTTAACTCAAATGAAAAGATGTAATTTAAATGAAATTTAAGAGATGATAAAAATGGAAGGATTACACCTGTTTATTTTTTGAAGGGAAGAATTTCCCATTCTTTTTTGTACTTGGAGATTTGGATTACACTACTTTACTGAAGAATTGGGGGTGATTAGTCCCTAATTATGATGATGATATGTCAATGTATTAGGTGTATGGAACCCAACACACCAATGCTAAAAATATATAAGAAGATCGAGGAGATGAATCACCTCATGAAGGAACAATACTATGTATCAAAGTCATTCAACAATTCTTATATCTTCCCCTTTAGGTATAAGATAAGAGGATGGTCTACCTATAAATAACTTAGCTACTTTGATACCTTCCATGACCCCATATACCACATTACTACTAAAGGATCTAGATCTAATTTTGTAAATTAAGCTACATAATATAAAAGAGAATGAATAACTCCCACACTCTTCCCATGTTCAACACAACTGAGTAGAAACTAAATAAAGCTTAAATGTGCTAAAATGTAGCAAGAGAAAGGAGATCCATACCCCCAATATCCCTAAAAATGAAACTAAAACTAAGTGATGTGGAGAAGAAGAAATGAAACATTTCATGCCCCCTAAAACTAATCTCAAATGAGAAATATAAGAAACAACACCAAAAACCTGTGTCTATAGCTGAAAATATGAAACTATTGAGAAAATTGTTGTAACTTCCCTTAGTGAAAAACCATAGAAATGGGTTAGAAACATCTGTATGGTCTTGAACATATTGTATGTTTTTTACATTTTGTTTATCTTTCTATATTTCAGTTTTGAGTAGTTTTTACTAGTTCTTGCCTATGTCTAACCCCATAATCTCATATGTGTTTGTTGTACATGTACAATATACCCATATGAATTCCCCCTATTTTGATGTGTGTGTGATAAAGAGTTTGAGTTCGTGGCTCAAAAGAATATATTTGTAGCCATGTCTTATACGTTTGATAATTTGCATAAAAAACATAGGAAGGGCTGATGTGGTGCCACCAAGAATTACATGTACCACAAAGAGGATGCACATGGTGGAGACAATGATGCACAAAAAGAGAAAAAATAGAAACAACAATAATATGTCAACAAAAGAATGAGTAGCAACATCAATAGTAGTGCATATGTAAGTAGAAACAAGTGCAAAGATAACAATGTAAATAACATCACACAAAAGACTTGGTGCCTAGAAACATGAGACACCCATGATGTCAGAAGATAATCAAAGGACCTTGAGCCTATAATCAAGAAATGTCATACATGAAGACATGATGCCACAAACATAAGACACTCACAATGTCACAAGAAAAAAAGGCCCTTAGGCCACAATCAAAGTAACAAATAAGTAGCACACACAAATAGAAAAGAAGTATATAAAATAAGAGTATCATAATGTAATGAAAATGATATAACAAGTGATATATATGAGCATATGAAACAAAAACTATCAACACCACACAAGACACATGTTTTAGTCATGTTAGTTGAAAAGATGTCAAATACACTATGTATGTAATAAAGTGTAATGAGGAAATGAAAAAGGCACTATAATGAAATAATAGCACTTATTTTGTGTGGAGGGATTCCCATGGGATAATTATTAACTATGATATCTCCCATAATCATGTATCAATCTGTATGTCTTTCATCATGCTCAACATACCCCATAAATTCATGTGTGCAAATAATTTTTTTTTTAAATTCTATTTATCAAACCAAAAGGATAAACAACATGTTTAATGGAAATTGATAACAATATATGCTAGAGAAATAGGTTCCAAATTTTGCATTTTTTGAAAATATTTGAATGTTTTTACTTTTTTTTATTATATCAATGTTTTTGTATTTTCTAGTGTATAGCTATGTACATGAAAGGGGATAAAATGAAATCTATCTAATGAGAACCTCTTGAGGAGGTGAATCAACTAACGTAGGTGATGGAGACCTACACCTCATATGTGCCAAATAATGTGACTCAAAAACCAATGGAATGACAGTAGTAATATGTTCTAAAGAGGGATTAGGAAAATAGAAATAAATAGTAGTGCAACAAGTAAGATGTGATGTATGGGATTGGTATGTTGGAATAAAATAATAATCAATCCTTGAAGACTGAAGAGGAGATGTAAAGTAATGGTGTGCACTAAAGGATCAATGAGGCATCCTATGAGAATGTAAGCCACTAGAGAAAATATGTGTGGATGAAGGGATAGCTAGAGGGCGAGGAAGACTAGAGATATGTGAGTCAACATTTACAACCAAAGGACTGGCATAAGCCTTGGGAGGACTAGAGATATATGAACATGTGTGTGAATCCAAATACCTATGAGAATACATAGAAGGATTATAACTATGTGAACCAGTGTTAAAATATAAGAAGATATCAAAAGAACTAGGAGTATTTGAGCTACTTGAATTAGTGTGTGAATCCAATGACCTCCCTGTAAGTATACTAGGAGTAGGGATAGAAAATTTGGAAGAAGGAATAGACATGATAGGAGAAGGAGCCTCAAAATGGATAACTTGAATAGTAAACACATAATAATTATGAATGAACTTGATATACTAGTGAATGAATAATTGGATAGCCTTAAGAGCACATGACCAAGGGAGACTAAGGAATAATGTACCAGAGCTAAGAGAACTAGAAATGAAAAATGAAATGGGTATGGTACAAGGAAAAATAGTGATAGGTATTATGGTATGACGTTAGAGATGATTATAGTCAAATGTAATATTTCAAGAAAAGATACTGAGAGATTGAAGTTATGACAAAGGACATACATTATCTTTGTTGTCTGGATTAACCAATACACCATATATAAGTACTTGATGAATAGAGACAAGAATAGACAATTTATCAGAAATAAATGTGTCGTCAATATTAGAGTCATTGAAAGTAATGTTTTATGTAGAAGGAGGTATACAAGTAATAGTACTAATCATAACATCTAAATGATGATTATAAGAAGGTGGTGGTGGTACTACAATGAGAAGTATGCACTTTAGAAGCAGATGTATCATTTATATGCTTAGGGAGTGAATCATTTAATATTTTTAATTTATAATAGTTTATTGGCTTGGAAGATTTTGTGGGGTCACCCCATTCAAAGGAATTAGAATCAATAAGATGATAGATAACATGAAAAACCTTGATGCATATATATATATGGAATGACCAAAACATCGGTGATAATCAAAATAGGATTTTGGATCAATAATATTACTTTAAGGTTTTCTCATGTCAACCTCAAACAGTGGAGAGAGAGAGACACACAAGATTACACTCAATTAATTGTTTTACTTAGATATGAGGAGCATATGGTAAACGTGTAAAAGTTTGTCATGAGGGTTGTAATTATAGCTTAGTAGGTTGATTAATATCATGGAAAATGTCTTTGGAAGAATCCATAACATCATTAGTCTTCCCCTTAAAGGTGGATTTTATTTGAAATTTTGCATTAGATGTATTAAGAGTGCTAGAAACATACTTAAGCTTATTCGTATGTAATAACTTAGCTTCACACTCTTTTAGTGTATGAAATAGATGGTAAAATGATTTTAATTTGTCAAATATGACCGATTCTTGTAAAGGATGAAGTAATATTTGTGTAAAAAGGTCTTACAAGCCACTATCAACTATGATATTTTTCATCTTGGTAAGCCTAGTCTAATAACACAAGACATAATCACTGATATGTTTGACATATCATTGATGTTGCTTAGAAATTTATGCATAAGAGACCTTATCCTAAATTTTGATAGAAAAGAGTACTAGAAATTGATTTTCCGATGTAGTGAAATAATGCACAAAAAATGTGGGGAGATCATAAAACCATTGTAATACAAAGTCCTTAAGGCTCCTAAGGAACAAATTGGTATGAAGTATATCATAAGAGGCATAATCAATGAAAGCCACATGAAATGACTTAATATGTTACATGAGATCACCTTTTCCATCATAGATAGGAAGCTTAGGTGTAAAAACCAAGAGGTAAAGGGTAAGAGAAAACCTTAGGAGCTAGTGGATTGTGTAAGAATTGGGCCGATTCCATAACACAAAGAGAATTGGACACTCCTTGTTAGAATTGCAATATTTGAGCTTAAAAAATTTAAACATGGGTTTTAAGAGCTTGTGTGCTATATGAAGAATCATGTGAACTATTAGCGATGGGAAGTGTAGTAGTAATAGTGGCTACAAGAATAGACATAGAAACATTATGCATTAGAATATTAGATTACCCCGATAATGTGGGTACCGTGGATGTAGGAATATAATATGTTGGTGTGATGAAAGAATGTTGAGATATGACTAAAATAAAAGCTTCATTAGATGACTGGTCACAAGAAATCTTTGTAGTAAGAAGAATTTTGATAATAGGTTGAATGTGATGAGGATTGTAACGAAGTTTAGCACAAAAATTAGATATAAGTGTAACTTGGTATTTGTCCAAAATATGGAAATTATCATCATTAGAATATTCACTATGGGTTTCGATATCATGTTGTGTGACCTCATGAGAAATGTCAGGGAAAGAGAGATTTACATCAATAGGCATAGAATATGAGGCCACGAGGGTACGAGGCTTATGAGTAGGAGGAGAAAACTCAATATTCTCAATAGGCTATTTTATTAACTGAGCATCAAGATGCAAGGGCATGGGAGGAAGGCATATACAAACTAAAATAAAATAAAAGTATTAATAATTAAGAATAGCATATACCTTTGAAAATAAAAACCCTATGGAAAAAGAGGCATAATGTCCAACTATCAAGTCGGGTTCACCAAATTTTTTCACTCTTTTAAAGTTTTGATTAAGGTTTTTACACTATTATAAAACAAGGAACGAAATATGATCTACATGGGGTTATTCAAAATAAGTAACCTTTAACATTAACCATTTAATATAAAAATAATGCATTAATACTTGCAAAACATGTACACTATGCAATACAAACTCACAAATACATAGAATTGAGTGCACTTAGCTAATTATAGATGATTATAGGTAAATTTGGGTGATATCAATGATGAAATTGACGTATCTGGACTTGAGAGTGCTTCATAATTGGAACTGTGACCTAAAAATGCTCCTGGGTAGGACTATACAGCAGGGGCAAGAACATTTATATGGTCTTTGTAGTCTTATTTTCCCACTCAAAACCCTAGGCACACTGACACTTCATCCAGATGAATATGAACATTCGTCCAAAACACGCAAAGGTACCAGGTCCCTCTTTGTTACTATCTTACTAAGGTGTTATCATGCATGTTCATAATAACCATAATCAAAGTAAATATCTCATCATAATAACTAGATCTCAATTTGGAAACACGCATAATAAGGAAAAAATATAAATCACATAAGGATTAATACCAAATTCACCATAAAATTATAATGAAAAGAAACATCAACAATCAATATCCATCCATAATCATCCATTTTATTAAATCATGATAAATCATAGAAGTTGAATACATCATATATGTCATCACAAAGTCATGCTCTCAAACATACCAGCAACATAACTATGCTATCATAACCTCAGTCTATCAAAAAAGTACAAATCAACACATATATATACAGGTGGGGACTTTCCCTTCACTGCCCATAAACTCTCAAAATAGGTTACATGCTCAAAATAACCATGCACCATTTACAAAGATAACTAAAGAAGCATGCAAGCTTTGCCTAATAATAGATAATCTATAATTAACTCTAGATATAATCCTATTATTAGCTCTAACACTGCATGTCTCCTGGTCTTCCTCTTGCTCTAAAAATATTATTTCTTTCAATGAGAAGTTTCATTTTTCTTATCCTTACTTGCTATGTAATCCATCCTATTTTTAGCCTGTGTACGTCAAAAATGGATAAGTCTTGAACTTTGTCCTTCTCGGGCGTGAAACCTCAGAGTGCAAATTTGTCAACCTTCCACACGTATCCACACACCCGATTCTTCCACACCACTATCATATGTTCCTTTGATACATAGGTAATTGTTATCTAAAATAAGCCCTTGCTTATTTTTTAGCTAACTCCCTTCATTCCTTCCTCCCTTGTGCCTCAGTCAGAATTTTCACTTTTCAGGCTCTCAAAATGTTTTAGAAATGACACCATTGGATAGAGCTCCTTCTCAGCTTTCCAGAAAGGTAAAATTTTCTTCCTAACTCCATGTATTTTTGAAGTTATGGCTCAGCGGAGTTTTTGTGGGAATTTTTCCCGAGATAGGCCCGCTAGCCAATCAGAAGAGTGCCACGTCAGCATCGGAAATTGGTAGAGGCAGAATTTTTTTTTGGTAAACTTGAAATTTTACCAAGTATTTGATGGGGTTCAAAAAGGAATTTTTAGGCCCGAGAGCCCTACCGACCAATAAGATGCCATGTGCCACGTGTCCCGGTGGGAGAAGTTGGGAAAATTTCCAAGGGTTGGTGCAAACAAAATTTTTTCAACCCTAAGGCCCGTACATCCAATAGCATCGAGCCACATGTCCCTAGAGCAAAGGCGTCGGAGGGTGAAGGAGACTTGGAAAATTTTTCCGAAGTTTTGGCGGGGGTGGAGGGAAATTTTGGCCTATTGGCCTGCCAACCAATCAGATCATGCCACATGTCACCACGGTGTTGGGGGTTGGAAGTGTGAAAGGATTTTTTCCTTTTCACCCAAGTGTGGAAAATTTAGAAAAGAAATCCCGCCCCCCAAAACCTGAGCCAATGAGAATAGGCCACATGTCCTCGGGGCTGTTGGGCATCAGAGTGGCGGGGAGAAGTTGGGAAAATTTCCCAAAGGTTAGCGCAAAGGAAAAAAATTTACCCCCAAGGCCCACAACTAGTAGGATCTCGCCACGTGTCCTCAACCTAGATGGAGCATGGGGGAGAAGTTGAGGAAATTTTCCCAAAGCAAAATCAAGGGAAATATTGAAAGGGAAAGCCCACCCCCAAAACCCGAGCCAATAGGATCATGCCACGTGTCCATGTGGCGGCAAAAAACACAAGGAAAGCCCACAGAGAAAAATTAACCTGTAAGGCCCGCGTCTAATGGGGTTGTGCCACGTGTCTAGCTCAGGGAAGGTGGTTAAAAGTGATGGAAAATTTGAGAGTGAAGGTGCGCGCTGAATCAAATCATGTCACGTGTCCTTGGGTCATCGGCCGGTGGGGAATTTTTGGAAAATTTTCCAAAGGCAAAAATGGTGGAAAATGAAGCACGTAAAAGCCCGCATCTAATTAAAATGTGCCACGTGGCACCGAACTGGTGGGGTGCAGAGATTTTTGGGGAAATTTTCCCAAATGCAGAAAGTGGGAAAATTTCAAATTTTCGGCCCACCAACCAATTTTTGGCCCTGTTTTTCCCTAAATGTTCAGACATGCATAACTTTTGATCCAGAGCTTAGTTTTTCATGTTATTTATATCATTGGAAATCTGGTGAAATTATCTACATGATTCCAGGGATCATTTTTGTGTTTATGGAGGATTTTAGAGAGATAAAATTGGAAAAATTCTCTGGCATGTGGAAAGTTACAAAACTGACATTTCAACCACCATTTTTAATAAAGTATGGCTCACATTCTCTCCCAGCATGGTCAAAAACATCAAGGAATGGACTTTTGAGGGTGCCCATGCTATTTTAATACCATTTGGTTAGTGGTTGAAGCATCTTTCATGCTTTCCTGTGTTTTCTCCTTCCTGGGCCCGAATTTTGATTGTTAAAAGTCAGATTTGGCTCATTTTGTAAGGGTTGGACATTTTTATGTTTTGCAGGCTCCCTCTTTCACCCTAGAAAGTGATTTTATGGAATATCAGACCTCTTTTAGGACTGCAGCATGTTTTGCTTTCTCCTGATCATTGTAATGCATGTATTTTGATATTAGAAATGACAATGCAAGCTCTGTGAATGAGTTTCCCAATCCTCTTCATGTGTTATTTGATTCATTCATGATCTTTCATTACATTCTATCAATTTGTGCATGATGTTTGTGTTGCATTTCTATGATTTGTGTCAATTTTTAAAGTAAATGTTCACCACTCCTTTGGTGTATCACCCTTATTAGTATTAGTTTTATTTCTTTTGCATTCTTCTATCTCTGTCCCCTTGGAATTTAGAGTAGGATTTTAGTTTAAACCTCTACAAATTTCATGCATACACCTAAAGAGAGAGGAGTAAAGGAACTAACCTTTAATCTAGAGATTATTTTCCCTTTTTTGCAAGTCCCACACTTGGGGAAAAGATTCAATGTTGTGTAATCACACTGGATGCTCAAATGTCAAACTAGAAATCTGATAGAACATCTAGAGGGTGTTGCTGATTTGCACTAACAGTTTTGGCATGCCCGGTGGGACCTTAGAGGTCTTCATCTTCATTACAACAAAATTGATGTGCATTTTTTGCAAGTTTCTTGCTGAAAGAGCCCTGAATTACACATCTGGTGACTCCAAGGAAGAAGAATCAACTGGTTTTAGCAGTCCAGACCTGAAAAATCATGAGAAGAATCACCACAAGGTCAAGAGTTGGAGAAGAAGAAGTATTGTTTGAGTATCTTCAATTATCTCCAAGAAGAAGACAAAGAGGGAGGAGAATTCAAAGGTCTCCATCTCCACCAAACAGAACTCTATCAACTCCTCCACCTGGTAGACCTTTCATCTAATCAACAAGGGTTCTAAGGCCAATCAGAATGGCACAACACAACCCATATGTCAATTTCACTGGCATCAGCCCACTTGCTCTCAATGCACAAAATCCAATCCCAGTTGCAGCATTGAAAGAACATTCCATACTTTACTGGAGAGAATCAGACCACTCCTAGTGATCATGTCAAGGATATTGCTAATATTTGTGCAATCCATGAGATTGATGAGATGTAAGTTGTTGTCAAACTGTTGGCATATTCATTCAAAGGGAAAGCTTTGCAATGGTTTAGGAGCCTTGCTTCAGGCTCTATCCAAAATTGGAACCAGTTATGTATAGCCCTCCATGAGTAGTTCGGAGAAAAGGGAGATAACTTGTCCCTTTTGGAACAATTGACAACTATCAAGAGAGCTCCCAATGAGCAGCTGACTGACTTCAACTTCAGATTTCAAAGGACTTGGGAGAGAATTCCAATGGTAGTAAGGCCAACAGTAGAAGGTGTCTTTTCTATATTACCTTAAAGCTTTAAATTCTGATATTTCTATGTTGATTCAATCCATGGGAGGCACAACTATCCTTGTTGCTTATAGCATTGCCATTAGAGCTGAAAATTGTCTGATTCAAGCTGGTAAGCTAGCTCCTAGGCCTCCAATGCCATTGTATCCAAATTTAGAAGGTCCAAGCACTAGTCAAGTGCCTAATTTAGCTCCTATTCCCACTCCTAGAAATCAGAATTCAAATGAAGCTTCTACTTCATCTTCTAGTGCCTCAAATGAACTTCAAGAAGTCATGAAGCAATTGCAAAATTTAGGTAATGAGCTAGTTACACTCAAGAGGTAGCAAGCCCAAAGTTTCAGACCTTCATATCAGCCCCAAGCTCAGCCTAACAGGTAGCCATATCAGCCTCAAAGACCACCCAATCTAGCTGCAAATCAAAATCAAGCAAGGCCTCCTGCCAACAGACCATTTCAGCCCTATAATCCCAATGTTGCATCTACCTCTAAAGCACTAGTGCCAGTACAAAACAACATAGCTCAAGAGTATGATTGGTGTTTCCCATGCAATGAACCTCACAACTAGTCTATGTGCTTCAATGGTGCCCTAAATCAAGCCTTAATGGTAACAACAACTGGTGTGGAGGGTGAAGGGAGTCAAGGAAATAACCAACAACAAGAAACATCCCAACAACAATCAGCTCCAAATGATACCACACTTGTAAACTAGTAGGCAGAAGACTTTTGTGGCATGAATCAAAAAATCTCTCAAAGTGTTGCAGCCAACACAAGGTCAAAAAGGAGAAATGTGGGTGAAGGCAGCCATTGGCTCCAAGTAATCCACAACCTTCTACCACTCCACAAATTGTTGGCAAACAAAATGCAGTTCTAAACATGCAAGGACTACCCAAACCAACTCCTAGACTGACTTAGATGCCATTTGTTGCTGCCCATGTGCAAGGAATGAATGTGTAGGCCAAAGGGCAGCAGAGAGATGCTTCATCTCCATTCAACATCATTGATCAGATGAAGAAGACAAATGTAAACATATCAATGTGGGAATCACTATCCATCCCAGGCCAAAGAGATTTGCTACAAGCTGCCATGAAGGACTGGTCAACTTCAAATCAATAGGTCCAAATGCAAGAGAAGGTACTCACAAATGCTACCCAGCCTGAAGGGAATCATGGAGGACAACAAGGTAAAATGTTGAAGCCCCCTCCATTCTATGTTTCATTGATCATTGGGGACCAATTAGTACACAATTGCATGATTGATTCCAGGGCAAGTAGTTCAGTAATGCCCAAGAAAATAGCTGATCAATTGGGGCTCCAATATGAGGTCATATCCAAGGGGGTAGTGCAATTGGATGGGACAGCAGTGACAACAGTAGGAGTGATTAAAAACTTGAGCCTTACTTTGCATGCATGCCCCAAAGTTGTTGTTTTGCAAGATGTCTCAGTGATAGATCTTCCACCACTCTTTGCCCTATGTTTGTCAAGGGATTTCATAGCTAATATTGGAGGTTACTTATCTACTGATTGGTCACACATGTTGTTCAGAACAAGGTATGGAACCAAGGCCACAATCAGATCTGAGCCTATTACAAACTTTCACATTGAGCCTCACACTCCAAGCCAAATCAATACCAACTGTTCAACATTTGATCAAGAGGATTATCCAAGCACTGATGAAGCTGACACCAAAGTTGGAAGCATCCCAGATTTGACTCTTGATGAATGGGCAAACAAGGTGCATGCTTTTGATCCTTATCAAGAAATAGAAGAATCTGAGCTAGGAGTCTATTGCATGCATGAAGGAAATCAGCCTATTCCTAGCATCACCAAGCCAGACCACAAGGATGACAATGAGGTATGGCAGTTGTTCTTTGATGGATCTAGAAGTAGACAAGGTGCAGGAGGAGGAGCTATGCTTGTTTCACCTCAAGGAGTTAAGTATTATTTAGCTTTTAGATTTCAGTTTGCATGTTCTAATAACACTGCTGAATATGAAGCTTTGATACAAGGATTGCATTGGTCAATCAAAAGAGGAATAAAGAACTTGCAAGTCTTTGGTGATAGTGAGCTGATTGTCAACCAAGTTAAAGGGAAGCATGCTGCCAAGAATGATCTACTCAAAGTGCTACAAAAATAGGGTGTGGGACCTCATTGAATATTTTGAGGGCTTTAACATCAAATCCATCCCTAGAAAAGAGAACCAAGCTGCTGACAGGCTTGCAGCAGTTGGAGCAGCCTTTGATGTTGTTGAAAGCATCAAGAAAGACAAAGTATAGCCAAACATTCATGTGATTGTAAGGCCTTCAGTGCCAGACAACAATGTAAGTTGGCAAGTGTTTGAAAATGATCAACAAATCATCCATTTCTTGCAAGAAGAGGCTGAGTTCTCAGCTAAAAATCAGGAAAAGTTAGAACAACAGTATGGTGATCAAGTGGTACAGCTGAGGACCAACAAACTACCAAAGGGACTTGTCACTTTGGAGTCCATTTTCAATCCTAATGATCAGTTTAGGAAGGAGAAAGCAAACATCCAAGTCAAGGGAGAAGATTCAGTGCCCATCTTGGTGGAAGAAGGCAAGTCACTCCAAATTGGTAAAGTGACAACTGAGCAAGAAAGGTATGATTTCATACAGCTTTGTCAAGAATTCCCTGATGTGTTTGCTTGGAGCTATGAAGATTTGAAAGGTTTCAATCCCAAGTTAGCTCAACACACTATTGAATTGGACCCAAGTGCTAAACCCATCAGGTAAAAACAAAGGCCAGTCAATCCACACATGGAGCCTCTCATGAGAAAAGAGTTGAATAAGTTGATAGAGGCAAGCATCATATTTCCTATCAAACATTCTAGTTGGGTAGCCAACTTGGTTCCAGTTAGAAAGAAGAGTGGAGAAATTAGATTGTGTGTTGACTTCAGAGATTTGAATAGAGCATCTCTCAAGGATCATTACCCACTTCCTTCTATGGAGCAGATTTTACAAGTTGTTGCTAGCTCTGAAAGGTTTTCATTGCTTGATGGCTATTCAGGGTACAATCAGATTATGGTGAAGGAAGAGGATCAGTTCAAGACAGCCTTCACAACCAAATGGGGGACTTATGCATATAGAAAAATGCCATTTGGGCTGTCCAACGCTGGAGCTACATTCCAAAGGGCAATGGACATGGTGTTCAAGGATTTGATTAAAAAAATGGTGCTGATATATCTAGATGATATCACTATTTTTTCAAAAAATGCAACAGACCATCTCTTTCATTTGAGACAAGTGTTCCAAAGGTGCAGAAGATTTGGGGTATCTTTGAATCCCAAAAAGTGTATTTTTCTAGCTCATGAAGGAAAGCTCCTTGGCCACATTATCTCCAAAGAAGGATTAGCAATTGATCCAGAAAGAGTTGAAGCCATAAGAGCACTACCATTGCCAAGCCACAAGAAATCCCTTCAAAGTTTCTTGGGAAGGATAAATTTTGTTCGGAGGTTTGTCCCAAATTTTGCAGCCCTAGTCAAGCCTATCACCAAGATGTTAAAGAAAAGCATAGCTTTTAAATGGATAGTAGAAGGCAAGGAAAGTTTTGAAGCAATCAAAGAGGCTATCTCACAAGCTCCAACTCTCATTAACCTAGATTTCTCCAAGGATTTCATCCTCTATGCATTTGGAAGTGATGATACTATTTCTCCCATTTTGGTACAACAGAACAAAGACAATGATGAGCAGCCAATTGCTTTCTTCAGCCAAAGCCTGGAGGACTATGAGGTGAGATATTCCTTCATTGAGAAGCATGTTCTTGCAGTGATTAGGAGCTTGAAGAAATTTAAGCATCTAGTTTCAAACAACAAGGTTCAACTGTTGGTTTCTCATGTGGGAGTTAAAGACTTCCTCCTCAATAAAGAACTAAATGAAAAGAGATCAGGGTGGATTACTCATGTCATGGAGTATGACATTGAGATCAAAGTCACCAAGTTGGTTAGAGGAAAAGGATTGTGTGAGCAGCTGGTCTTGAGCAAACAAACGGAAGCATGCAATGAGAAAGAGGTTGTTTTGGCATTACAAGACAACCATGAACAAGGAAGCACTCAAGAAGAAAATGATGGTGTCCTCACTCCTTGCTGGACCCAAGACATAATGCACTTCCTACACATAGGCCTATGCCCTCCAGAGATGAACAAAACCAAAAGGAGACACTTCAGATTGCAGGCTGTCCCATATGCCCTTGTTGATGGTGTTTTGTTCAAAAAGGATGTGAATGGAGTGCTGTTGAGATGCATTGGTACAAATCAGATTCACAGAGTGTTGGAAGAGTTCCATGGTGGATCAGCTAGGGGTCATTTTTCACCAAGAGTGACAGCTCTCAAGATCATGAGGGCTGGCTATTATTGGCCCAAGATTTTTAGTGACTGTTATGCATGGATCAAGAGGTGCAAGAATTGTGCATTCTTCACAGGTAAGGAGAGACTAGCTGCCCTTCCATTGCATCCAATTTTAGTTGACCAGCCATTCATGCAATGGGTTTTGGACTTCATTGGGGTAATTAACCCAAATTCAAGCCAAGGACACAAGTGGATTCTAATAGCAACAAATTACTTCACCAAGTGGACTGAGGTGGTAGCACTCAACGAAGCAAATGAATCTAGCATCCTATACTTCTATGAAGGGATAGCAACAAGATTTGGCATACCCACTACAATAATATCAGATAATGCATTGGCATTCATTGGATCTAAGGTAACTAAATGGGTTGTCAAGAATGGAATCTACCTAAGCACTTCATCAAATTATTATCCTCAGGGTAATGGCCAAGCTGAGTCTACAAACAAGAACTTGTTAAGGATCATCAAGAGGACTCTTGATGAAAATCAGAGGTCTTGGCATACTAAATTGAAATCAGCCTTGTGGGATGATGGGATAACCCCCAAGAGATCTACAGGTAATTCTCCATTCAAGCTTGTTTATGGAAGAGAGGAAATTTTTCCCATGTCACTTGAGTTGCCAACATTGGAACTCATGAAACAGTTGGAGTTGTTAGAGTTTGGGCCCATGGAGGTTAGGTATGTAGAATTGATGGAGCTCCAA
The DNA here is from genome assembly GCA_019776745.2 of Taxus chinensis. Lineage (NCBI taxonomy): Eukaryota > Viridiplantae > Streptophyta > Pinopsida > Cupressales > Taxaceae > Taxus > Taxus chinensis. Next base: position 337,228,921 of record CM034152.1, read on the forward strand.
GAAATCAGAAATCAGGCATCCCAAGCAATGGAGAAGGATCAAGCTTTGATCAAGAAGACCTTTGATAGAAAGGCCAAGGATAGATCTTTCCAAGTTGGGGATCTAGTGTTAAAATGGGATGCAGACAGAGAAAAACCGGGGAGGCATTCAAAATTTGATGCCATTTGGAGTGGCCCCTACATGGTCACAAAGTGTAAGGACAACAATGCCTTCCAATTGTCTACATTGGATGGTGAAGAATTACAGATTCCAGTCAATGGAATCCATCTGAAGCATTGCTACTGAAAGGAAAATTCTCCACCTTGTACATAATAGCTTAGGTTTTCATTCCTCCAAGTGCTTATGCACATTGTTTTGTTGTAGTTTAGCTTTGTTTTCCCTAAGTGCTTTGGCACAAGCTTGTTGTTCCAAGAAATGTATTTTGCAGGCCTTGCCCCAATCAGATGGTGTTCTACCCTCCATTTTCCTCCTTGCATTGTTCTAATCAGTTGGGGTACCAAGTAGAGAATTTGATGACTCCATGCCCAATGGATTGCTTCAGGCAACTGGTAACTTCATCCAGCAGGCAGATGACCCCTCTGAGTCACCAAAATTGTTATAAAAATTAAGCCCTTGATTATTTTTTGGCTAACTCCCTTCATTACTTCCTCCCTTGTGCCTCAGTCATAATTTTCACTTTTAAGGCTCTCAAAATGTTCTGGAAATGGCACCATTGGATAGAGCTCCTTCTCAGCTTTCCAGAAAGGTAAAGTTTTCTTCCTAACTCCATGTATTTTTGAAGTTATGGCTCGGTGGAGTTTTTGTGGGAAATTTTCCCTAGACAGGCCCGCCGGCCAATCAGAGAGTGCCATGTTGGCATCAGAGCAATCAGGAGGTGGGAGATTTTTTTTGGATTTTTACCAAATGATGAGGCAAGAGGAAATTTTTGGCCTGAGAGCCCACTGGCGAATAAGATGCGGCCACGTGTCCAGGCAGGGAGAGGTTGGGAAAATTTCCCAAGGGTTGGCACAAAAAAATCTTTTTGGCCCTAAGGCCTACATCCAATAGTGTTGTGCCATGTGTCCCTAGAGAAAAGGAAAGGCGGAGGGTGAAGTAGACTTGGAAAATTTTGCCGAAGTTTTGGCGGGGGCGCTAGGGGAAAATTTTGGCCAGTTGGCCCGCCAACCAATCAGATCAAGCCACGTGTCACTACGGCGTCAGGGGTTGGAAGTTAATAGGATTTTTTTTCTTTTCACCCAAGTGTGGAAAATTTAGAAAAGAAATCCCACCCCCCAAAACCCAAGCCAATGAGAACAAGCCACATGTCCTCAGGGCCATCGGGCATCAGAGCGGTGGGGAGAAGTTAGGAAAATTTCCCAAAAGTTAGCACAAAGGAAAAAAAATTACCCCAAGGCCCACAACTAGTAGGAGCTTGCCACATGTCCTCGAACCAGTGGGGCATGGGGATAAGTCAGGAATTTTCCCCAAAGAAAAATCAAGGGAAATATTGAAAGGGAAAGCCCGCCCCCCAAAACTTCAGCCAATAGGATCATGCCACATGTCCACGTGGCGGCAAAAAACACAAGGCAAGCCCGCAGAGAAAAATGAACATGTAAGGCCCACATCCAATGGGGTTGTGCCATGTGTCTAGCTTAGGTAAGGTGGTCAACAATGATGGAAAATTTGAGAGTGAAGGCGTGCGCCGAATCAAATCATGCCACGTGTCCTCGGATCATTGGCTGGCGGGGAATTTTTGGAAAATTTTCCAAAGGCAAAAATGGTGGAAAATGAAGCAAGGAAGGGCCCACATCTAATAAAAATGTGCCATGTGGCACTGAACTGGTGGGGCATGGAGATTTTTGGGGAAATTTTCCCAAATGCAAAAAATGGGAAAATTTCAAATTTTTGTCCCGCCAACCCATTTTGGCCCTGTTTTGCCCTAAATTTTCAGAGGGGCATAACTTTCGATCCAGAGCTCATTTTTTCACATTCGTTATATCATTGGAAATATGGTGAAATTATCTACATGATTCCAAGATCAATTTTGTGTTTTGGAGGAGTTTGGAGATATAAAATTGGAAAATGCCTCTGGCACGTGGAAATGAACAAAACTGACATTTCAACCACCATTTTTAATGCAGTATGGATCCCATTCTCTCCTAGCATGGTCAAAAAATGTCAGGGAATGGAATTTTGAGGGTTCCCATGTTATTTTAATACCATTTTGTCAGTGGTTGAAGCATCTTTCACACTTTCCCACATTTTCTCCTTCCTAGGCCCGAATTTTCATTGTTAAAAGCCAGATATGGCTCATTTTGTAAGGGTTGGACATATTTTTGCTCTACAAACTCTATTTTCTTCCTCAGCAGGTGAATTCATGGAGTTTCATAATTCTCATATGGACTACAACATGTGTTTTGCCTCCTGGCCATTGTAATGCACTGTATTGAACCTGAGAATGATAATGTATGTTCTGTGATTGATTTTTCCCAATCCTTTCATATGTTATAATTGTCATTTAATCTCTCATTACATTATGGAAATATGTGCATCTTTTGTGTTGTATTTCTTATGATCTGTGTAAGTTTTTCAAAGTAGATGTTCACCACTCTCTTAGTGTATCACCACTTTTAATCAGTTTTATTTCTTCTACATCTTTTATCTCTGTCCCCTTAGAATTTAGAGTAGGATATACTACTAAACCTATACAAATTTAATGCATACACCTGAAGAGAGAGGAGTGAAGGAACCAACCTTTAATCTAGAGATTCTTTTCCCATTTTTGCAAGTCCCACACTTGGGGAAAAGAGTCAATGTTGTGTAATCACACTGGATGCTCAAATGTCAAACTAGAAATCTGATAGAACATCCAGAGGGTGTTGCTGATTTGCACTAACAATAATGTTTTACTAGGCCAACATTACCCCACACAAATTTCATTGCATCTCTTGGCAGTGGGTTCACATACTTTATCTCTCAAAAGAATAAAGAATAACAAAGTAAAGAATGTAAGAATACTTTAACAACCTAGGCACTATTATTCTATAGGAAATAAAATTTCAGGGAAATTATTCTTAATGTCCGCTTCTAACTCATTCCAATCATCGAGTCCCTTCTTTTCCTTAGTAGGAATGTCACCAAGCACAACATCCATTTCATCCATTTTCATATCATCCCCCCTCTTCTTTAATTATTTGATAAAATTTTCCAAATCTGAAGTCATGTCATCCATCACGTCCATTCTTCATGCTATCAATTTCCCAAGTTCTCTTATTTTCTCCTTGTGATGATCGTGAGTTGCTGCGAGAACATCCCTCTTTTCTACTAACAATGTCAGCCTCTCCTCATGTCTCAGAGTCTCATTTTTATTTGTGACAAGGACATCATTATCTTTGACCAATGTCCTTGTTTTAATGATCGACTCTGGATCTTCACACATATTCAACACCAATTCTACCTTCTTCAATTCTTCCTTAATTGTTTGCAGTAGGGCATCATATTCAACTATCTTGCGTGTTATTTGTTTCTTTACTCTATATTTTTCAATTGCAACCTCTTTTTCTCTCTTTACAGCTATTTCTTCTATACTTGGGCCACATGTGTTGGTCCATTCATTCAATAGAAAGTGCACTAAAGTTAATAAATAATGCAGGGCTGATGGAAAGTTTCCACTTACATGTTTCTCATATTGTGGTTGTTCCTTCATAGTTTCCTCTCCAATCTCCTCGGCCATCTTAGGGAAAGTCTCTGCTATATTCTCTTATTTCTCATTTGATTTATTTAGGATCTCTATTTCCTCTTCCTTATCCTTTTTATCCTCATGAAAATTTCTCAAGGTAGCCGCCTTATCAACATTTTGGTGTGCGACCTCTGCAACTATCTTTGTTAATTTATTGCTCACTTGCTAATTATAGAACTTTGTGGGCTTGATTTTCATATGTTTAGAATGTGGAGCCTTCTTCATTTTTCTGGTGGCACAAGAATCCTCACATACATCAAACTCAGGCTCATCCATGTGAGTTTGCATATTCCAAGATAATTTTTTCCTTATGCATGTGTTTACCATCTCAGGGTCCATTAGCTCCCATCAATATAATTGTGCCGAGGCAAGAGTGGTCTTGAACCTCACAAGAATAATCTTTGTAGGTTTTTTATGTACCCTAACTCAATTTTTTGCACCATCTCCTCCTGATTTAGCCCACTAGCATGCTCACCTTATGTTACTTTTCTCTAGCTCATTTTGTATTCCCCTCTCCAATTCCAGCATCAAGGCCAAAAATCGGCTGCTCAACACTATATTATTTCTCTGTATCTCCTCTAGTGAATCTTTCTTATTATAAGTCATGTACAATCACATTGAAGATGTATATGTTAAACTATGGTTACTCAGTTTCGGTCCCCTCATCTTCTCAAATTTCAATGCTAGGTGTGGAGATATCCTAACACACGAACTTGTTTGACAACCCCTCCTCATCATTCATCTTTCATGAGCACATACTTGTGCCTTCTTGTTTTCTATTCTTCATACTTATTCACATGCATTACATGCAATTACATGCAGTGACCTCCACACATGATGTGAAGTACCAACACCCACATCTATAGTCTTTTCCCCCTGCGTAGTTTTCTTCTCCCATGATCTAACACAATATTGTCTTCTTTCACTTCTTCTTCTCTCTTGAGGGTGTTTTGTAAGTCCTCCTTTTCTTTCCTTAGGGGTGTATCGTCAAGTTTTCTCTTCATTCCCATAGTCTGTTTGTTCTTTGAAGGACCTGGGAGTAAAACGTCCTTGCTAGTGATGTACTTTCCATTCTTGAACCTTAGCCTCAGATATACATACGCGTGCTCTATTTGCCCCATAACCATGACCTCTAGATTGATATCTATATTATCTAACTCCATTGTCTCCACATATGCCTCTTTGTTAGGGTAGACATATGTCTTGTGCAGAATGTGAATGTATGCATCTACCTTGTCAGTGTAAAACTATAAATTTGATGTGTTATACAAATGGTTCACTAAATCTTTGAAATAATGAGCAGTAAATGTGAAAGGAAACTTATACCAGGGGATTTTCTCACCCATCTTCATGTAAAACTACCCTAAACAGAAGTTTTGATAGGTCACGAAATATTCCTAACCTTCCAAAATGTTGGGCAGTTGTGTAGGTATATGTCATTCCCCCTTAAATGCATCGCGCATTCTTCTATACCACTTCTCTATGTACTACTTATATGTCTCTATTATAGTGCCTTAGCATGTGAAGCTTGCAAAATTCTTTGCAGGTGACTTATTTTCCAAAGAGTAAACCCCTATCTTATCCTTTGGCCCATTGGGCACACTAATTTCACAAAATACATTGAGGATCAAGATAACATCCCAAGTTATCTTCTCACCTTTGTCTACCTAAATGCGTGCTTCTTCCATTATTCCTTCTGTAACATAGCTCACGATATTATAATACATCTTTTTCGCTATTTTGTGTGATATATACTACCATCATTTGTTCACCTCCTTCCATCTCTCTAAAACACCCAGCTTACAACTAATCAGTTGTGTAGCTAACCTTTTAGGTTGGTCTTCTATGTTTGTGACATTAAAGGCTCGACCTCCCTTGTGATATTTAAATGTAGTGGTTGTCACCTCTACTCCATCATCATCAGAAAGGTCACCAATAATCTCCTCACCAAATTCACGTAAACATGTAGCCTTCCTAATTAACTTTATTATAATTCTCATTCTCCTTCCTATAAAATAGAATTAATCTTTGTGTACGCACGACATGATCCACTGGTACAAACGATTGTTCTTACAAAATAAATACAATTAAAACAACTACATAACCTAAAAACTTTCCAATAGCTTGTAAATTCTATTGTCATACACCCTTTTTTTATTCGCAGTTTACCTATTTGTCTTCAACACCATATCTTCCTTTATATCCTTTTAGGTCTTCTTTATTTGATGATTGAAGTCACTAATTTTACATTTTGTCAAATGTGATTTCCAAAATCTCCCTTCGATAACTCATGTGGTGCTTCCTCAGCCACCTTCTCATCTCTCTTTAGTTCCCTTGTTTTGCTTAAGTACAAAAAATTGTGCTCTTGAAAACTATAAATGTTTCAATACCTTACCCTTGCACCTTCATTTTCCTCTATTTCCTCATAATATCCTATTCCCTTATGTGCCTTAGATGCAAATTTTTTCTCTACCAAACCATAACAATATGAATATTTTATTCTACACATGCCCAACTCACTCAAACACTTCTTCCATGCAGAGCTTTCGTACAGTCATGTATTGAAATAACCTGGTCTGCCACTCAAATGATTTCTCTTCCCACTTCAAACTTTCTCACACTTCTCAACTTGAAAACACAAAGGATGGAAGGTAAAAAAAATATTGTAAGCTTCTTCTTTTATAGATCGATCAAAATCCTTTGCATTAATTTCTCCTCAACCACCATCATACACATCATTAATTTATCCCTTTTACTCTTTCGTACATTACACTGTATCCTTCTGTGCTCCTAGGTGTACCCACTAATTCTTGACCATAGAGCTCCTTAGATGTTCCTCCCTACACATAAGGTCAAAACCACAATGCATTATACCAAGTAGTTCTCCATGTTGTTGTCTACCTTGTGTTACACTGCACATCCATCCATCTATGTGTGGTCTTCAATACAAGAAATTTTCTTTAAGTACCTCAACAACAAGCACCTCAAATATTTTTCTTATGCACACCAATGTGTATCAAAGAACCAATCACTTATTCTTTCTGATGCACCCATACTAAAAGTAGGAGTAGTCCTCTGCACATGAATTCATTAGATAGTAATCAACTACTAGCATGAAAGCATGCTTATTACAAGAAAACACTAAACTAAATTTACAAAGCATAACAATGATGAAAGGAAAAACATGAAATGAAAATGCATTAAAGGGAAGTCTAATCTAAGTGGTAATACTACCTTATTACAAACACTAAGAATACCTATTTATAGTAAGGATTAATCCTACTCCCATTGAAGTAACCAGGAAATAAAGTGTCATGCAGTGCCTGTAACTAGAAAGCACCTGATTCCAATAGCTTTGTTACTACAAAACCAATGAAATTTCAACTTCCCTGGGTAGTGCGTAAAATTTGAATCATATAGAAAATCCATTTTTCCAACCTCAAATTCCTTAGTCAAAATATGTCTATCATGTCATGCCTTTTGTCTCACTTTTTCTGTATTTTGGCTCCACTAGGAAATAGTGAGTTGCTCATCCAAATGTATTAATTTTTCTATGTGCTCCTCAATATCTTGTTCATCATCTAATACACTTATGTGTGCAATACATAAGGATGGAAACATGAACTCCAATGGAAATACAACCTCATTGCTAAACACCAATTGAAATGACGTGTCTTTATTCAACCATTTGTAAAGTATCCTATATACCCAAAGTACAATAGAGACTTTAGCATCCTAATCCTTTCTTCTAACATCAAAATTTTTTATCAGTGTTTGTCCCAGAATCTTGTTAAAATCCTCAATAATTCCATTAGCCTATGGGTGATAGGGTGTTATCTTATGGTGCACCACCATAAACTCATCCAGAACAATTTTGATGGCCTCATTAAGAAAATGAGTGCCCCTATCACTTGTTAAGCTTAACGGATATCCATACTTGCTAATAATGTTCTCCCATAGAAATACCATTTTTGTAGTTGTTTTGCAATCCTTTAGAGGTACTACTTATACCCACCTTGTTTGATAGTCTATAAAATTTATAATATAGCGCACTCTAGTCCTACGCACGGGTGGGGAAATATGACCTATAAATTCAATCGCCCATTTCTCAAAAGGTTCAAAACTTGCAATCATCCTCAAAGTCATCTCATTTCTAGTTCCAAGATTCTAACGGAACTGGCAGTGATCACATGCCTTGACATAATCCTTGAGATCCTTATATAAAGTTTCCCACCATAATCGAGCCATCAAAATCTTGCGTGTGGTGGAATCTCCTGCATAATGAATTGTTGCAATTCCTCCATGAGATTCTTCCATAACCCCCTCATGCTCATGCTCTAAAACACATTGTCACAAAAATTTATCATGGCCTAGCTATTATAAATCTCCACCTATCAACTAGTAAGGTGTTGCACATATTACAATTTTTTTCTTCTCTAATGTATTAATTCCCTCAGGAGCCTGTCATGTGTGCAAAAAGACTACAATATATTCCAAATCTATGGGATCACAATTCAATCTAAAGAGTTATGCATCTAAAATTGTATCCTCAATGCTCTATGTGTTCTCACTAGAATTGATTCTTGACAAATGATGAGGTCTTGAGTTATTGTTTCCTAGTTTCAAAATCACTGTAAACTGAAATGCCTGAAATAGTAGTATCCACCTACAAATGAGCCCTTGTAAAATAGGTTTTTTGACCAAATACTTAAACTCCATATGATATGTGAATAATATAAGTGGTGTCACCAATAAGTATTGTCCAAGCTTGTGTAACACATAAAACATGGATAAAGCTTCACGCTTAGTAGTTGTATAGTTCTGTTCAGCTGGTGTTAACTTCTTGCTTATAAAAAAAGGGTGGTCTACAATTCCTTCTTCTAGATGTGATAACACGGTGCTAATATCCATCCTAGAAGCATCCACATAAACATGGAATAGTTTTGTTCAGCTAGTGTCAACTTCTTGCTTACAAAAAAATAGGGTGGTCTACAATTCCTTCTCCTAGTTGTGTTAACACGGTGCTAATATCCATCCCAGAAGCATCCACATAAACATGGAATAGTTTTTTTCAGCTGGTGTCAACTTCTTGATTACAAAAAAAATAGGGTGGTCTACAATTCCTTCTCCTAGTTGTGTTAACACGGTGCTAATCCCCATCCCAGAAGCATCCACATGAACATGGAATGGTTTTTCCCATAAAGGAAAGCACAAAATAGGTGCATTAGTCAGCCTTTCCTTCATTGTTTCAAATGCCTACTATTGTGCCTCACCCCAATAGAATTTTCCTTTAGCCTTCAACAGTTCCTCCAAGGGCACGACCATCTTTGCATAACCCTTAATGAATTTCATGTAATACCCTATATAACCAAGAAATCCGCACACTTCACTTTGATTATTAGGTTCTTCCAATCCTAATATCACAATGACCTTAGTTGAATCTACCAAAAATCCTTCCTTACAAATAATATGCCCAAGAAAATTTCCAAAAGGTGCTATAAAGATACATTTATTAATATTCAAAGAGATGCTCAACTGCCCACACCTCTCAAACATAAGCCTCAAATTGTCACACTGATCCTTAACCAAACCATAAATTGTTCAATCATCTAGATATACCCTTAAAAACTTATGAATGAAGTATTGAAATGCTTGCACAACAATGCGCGAGAAAATAGTTGGTGCATTTTTCAACCCAAAGGGCATTATTGTATATGTAAAACTTCCCCATTTTGTGGTGAAATTTTTATTTTCCTGATCTTCTTTAGCAATACACACCTTATGATAACAAGAGAATCCATCAGTAAAAGAGTAGATCTCCACCCTGCAATGCCCTCAAGGATCTCCTCGGTGAATGGGGTGGGAAAAGGATTAGTAACACATGCAACATTCAACTCTTTGTAGTCCAAAAATCCTTATCCTACCATCCTTATTAATACTGATGGCCATGAGACTAACCCACTCAGATTCCTCAATGGGCTCAATGATTCCAAATTTTAACATCTTATCAATTTCTTCCTTTTCTTTGACATGCATATTAGGATTCATCCTGTAAGGTCTCTTCCTAACCAGACGTGTGCCTTCTTTAAGTTTGAATCACATATCTCCTAAAGAAGGATGCACTCCTTTTACTTTATAATATCCCCTTAGAAAAAGTCTTGAAAGTCATGTATTAATTCAATAATCTTACCTAATTCCTGCTCTGACCAGTAATTGCTAATAATTTCTTCCTTAGATTATGCATCTCTCCCAATGTTAACCTTATTTATTTTCATAGGCTCATGATATGCGCATGATTTTTCATCTACTGTGTCCATCACCTCATCGTACCTCTAGTGTGGTTAACCTCTAGGTTATTATCCTCATCATCATCATCTACTTTGCACACTAGTTTACACCTTTCCTTTATTTTCCAGGTGTAGACCATTTATTCCTCTTCAGCCTATTCAAGTTCAAGGTGCATCTCTAAATCAAACTCGCTAAACATATCTAACATAAGCTCCTCATACTTTACGCTATCTCCCAAAGTAAGGCACTCCATAATCTGCAGTGCTTTACTGACTAAAGGTTTAGTACAAAAATAATCAAAAGTATGGATCATACATGATGTCATCTCTTGCCAATTAACTATTTCCCGTGTTAATTCTTCATGGGCATACCACGTGTGTGCATAGCTGCTTAAGGTGGCATAGAACTTATTTACCTAAAGTGATGGTGGTAAGGCCTCCTTCCCATCAATCTAAAGTATCTCACATTCTCAAAAGTGGTGCAAAGAATGGAACTTGCCATGAAATTTTCATATTTGAGAAGGTACATTACTTCTTAGAAACCTAGTAGAAAAGGCGATTCTCACCTCTCTCCATTCCAATAGGTTGTGTTATCCAAAATGTGCCCCAGCTCATTTTTTGTGGCTAACTCCTTGTGTTATTGCCTCTCTTGTGCCTCATTCCACATTTTTTGATTTTAAGGCACTCAATACTTTCTAGAAATGGAACCATCAGATAGAGCTCTCTCTCAGCTTTCCAGAAAGGTAAAGTTTGCCTCCTAACTCCTTATATTTTTCAAGTTATGGCTCGGCGGAGTTTTTGTGGAAAATTTTCCCATTTGAGGCCCGCAGCCAATAGGAAGCTGCCACGTGGCATCCAACTAGTGGAGCACGGGGAATTTTTGAAAAAATTTCCAAAGACAAAAAAGAGGTAAAATTTGAAATTTTTTCCCGCCGATCCGTTTTTGGGCCGTTTTTTGCCCTAAATCTTCAAACGATCATATCTTTTGATGCAGAGCTCAGATTTTCACATTCTTTATATCATTGGAAAGTTGTTAAAATTATCTACATGATTCCATGGTCAATTTCTAATTTTGATTCAATTTGGAGAGAGAAAATTTAGAGACGGTTCTGGTACGTGTCCATGGCCAGAAATGACATTTCAACAACCAAATTTAATACAGAATGGGTCGCATTCTTCTCTAATATGGTAAAAAATGATAGGGTATGGGTTTGTAAGGTCCTCCATGTTGTTTTAATGCATTTTCCATCAATGAGGAATGAGCTCCCATGTTTTTTACATTTTCTCTCTCCTGGGCTCGACCCATGCACTGTAAAAGCTAGATTTGGCTCATTTCTTCAAGGTTGAACACTTTTTGGCATAGAAAACTTCTTCTTTCACCTCCAGCAAGTGATAGTTGTAAGAATTAGACCTTTTTCAAGTATTGTAGCAGGTTTATACCTCTTTGAGGGTGGAATGCAAGATATTTTTACATGGAATTGACAGTGTAAACTCTGTGAATGCTTTCAGTCCTTTGTTTGTATTGTTTTACTTCATTTTAAGACCTCTAATTACATCTATCAGCTTTGTGTATGTTTTCCCTTGTTGCATTTCATGAATTTGTGTCTATTTACATGGCAAAAAAATGTTTCACAACTCCTTTTGGTGCATCACCATCTTTATTTTAGTTTCATTTTTACATTTTTATCCCTGTCTCCTTGCAATTTAGAGTAGGATTAGGATCTGAACCTCTGTAGTTGTGTAAAATATAGATCTAAATCAGAGGAGTTTGAGGAACCAACCTCTAATCTGGAGATTCCTCTCTCATTTTCACAAGTCCCACACTTGGAGAGAGGTTTCCATGTTGTGCAATCACACTGGATGCCTAAAACATCAATTCAGAACCTTGATTTACATCCAAGGGTGCTGCTGATTTGCAACAACAGTTTTGGCACACCCGGTGGGACCTTAGAGGTCTCATTTTTATTACAGCAAAGTTGATGTGCATCTACTGCAATTTTCTTGCTTGAAAAGAGCTATAATTTACATATCTGGCGACTCTAAAGGGGAAGAATCAACTGGTTTCAGCAGTGCAGGCCTGAAAACTCATGAGAAGAATCACTACAAGGTCAAGAGCTGGAGAAGAAGAGGTGCTGTTTGAATATCTACAGTTATCTCCAAGAGTAAGGTAAAGTGGAAGAAGGATTCAAAGGTCTCCATCTCCACCAAACAGAACTCTCTCAACTCCTCCACCTGGTTGGCCTTTCATTCAGTCAACAAGGGTTTTAAGACCAATTAGAATGACGCAAAAGAACCCCTATGTCAACTTCACAAGAAGCAGCCCACTTGCCCTCAATGCACAACATCCAATTCCTATTGTAGCCTTGAATAACATTCCATACTTCACTGGAGAAAATCAAACTACTCCAGGTGATCATGTTAAGGATATTTCCAACCTTTGTGCAATTCATGAAATCAATGAGATGCAAGTGGCTGTCAAATTGCTGGCATCTTCATTCAAGGGGAAAGCATTGCAATGGTTTAGAAGCCTTGGAGCTGGTTCTATCACAAATTGGAATCAACTATGTATAGCACTTCATAAGCAATTTGGAGAGAAGGGAGACAACTTGTCTCTTTTGGAGCAGCTGACAACCATCAAGAGAGCTCCCAATGAGCAGCTGACTGATTTCAACTTAAGATTTCAAAAGACTTGGGAGAGAATTCCAGTGGCAGTCAGACCAACAGCAGAAGGTGCTTTTCTCTACTATCTCAAATCTCTAAATTCTGATATTTCTATGTTGATTCAGTCCATGGGAGGCATAACTATCCCTATGGGCTTATAGCATTGCCATTTAGGGCTGAAAATTGTTTGATCCAACCTGGCAAACTAGCCCCTAGACCTCCCATGCCATTGTTTCTAAGTTTAGAGAGTCCAAATACCAATCAAGCACCTAATTTGGCTCTTTCTCCCACTCCTAAAAATTAGAGTTCAAATGAAGCTTCTACTTCATCTCCAAGTGCCCCAAATGAGCTTAAGAAGTCATTGAAGCAATGCAAAATAGGAAAGAGGCGGTTACTCTCAAGAGGCAACAAGCCCAAGGTTTTATTTAGACATTCTATACCAGCCCAAAGTCAGCCTAACAGGCAGGCCATACCAACCACAAAACCACCTTAATCCAGCTGCCAAATATGAAACAAAACAAGGGCCCATCCTGACGAATAGACCATTTAGCCTACAATCCAAATGCCAATCTGCCTCAAGGCATTGGTCTGCAACACAAAACAACATTGCTCAGGAGTATGATTGGTGTTATCCATTGCAATGAACCCATACCAATCCAGTGCTTCAATGGTGCTTGGAATCAAGCATTTAATGTTGACAATACTGGTGTGGAGGGTGAGGGTAGTCAAGGGGAAACAACCAACCAAAGAAACATACAATACAATCAGCCCCTAAATGACACCACGTTGGTAAATTGGCAAGAAAAGCAGAGGATTTTTTGTGGGCATGAATCAGGGTTAGTTTCACCAAGGTGTTACATCCCACCACAAGGTCAAAAGAAAGGAATTTGGGTGAAGAACACGCTCTTAGCTCAAACTAACCACAACCTTCCATGGCTCCCAAATGGTTGCAACCAAAATCCAATTTTCAAATGAACAAGGGCAGACAAGAACAGCTCCTATTCCAATCAAATACTAGTTATTGTGCCCACGTGCAAGGAGGGAATGTTACAAGAACAGGGACAGGCAAGAGATCCTTAATCACCATTCAGTATCAATTGATCAGATGAAGAAGACAAAGTTAAAATCAATGTGGGAATCCCCTATCTATCACAGGCCAAAGAGACTTCGTTAAAAAAAAACAAGTTGACATGAAGGACTGCCAACTTGAACAGCAAGTTCATTGCAAGAGAAGAAAGTGCTCACCAACTGTTGCCAAACCTGAAGGGGAATCATGGGAGGACAACAAGGTAAAATGTGAAGAGCCCCCTCCTTTCTTCCCAAAACTAAATCAACATTTTATCAGTGTTTGTCCCAGACTCTTGTTAAAATCCTCAATATTCCATTAGCCTATGGTGATGGTGTTACTTATGGTCACCACCATAAATCTCCCGAACAATTTTGAGTGCGCTCATTAGAAAATGAGTCCCCTATCACTGTTAAGCTTACGCGGATATCCATACTTGCTAATAATGTTCTCCCATAGAATACATTTTTGTAGTTGTTTGGCAATCTTTAAGAGTACTACTATACCCACCTTGTTGATATCTATAAAATTTTATAATATAGCGCACTCTAGTCCTACGCACGGGGGGACATTGACCGATAAATTCAACGCCCCATGTCGCAAAAGGTTCAAAACTTGCAATCATCCTCAAGTCATCTCATTTCTAGTTCCAGATGCTAACGGAATGGCATGATCACATGACCTTGACATAATCCTTGAGAGCCTTAATAAAGTTTCCCACCATCTCGAGCCAGCAAAATCTGGCGTGTGGGTGGAACCTCCGCATATGAATTGTTGCATTCCCCATAATCTGCCATAACCCCCCCGCATGCTCATGCTCAAAACCATTGTCCAAAAAGTATCATGCCCTAGCTATTATAACTCTCCACCTATCAACTAGGAAGGGGTTCACATATTACAATTTTTTCTTCTCTAATGTATTAATTCCCTCAGGAGCCTGTCATGTGTGCAAAAAGACTACAATATATTCCAAATCTATGGGATCACAATTCAATCTAAAGAGTTATGCATCTAAAATTGTATCCTCAATGCTCTATGTGTTCTCACTAGAATTGATTCTTGACAAATGATGAGGTCTTGAGTTATTGTTTCCTAGTTTCACAATCACTGTAAATGAAATGCCTGAAATAAGTAGTATCCACCTAACAATGAGCCCTTGTAAATAGTTTTTTTGACCAAATACTTAAACTCCATATGATATGTGAAGTAATATAAGTGGTGTGCCCAATAAGTATTGTCCAAGCTTGTGTAACACATAAAAACATGGATAAAGCTTCACGCTTAGTAGTTGTATAGTTCTGTTCAGCTGTGTTAACTTCTTGGCTTATAAAAAAGGGTGGTCTACAATTCATTCTTCTAGATGTGATAACACGGTGCTAATATCCATCCTAGAAGCATCCACATAAACATGGAATAGTTTTGTTCAGCTAGTGTCAACTTCTTGCTTACAAAAAAATAGGGTGGTCTACAATTCCTTCTCCTAGTTGTGTTAACACGGTGCTAATATCCATCCCAGAAGCATCACATAAACATGGAATAGTTTTTTTTCAGCTGGTGTCAACTCTTGATTACAAAAAAATAGGGTGGTCTACAATTCCTTCTCCTAGTTGTGTTAACACGGTGCTAATCCCCATCCCAGAAGCATCCACATGAACATGGAATGGTTTTTCCCATAAAGGAAAGCACAAAATAGGTGCATTAGTCAGCCTTTCCTTCATTGTTTCAAATGCCTACTATTGTGCCTCACCCCAATAGAATTTTCCTTTAGCCTTCAACAGTTCCTCCAAGGGCACGACCATCTTTGCATAACCCTTAATGAATTTCATGTAATACCCTATATAACCAAGAAATCCGCACACTTCACTTTGATGATTAGGTTCTTCCAATCCTAATATCACAATGACCTTAGTTGAATCTACAAAAATCCTTCCTTACAAATAATATGCCCAAGAAAATTTCCAAAAGGTGCTATAAAGATACATTTATTAATATTCAAAGAGATGCTCAACTGCCCACACCTCTCAAACATAAGCCTCAAATTGTCACACTGATCCTTAACCAAACCATAAATTGTTCAATCATCTAGATATACCCTTAAAAACTTATGAATGAAGTATTGAAATGCTTGCACAACAATGCGCGAGAGAAAATAGTTGGTGCATTTTTCAACCCAAAGGGCATTATTGTATATGTAAAACTTCCCCATTTTGTGGTGAAATTTTTATTTTCCTGATCTTCTTAGCAATACACACCTTATGATAACAAGAGAATCCATCAGTAAAGAGTAGATCTCCACCCTGCAATGCCCTCAAGGATCTCCTCGGTGAATGGGGTGGGAAAAGGATTAGTAACACATGCAACATTCAACTCTTTGTAGTCCAAAAATCCTTATCCTACCATCCTTATTAATACTGATGGCCATGAGACTAACCCACTCAGATTCCTCAATGGGCTCAATGATTCCAAATTTTAACATCTTATCAATTTCTTCCTTTTCTTTGACATGCATATTAGGATTCATCCTGTTAAGGTCTCTTCCTAACCAGACGTGTGCCTTCTTTAAGTTGAATCACATATCTCCTAAAGAAGGATTGCACTCCTTTTACTTTATAATATCCCCTTAGAAAAGTCTTGAAAGTCATGTATTAATTCAATTAATCTACCTAATTCCTGCTCTGACCAGTAATTGCTAATAATTTCTTCCTTAGATTATGCATCTCTCCCAATGTTAACCTTATTTATTTTCATAGGCTCATGATATGCGCATGATTTTTCATCTACTGTGTCCATCACCTCATCGTACCTCTAGTGTGGTTAACCTCTAGGTTATTATCCTCATCATCATCATCTACTTTGCACACTAGTTTACACCTTTCCTTTATTTCCAGGTGTAGACCATTTATTCCTCTTCAGCCTATTCAAGTTCAAGGTGCATCTCTAAATCAAACTCGCTAAACATATCTAACATAAGCTCCTCATACTTTACGCTATCTCCCAAAGTAAGGCACTCCATAATCTGCAGTGCTTTACTGACTAAAGGTTTAGTACAAAAATAATCAAAAGTATGGATCATACATGATGTCATCTCTTGCCAATTAACTATTTCCCGTGTTAATTCTTCATGGGCATACCACGTGTGTGCATAGCTGCTTAAGGTGGCATAGAACTTATTTACCTAAAGTGATGGTGGTAAGGCCTCCTTCCCATCAATCTAAGTATCTCACATTCTCAAAAGTGGTGCAAAGAATGGAACTTGCCATGAAATTTTCATATTTGAGAAGGTACATTACTTCTTAGAAACCTAGTAGAAAAGGCGATTCTCACCTCTCTCCATTCCAATAGGTTGTGTTATCCAAAATGTGCCCCAGCTCATTTTTTGTGGCTAACTCCTTGTGTTCTTGCCTCTCTTGTGCCTCAGTCCACATTTTTTGATTTTAAGGCACTCAAGGCTTTTCTAGAAATGGCACCATCAGATAGAGCTCTCTCTCAGCTTTCCAGAAAGGTAAAGTTTGCCTCCTAACTCCTTATATTTTTCAAGTTATGGCTCGGCGGAGTTTTTGTGGAAAATTTTCCCATTTGAGGCCCACAGCCAATAGGAAGCTGCCACGTGGCATCCAACCAGTGGAGCGCAGGGAATTTTTGAAAACTTTTCCAAAGACAAAAAAGAGGTAAAATTTGAAAAAATTTCCCGCCGATCCGTTTTTGGGCCGTTTTTTGCCCTAAATCTTCAAACGATCATATCTTTTGATCCAGAGCTCAGATTTTCATGTTCTTTATATCATTGGAAAGATGTTAAAATTCTCTACATGATTCCATGGTCAATTTATAATTTTGGTTCATTTTGGAGAGAGAAAATTCAAAAATAGTTCTTGTACGTGTTCATGGCCAGAAATGACATTTCAACAACCAAATTTAATACAGAATGGGTCGCATTCTTCTCCAATATGGTCAAAAATGATAGGGTATGGGTTTGTAAGGTCCTCCATGCTGTTTTAATGCATTTTCCATCAATGAGGAATGGGCTCCCATGTTTTTTACATTTTCTCTCTCCTGGGCTCGACCCATGCACTGTAAAAGCCAGATTTGGCTCATTTCTTCATGGTTGAACACTTTTTGGCATTGCAAACTTCTTCTTTCACCTCCAGCAAGTGATAGTTGTAAGAATCAGACCTTTTTCATAGTTTGTAACAGGTTTATACCTCTTTGATGGTGGAATGCAAGAGATTTTTACATGGAATTGACAGTGCAAACTCTGTGAATGCTTTCAGTCCTCTGTTTGTATTGTTTTACTTCATTTTAAGACCTCTAATTACATCTATCAGCTTGTGTATGTTTTCCCTTGTTGCATTTCATGAATTTGTGTCTATTTACATGGCAAAAAATGTTTCACCACTCCTTTTGGTGCATCACCATCTTTAGTTTAGTTTCATTTTTGCATTTTTATCCCTGTCTCCTTGCAATCTAGGGTAGAATTAGGATCTAGAACCTCTGTAGTTGTGCAAAATATAGATCTAAATCAGAGGATTTTTGAGGAACCAGCCTCTAATCTGGAGATTCCTCTCTCATTTTCACAAGTCCCACACTTGGAGAGAGGTTTCCATGTTGTGCAATCACACTGGATGCCTAAAACATCAATTTAGAACCTTGATTTACATCCAGGGGTGCTGCTGATTTGCAACAACAGTTTTGGCACACCCGGTGGGACCTTAGAGGTCTCATTTTTATTACAGCAAAGTTGATGTGCATCTGCTGCAATTTTCTTGCTTGAAAAGAGCTATAATTTGCATATCTGGCGACTCTAAAGGGGAAGAATCAACTGGTTTCAGCAGTGCAGGCCTGAAAACTCATGAGAAGAATCACTACAAGGTCAAGAGCTAGAGAAGAAGAGGTGTTGTTTGAATATCTGCAGTTATCTCCAAGAGTAAGGCAAAGTGGAAGAAGGATTCAAAGGTCTCCATCTCCACCAAACAGAACTCTCTCAACTCCTCCACCTGGTAGGCCTTTCATTCAGTCAACAAGGGTTTTAAGACCAATTAGAATGGCGCAAAACAACCCCTATGTCAACTTCACAGGAAGCAGCCCACTTGCCCTCAATGCACAACATCCAATTCCTATTGCAGCCTTGAAGAACATTCCATACTTCACTGGAGAAAATCAGACTACTCCAGGTGATCATGTTAAGGATATTGCTAACCTTTGTGCAATTCATGAAATCAATGAGATGCAAGTGGCTGTCAAGTTGTTGGCATCTTCATTCAAGGGGAAAGCATTGCAATGGTTTAGAAGCCTTGGAGTTGGTTCTATCACAAATTGGAATCAGCTGTGTATAGCACTTCATGAGCAATTTGGAGAGAAGGGAGACAACTTGTCTCTTTTGGAGCAGCTGACAACCATCAAGAGAGCTCCCAATGAACAGCTGACCGATTTCAACTTCAGATTTCAAAAGACTTGGGAGAGAATTCCAGTGGCAGTCAGGCCAACAGCAGAAGGTGCTTTTCTCTACTATCTCAAATCTCTAAATTCTGATATTTCTATGTTGATTCAGTCCATGGGAGGCATAACTATCCCTATGGCTTATAGCATTTCCATTAGGGCTGAAAATTGTTTGATCCAAGCTGGCAAACTAGCCCCTAGACCTCCCATGCCATTGTTTCCAAGTTTAGAGAGTCCAAATACCAATCAAGCACCTAATTTGGCTCCTTCTCCCACTCCTAGAAATTAGAGTTCAAATGAAGCTTCTACTTCATCTCCAAGTGCCCCAAATGAGCTTCAAGAAGTCATGAAGCAACTGCAAAACCTAGGCAATGAGCTGGTTACTCTCAAGAGGCAACAAGCCCAAGGTTTTAGACCTTCTTACCAGCCCCAAGCTCAGCCTAACAGGCAGCCATACCAACCACAAAGACCACCTAATCCAGCTGCAAATATGAATCAAACAAGGCCTCCTGCCAATAGACCATTTCAGCCCTACAATCCAAATGCCATATCTGCCTCTAAGGCATTGGTGCCAACACAAAACAACATTGCTCAGGAGTATGACTGGTGTTTTCCATGCAATGAACCTCATAACCAATCCATGTGCTTCAATGGTGCTTTGAATCAAGCATTAATGGTGACAACTACTGGTGTGGAGGGTGAGGGCAGTCAAGGAAACAACCAACAACAAGAAACATTCCAACAGCAATCAGCCCCAAATGACACCACGTTGGTAAATTGGCAAGCAGAGGATTTTTGTGGCATGAATCAGGTAGTTTCCCAAGGTGTTACAGCCAACACAAGGTCAAAAAGAAGGAATTTGGGTGAAGAACAGCCATTAGCTCCAACCAATCCACAACCTTCCATGGCTCCACAAATGGTTGGCAACCAAAATCCAATTTCAAATGCACAAGGGCAGCCAAGAACAGCTCCTAGACCAACTCAAATACTAGTTATTGCTGCCCACGTGCAAGGAGTGAATGTACAAGCAAAGGGACAGCAAAGAGATCCTTCATCACCATTCAGTATCATTGATCAGATGAAGAAGACAAATGTTAATATATCAATGTGGGAATCCCTATCTATCCCAGGCCAAAGAGACTTGTTACAAGTTGCCATGAAGGACTGGCCAACTTCGAATCAGCAAGTTCATATGCAAGAGAAAGTGCTCACAAATGCTGCCCAGCCTGAGGGAAATCATGGAGGACAGCAAGGTAAAATGTTGAAGCCCCCTCCTTTCTATGTTTCATTAATCATTGGAAATCAGTTAGTGCACAATTGCATGATAGATTCCGGGGCAAGTAGCTCAGTGATGCCTAAACAAATAGCTGATCAGCTAGGGCTCCAGTATGAAACCATATCCAAAGGGGTAGTGCAGCTGGATGGGACAGCAGTAACAACAGTTGGGGTGATTAGAAACTTGAGTCTTACCTTGCATGCATGTCCAAATGTTGTTGTTTCACAAGATGTATCAGTCATAGACCTTCCACCACTCTTTGCCCTATGCTTGTCAAGGGACTTCACAGCCAAGATTGGGGGATATTTGTCTACTGATTGGTCACACATGTTGTTCAGAACGAGGTATGGAACTAAGACTACAATCAGGTCTGAACCTATTGCAAACTTCCACATTGAGCCTTACACTCCAAGTCAGATCAACACCAATTGTTCAGCATTTGATCAAGAAGACCACCCAAGCACCGATGAAGCTGACACCAAGGTTGGGAGCATCCCGGATCTAACTCTTGATGAATGGGCAAACAAGGTACATGCTTTTGATCCTTATCAAGAAGTAGAAGAATCTGAGCTAGGGGTCTATTGTATACATGAAGAAAATCAGCCTATTCCTAACATCACCAAGCCAAACCACAAGGATGACAATGAGGTATGGCAGCTATTTTTTGATGGATCAAGAAGTAGACAAGGTGCAGGAGGTGGAGCCATGCTTGTTTCACCTCAAGGAGTAAGGTACTATTCAGCTTTTAGATTTCAGTTTGCATGCTCCAATAACACTGCTGAATATGAAGCCTTGGTGCAAGGGATGCATTGGGCAATCAAGAAGAAAATAAAGAACTTGCAAGTCTTTGGTGACAGTGAATTGATTGTAAATCAGGTCAAGGGACAGCATGCTGCCAAGAATGATCTACTCAGGTGCTACAAGAACAGGGTGTGGGACCTCATGGAAGATTTTGAGGGTTTTGGCATCAAATCCATTCCTAGGAAAGAGAATCAAGCTGCTGACAGGCTTGCAGCAGTAGGGGCAGCCTTTGACATTGTGGAAAGCATTCAACAAGACAAGGTACAGCCAAACATCCACATGATTGTGAGGCCTTCAGTGCTAGATAACAATGTCAGTTGGCAAGTGTTTGAGAATGACCAACAAATCATCCATTTCTTGCAAGAAGAAGCCGAGTTCTCAGCTAAGAATCAAGAAAAATTGGAACAGTAGTATGGTGACCAAGTGGTACAGCTGAGAACTAACAAGCTGCCCAAGGGACTTATCACTTTGGAGTCCATTTTTAATCCCAATGATCAGTTTAGAAAGGAGAAAGCAAACATTCAGGTCAAGAGAGAGGATTCAGTATCCATCTTGGTAGAAGAGAACAAACCATTGCAAATTGGAAAGATGACAATTGATCAAGAAAGGTATGAGTTCGTACAGCTGTGTCAAGAGTTCCCTGATGTGTTTGTATGGAGCTATGAAGATTTGAAAGGTTTCAATTCCAACTTAGCTTAGCATACCATTGAATTGGATCCAAATACTAAGCCTGTCAGGCAGAAACAAAGACTAGTCAATCCACACATGGAGCCTCTCATGAGGAAAGAATTGGACAAGCTGATTGAGTCAAGAATCATATTCCCAATCAAGCATTCTAGTTGGGTTGCCAACTTGGTTCCAGTTAGAAAGAAGAGTGGAGAGATCAGATTGTGTGTTGATTTCAGAGACTTAAATAGAGCATCTCTCAAGGACCATTACCCACTCCCTTCCATGGAGCAAATCTTGCAAGTTGTGGTTGGCTCCGAGAGGTTTTCACTACTTGATGGCTACTCAGGCTACAATCAGATTATGGTGAAGGAGGAAGACCAGTTCAAGACAGCCTTCACAACCAAATGGGGAACTTTTGCATACAGGAAAATGCCATTTGGGCTGTCCAATGCTGGTGCTACCTTCCAAAGGGCAATGGACATGGCGTTCAAAGGTTTGATTAACAACGTGGTGCTGATTTACCTTGATGATATCACTGTTTTTTCCAAAAATGCAGCAGACCACCTCTCTCATTTGAGACAATTTTTCACGAGGTGCAGGAGATTTGGAGTGTCTTTAAATCCTAGAAAGTGTATCTTTCTTGCACATGAAGGAAAGCTCCTTGGCCATATTGTCTCCAAAGAAGGATTAGCAATTGATCCAGAGAGGGTTGAAGCCATAAGAGCACTACCATTGCCAAGCCACAAGAAAGCCCTTCAGAGTTTCTTGGGGAGGATAAACTTTGTTCGGAGGTTTGTCCCAAATTTTGCAGCCCTTGTCAAGCCCATCACCAAAATGTTAAAGAAGAGCATGGCTTTCAAGTGGACAGCAGAAGGCAAGGAGAGTTTTGAAGCAATCAAAGAAGCCATTTCTCAAGCACCAACTCTCATCAACCCGGACTTCTCCAAGGATTTCATCCTCTATGCATTTGGAGGTAATGACACTATTTCTGCCATTTTGGTACAGCAGAACAAGGATAATGATGAGCAGCCAATTGCCTTCTTCAGCCAGAGCCTAGATGACTATGAGGTGAAGTACTCTTTTATTGAGAAGCATGTGCTGGTAGTAATCAGAAGCTTGAAGAAATTCAAGCATTTAGTCTCGAACAACAAGGTCCAGTTGCTGGTCTCACATGCTAGGGTTAAGGACTTCCTCCTCAACAAAGATTTGAACGAGAAAAGGGCAGGTTGGATCACCCATGTCATGGAGTATGACATTGAGATCAAGATCACCAAGCTGGTAAGAGGGAAAGGGTTGTGTGAGCAGCTAGTTTTGGGGAAGCAAAAAGAAGTATGTAATGAAGAAGAGGCTGTTTTGACAGTCCAGGGCAGCCATGAGCCAAGTGGCAATCAAGAAGAAGACAATGTTGCCCCCACTCCTTGTTGGACCCAAGGTATTATACACTTCCTAAGCACAGGCCTATGCCCCCTGGAGATGAACAAGACCCAAAGAAGACACTTCAGATTGCAGGCTGTCCCATATGCCATTGTTGATGGAGTTTTGTTCAAGAAAGATGTGAATGGAGTGCTGTTGAGATGCATTAGCACAAATCAGATTCATAGGGTGTTGGAAGAGTTCCATGGTGGACCAGCTGGTGGTCATTTTTCACCAAGAGTGACAGCTCTAAAAATCATGAAGGCTGGTTATTATTGGCCTAAAATTTTCAGTGATTTCTGTGCATGGATTAAGAGGTGTAAGAATTGTGCATTCTTCACAGGAAAAGAGAGACTTGCTGCCCTTCCATTGCATCTAATCTCAGCTGACCAGCCATTCATGCAATGGGGTTTGGACTTCATTGGAGTCATTAATCCCAATTCAAGTCAAGGGCACAAATGGATTTTGATAGCGATGGACTACTTCACCAAATGGACTGAAGCAGTAGCACTCAAAGAAGCAAATGATTCTAGCATCTTAGACTTTTATGAGGGGATAGCGACCAGATTTGGTATACCTGCTACAATAATCTCAGATAATGCATTGGCATTCATTGGATCCAAGGTGGCTGAGTGGGCTGTCAAGAATGGGATCTACCTAAGCACTTCATCAAACTATTACCCTCAAGGTAATGGCCAGGCCGAGTCTACAAACAAGAACTTGTTGAGGATCATTAGGAGGACTCTTGATGAGAATCAAAGGTCTTGGCATACCAAACTGAAATCAGCCTTATGGGCTGATAGGATAACTCCCAAGAGATCCACAGGTAACTCTCCATTCAAACTTGTCTATGGAAGAGAGGCAATCTTTCCCATGTCACTTGAGTTGCCAACATTGGAACTCATGAAGCAATTAGAGTTGCTAGAGTTTGAGCCCATGGAGGTGAGATATGCAGAGTTGATGGAGCTGCAGGAGGTCAGAAATCAGGCATCCCAAGCAATGGAAAAGGATCAAGCTTTGATCAAAAAGACCTTTGATAGGAAGGCCAAGGATAGATCTTTTCAGGTTGGAGATCTAGTGTTGAAATGGGATGTGGATAGAGCAAAACCAGGAAGGCATTCAAAATTTGATGCCATTAGAGTGGCCCATACATGGTCACGAAGTGCAAGAACAACAATGCTTTCCAATTGGCCTCATTGGATGGTGAAGAACTGTAGATTCCAGTCAATGGAATCTATCTCAAGTGTTGCTTCTAGAGGGAAATTTACCACCTTGTAAATATTAGATTAGATTTTCATTCCTCCAAGTGCTTTGCTCATTGTTTTGTTGTAGGTTAGTTTTGCTTTCCCTAAGTGCTTTGGCACAACTTGCTGTCCCTGGAGATGTTTGTAGTCCTTGCTTCCATCATGTGATATTCCATCTTCCTCCTTGCACATTCTAAATCAGTTGGGGTTATAAACAGAATATTTGATAGCTCCATGCCCAATGGACTGCTTCAGGCTACTGGTACTTTCATCTAGCAGGTAGATGACCCCTCTGAGTCGCCAAAATTGTTATCCAAAATGTGCCCCAACTCATTTTTTGTGGCTAACTCCTTGTGTTCTTACCTCTCTTGTGCCTCAGTCCACATTTTTTTATTTTAAGGCACTCAAGACTTTCTGGAAATGGCACCATCAGATAGAGCTCTCTTGCAGCTTTCCAGAAAGGTAAAGTTTGCCTCCTAACTCCTTATATTTTTCAAGTTATGGCTCGGCGGAGTTTTTGTGGAAAATTTTCCCATTTGAGGCCCGCAGCCAATAGGAAGCTGCCACGTGGCATCCAACTAGTGGGGCACGGGGAATTTTTGAAAAAAAATTCAAAGACAAAAAAGAGGTAAAATTTGAAATTTTTTCCCGCTGATCCGTTTTTGGGCCGTTTTTTGCCCTAAATCTTCAAACGATCATATCTTTTGATCCAGAGCTCAGATTTTCACATTCTTTATATCATTGGAAAGTTGTTAAAATTATCTACATGTTCCATGGTCAATTTCTAATTTTGGTTTAATTTGGAGAGAGAAAATTAAAAACCGTTCTGGTACGTGTCCATGGCCAGAAATGACATTTCAACAACCAAATTTAATACAGAATGGGTCGCATTCTTCTCCAATATGGTCAAAAATGATAGGGTATGGGTTTGTAAGGTCCTCCATGCTGTTTTAATGCATTTTCCATCAATGAGGAATGGGCTCCCATGTTTTTTACGTTTTCTCTCTCCTGGGCTCGACCCATGCACTGTAAAAGCCAGATTTGGCTCATTTCTTCATGGTTGAACACTTTTTGGCATAGAAAACTTCTTCTTTCACCTCCAGCAAGTGATAGTTGTAAGAATTAGACCTTTTTCAAGTATTGTAGCAAGTTTATACCTCTTTGAGGGTGGAATGCAAGAGATTTTTACATGGAATTGACAGTGCAAACTCTGTGAATGCTTTCAGTCCTCTATTTGTATTGTTTTACTTCATTTTAAGACCTCTAATTACATCTATCAGCTTGTGTATGTTTTCCCTTGTTGCATTTCATGAATTTGTGTCTATTTACATGGCAAAAAATGTTTCACAACTCCTTTTGGTGCATCACCATCTTTATTTTAGTTTCATTTTTGCATTTGTATCCCTGTCTCCTTGCAATTTAGAGTAGGATTAGGATCTGAACCTCTGTAGTTGTGAAAAATATAGATCTAAATCAGAGGATTTTGAGGAACCAGCCTCTAATCTAGAGATTCCTCTCTCATTTTCACAAGTCCCATACTTGGAGAGAGGTTTCCATGTTGTGCAATCACACTGGATGCCTAAAACATCAATTCAGAACCTTGATTTGCATCCAGGGGTGCTGCTGATTTGCAACAACATGTTGTCTCTAGGTGTAGCCCACCAGCGTTCAGTTGTCTCGTGTAGGGAATAAACTAAAATATGTCTTATGTCACCCGCATCATTCCACTGAGCTTCCATGGCATGCAAAAATACATTAGGGTTACCTTCACCAATGTACCGAGGTACTTGGTTATAACTTAAGTAGATAATCATACGTAACCTAATCAAGTGAGTAACTATGTTCTTAACCTCTTACCCAACTACCTCATATGTTCCATACACCCATTTTTCATAACAAATACTCATGGTATCATTAACCGATTGAACATCATCACATTGTATCACTCCTTCCTTAGATGGCTTAGTTACCTCAGGGTCTCTAATTGTATACACATATATCTTGTTCAAGTCTTCTTCACTTAAAGTCTCAACATACAGGGAATCATTTGTATTTGTTAATGGTGTAATAATGTGATCTAATTTTTTCTTAAAGCTAATGTACCCCTTGTTGAAGTGAAAATCTGCATTATTCTCATAACACCAGGGGTGCCCAAGCAATGTTGGGAAATAATCTGCCTTCGTGAGTTACAATACTTCAAAGTCTCTATTAAACTTGGATCCCTGAATCATGAAAATTGCATATTTTAATTCCCAATAAGATTATCCCTAGTTCTATTTGCCATATACAAAACATTCGAGGAAGGCTGCAATGGTGGTCTTCCCATTTGATTCCAAGCATCCAATGTGAGTACATTAACTTCTGCACCTATTTCTATCAGTATCTTTCTCAAAATCCATCCATCTATGACCATGTTTAATGTAATATCCTTATCATAATCATGATTATGGGGAGGTAGATTTGCATGAAGTATCTACCTCTGGTGCTCGTTACCTACTCATGGTACTTTTTCTCTCAAATATTCCCTAATAAAGGGACTATGTTCTCTTGGTGAAAATTTTTGTAGACTTCCTTTAGATCATCACCACCCTTCTGTGGTATTTCAACCTTCTTTGCTCATTCCATCACACGTTCCTTCTCCTTCAAGCTCTAAATTTCTCCTTGCAGATCCCTGATAACATCCACAGTTTCATGGAAAACTTCTTTTTGATGGGTATCATCAGGGTACTTGACATTAATCTCTTTTTACTTTGTTATATTCAGCTTATAATTCATAGGTTCATGAGCACGTGTAACTTCAGTGCATTTGGTAACTAACACAAATTATAATTCAGAATTCATTCCAACCTTCGACATCCATTGATTTCCATCCATGCGTTATATCTTAATCATTGCTTCTCCCTTATTTTTCTTATGTTTCTTTCTCATATGTTCATATAAGTTTGGACATTTTTCAATTTTTTTGTTTTTTTCCACACCATGAGAAAACCGCATTTTGAAGAAACTAATGTTGATAATGATTAGGAGATCCAAAAGTAAAACAAGTTCCTCTAAGAAATCCTACTCTTCCACCATTGTGACCTTGACCTCTATATCTACCATATAAGTCTCTATTCCTATTATCTCCATTATTGTGCCATTCATTATGTTGTTCACACTTCTCCTTGGATCCACTTGCTACTCTAGTCTAGTGCACACCTATCTCAATAGCCTCATGAATATGATCAGTCACTATGTAGTTAACAGTATCATGATTATGAGTTTTACAAATTTTACAATACATAGATACATTTTTCTGGATCACACGCTGCAAGAGGGGACATCTACTCCTATCATGGTTTGGATGAAAAATCTCACAATCCAATAGAATGGCACATACTAACTTGTGAGGAAAACTATCCTTATTTTTTCCTTCAACCAAAAAATACATACACCATATCCCACTATGTGTCTCATGAGATAAATTAGCAAAGAGCTTCTCCAATTATTTCCCCATAACTACAATCTATGCTTCTAAAAATAGACTTACTCCAGTGTCCACACTCTAAACTACCTCAGCATATAGAGCTACCTCCAAAGCCTCATACAGATATATAAAGGTCTTGTGAGATAGCACCCTTCTTAATGGAGTCAAAAACCCTCTAAAAAACCACTATGTATGCTGACTAGGATGTATGTCATAAGACAACTTTGAAAAAAAGTTTTAAAGTGCGCATCAAACTCCCAAACACCCTGCTTAATGTCCTTAAGTGCATTTATACTTTTTTGTTCAAACTCGTGCATATGGAACTTCAATAAAAATGTAAAACACAAAGCATCATAATCCACCATAGTTTTGTGTGGGTGATACTTTATATACAAGCTATGCACGCGCCCTTGAAGAGTAGTAGAAATCTGAATCACCTTTCTATATAAAGTAGTGATTCCTTTAGCGCGCCATAGCAAATCATATTTATGTACATGATCTATAGCATCTGCAATACCCCTACATTTTGGAAACTGAAGAGAAATCTCATAAAACACCTATTGTGGTTGATGAGGGTGCAGACTTTGTCCTCCACATCAAGAATGAGAACCCCCACCATTATTTCCTCTACCACCAAAATATTCTGATTCCACTTGATCTTGAGCCTCCTGATCCTCCTAAACCACCTCCTACAACGGGCATAAGACAATTGGATGTACTTCATTGTGTCCTAAAAGTAGTGCTAAACTAAACTCCCATAGTCTACAAATTTATAGTACTTCCAGACATTTTTCTAGTGTTCTTCGCACCCACACTTTGTCTTGATGACGCACCAAAAAATATTCCTCTAATTGGTCCCCCAAACAAAAAAATTGATGTACACACTTCTTTAGATTAATGTGTTGTTTGATGTACTTTTGTATTAAAAGGAAAATTATATTTGCGTTAAGCTACTAGATTACCTGCGCTTGCCTATTTATCAATAGTTACTTTTAGAACTCAAACACAAAGTGCAAGGGCTTGGTCGCTGGGTGGGATCAGATGCTTGCCTACAATCCTTGGTATTTCCTCATTAGACGCACTCTCATCTGAAGTTAGAGGGGATTCTCTACTACACTTTCCTAAGTGAGGGAGAGCCTAATCCTCTGGCTCCACATATTCCACATGAGCTTCAAATCCTTCTAAATACATCATCCTCTGAAACTCCACAAACTCCTCAATATCATGTTACTTCACCAATTACCTCTCTCACGCTTCATTATACTTAACCCAACTATTTTTATCTTTCCATTTCTTCCGCCAGGTCTACCATTTATCACCACACCTACTCGTGCCCTTATGCATGGTTGTATGTTTAGCTAGTCATAGGTAGGTGCTCTACACTCAACACCACCATCAATATTTTAATTGACAAAGGGGTAACGTGAATGTAAGATCCTTTGGGCTCTCACAAAAATTCAGACTCAAAAACTTGCAAACAATAATATATAGACACGCTATAATCCAAAGTATAAATGTGCACAACACTAGCCCACCAACGATCTACATCACACGTCTAAGGTTTATCTACATTAAACAAAGTCTGATACTCTTCCTGCATCTAAATCCTTGGTCTATAACTCCAGTTTTTCTTCGATGTGTATGCCTACAACCACTTGTAAAACTCTATTGGAAAACAAAAAAATAAATCTCGTAAATTCTATGATACAGATGTTCTTCAACCCATGTACATGCATTGAAATCAGGTCCAGAACCATATCTTCACGCAAAACTATTATTATCTGTCAATTACCTAATCTTCAATGGTTGCACGAGTTAACTGATATGCCATCATCATGCAACATTATGGTAAACAGATTGAAAAGAGGTCTCGGTAAAGAAACCAAAATGTAGCCTTATTTTTCCACTAAAAACCCTAGGGGCATTGACACTTTATCCAGATGAATCTGAATGCTCACCCGAAGTGTATAAAGGTACCAGGTCCCTCTTTGTTACTGTCTTACCAAGGTGTTATCATTGATGTTCATAATAACCATAATCAAAGTATATATCTTATTATAATAACCAATTAGCAATTTGTAAACACACATAATAAGGAAAACATATAGATCACATAAGGATTAATACCAAATTCACCATACAATAACCATGAATAGAGACATCAATAATCAATATCCATTCATAATGATCCATTATATTCATTCATGACAAAGTACAAAAGCTGAATACATCATATGTGTCATCACAAAGTCATGCGTTCAAACATACCAGTAACATAACTCTGTTATCATAACCTTGGTCTCCCAAAATAGTGAAAATACACACACACACACACACACACACACACACACACACACACACACACACACACACACACACACACACACACAGGGGTGGGGACTTACCCTTCACTGCCCATGCACTCTCAAAATATGATGCATTCTCAAAATAGGCACCTTCCATTTACAAACATAACTAAAGAAGCATGCAAGATTTACCTAATAATAAATCATCTATAATTAACTCCAGATATAATCTTATTATTAGCTCTAATACTGCATGTCTCTTGGTCTTCCTCTTGCTCCAAAAATAGTGTAACATTCCCATTTTAAGACTTTAGAAACAAGGAAATATTATTTTTTTGCATGATTAATGTTCTCTATTCTAAATACATAATTTAGAAAACACATTTCATAACAATCATTCTTACAATAGATAACCATATGCAGCTGTAATGACTCAGTGAACAACTGATCTATTCATTCCATGACTCAGTGAACTACCAATCCATTCATATGTAACATTGATTTTTGAGTATTCTACTAAATACTTCATATTCTTGGTTCTCTTACCCCATTCTAGGTTTTGAGTGATCTGTCCAAGGAACCTAACTAAATATTTGTTACCAATATTCATCGGCATCATGATCCTTAGACTAGGTGACATAGGACAATGCAATCAACAGTTTGTGATACTTTGGCCAAAGATTTCTAACATAATGTTCGTATTACTTATTCCTTGATGGCATACTCATCAATCCGAGAATACATCCTTCACCCCACTCCATTGTTATCTAGAATGTCTTACACTGACTTCTGTCAGTCCCCTTGCCCAAGGTTTAACTCTAGTCCAAGTTAACAACATAGGTCATGATATGATGTGGCTCACAAAGACTTAGGGTAAATTGGCATATTGGGTCAACCTAGGTTAACCCCGTGTGCCAAGGTATCCTGGGTCCTAGAGGGCTACTTCATATCCTGACTATGATACTAACCAGTCCTGGAGGGAAATCTTGATCAAGTTCAAAGGTGTGTAGATCTTGACGATCAATGCAAAAGGGTGTTGCCACATGTTAACTGCACTGTTGTATCCTTGAGAAGATCCTAATCTTCTTGAAGGTACAACCTTGCAGTTGATGTGTGTCAACATCCTATGGAATAGCCTCATAAAGATGTACATACCTCCAAAAGTTTACATATGTTAAGTTAAATTTGGGTTATTAGACGACATATTTCGGCAGCCCATCAAATTCCAAGTCCAACACTCTTTAAGTTATTTTTACATTTCAGTTTTTATATAATCATAAGAACTTTAATTAACTTAAGATTGCTTTCAGATTTGTTAGATTTAACCTAACAAATAGTTATCCAAAAATAGAACAACAACAACTTATGTTCCTTTATTCTAAATAACTTAACCAATTAAGGAAGTGTGACAGCCTACAAGGGTGAAACATATCAGACTTATTATAATTAAGTCTTAATGATTTACAATCATATCTTCCTCTTTTATTTAGTTCATTACCAGAGAGGAAGGGTCTTCCTCTTCATAATTACATTCTAGGGTTTAGCCCACCCTATAATGTCCTTTATAACTACAATAATTTTTATTATAGTTTTATTTCACATCACATGATATAATGAATTACTTAGGTGAGAATGTTGTATTCTGCCACTTATTTAATCTGCAGCTTACTTAGGAAATTTATCTAAATTCCTTTTTATAATACCCATCAAGAACACACATCCAAACATATAGATAATAAGAAGAGTATCCTCCATACAAGATAATTTACTCAATCTATGCAAGTAAATTCTCATCTTTCAATTCATTTTCAAACTTATACATTACAAACATACTGCAGGACAACAGCCTTTATTTAAAAGAAAATAACTTTTATTTTTCAATAAAATTTAAGAACAAATCAAAATTCTTCTCAAGAATCAATATAGATCAACCAAAACATCATATAAGTTTTTGCCTTCTCTTATCACTTACGAAGTCCATCTACAAAAATTGCTAGCACGGGTCAGTTCAACGAACTGAGCATGATAAGCACTAAGCCTTAAAACGAAGTGCATTCCACTAATTGTTTCAATAAAACAACCCTGCTTTAATGAGCAACAAGTAATTCATACTCCCAAGCGTAAGTAATACCAATAAAAAGAAGAGCAATACAAAACAGATTTTAACACAAGGAGGAACAGGATATAAACTATAATACCTGTCCTATAAATTAAAGTATAATTGATTCCATCCAATATCTTTACCAAACAATGAAATCATATTAAATCATTGTTTCCAATTTTTACCAAATAAAATACAACACATATCTTTACTATAAGATACAGAAGTGTTTACAGCAAATTCCCCTTTGGATATTTCCCCTAACTCTCAAGTAAAGAAGAAAAGAAAGTATTCCATTTCCAAAGTACATAATCATCAGCAAAGCTGAAACCGGAGTATGCCATGATTTAAACTGTTCCTTTAAAGTAATTCTACTTTAAAACATAACAATATAATATATTTATTAACAGATCCAAATGAAAGAAATCCAAGGAGAAGTGATGGTTTGACAGTCATCTACAAGTTACAATTTCATTTTCCAATCTAACTTTAATCTCATTCCACTTCACTTTAGTCAAATGAAAATTAAACAAGATTAATAAACGTTGTTTTCTCTTCTTCAATAAGAATAGGAATTCAGGAGGTTCTAATCAATGTACTTAACCCAACTGCATTATAGAAGGAGTCTTACCAAAATATGATCCCAAACTCAAATCATTTCCTTCAACATAATAGAACAATTTTACCTTCTCACATTCATACAGTTTAAGTTCATTCAAGAGTTCCAAGGAAGGAGAACAATGACCATTCCAAAGAAAGAGAGTACTAAAACTATCTTCCTTTCTAAACCATCCCATTCTAATGCATAAATTTCTACTTTCTGTTAGAGATAATTTAACAATCAAGCTCATACAAAGTCCACGAACATTAAGATTCACATAATATTTCAATAAAATCCTAACATTCTCCCATTGGTTCAGAACAACCACATAGAAGAAGAAATCATGCTAACATTGCCTATTTATAGAACTCTATAAAATCAACAGTGCAGTACGACACAATCGAAACAAGTTTAGATCGCAAACAATCTTCCAAGACATAACATACCCTTATTAGACCCAACAAGAGGTAAGAATCTGAGTAATTGCTAACACTTATGTCTACCCAATAGTTTAGCAAAGTAGAACCATCTCAACGGTATGCCAACGCATCACTACTAGAACTATAAATTGGGTTTCCAATGAAAGAAAAAATCAAACATCAAAAGAATAATATGTACAGTCTATGACTCGTTTACAATTCCGGTGCAATGCCAAGTATAAACGCCATTGAAGAATCAAGACCATTCAAATATATGTAACCAAGTTTGGGTAACTACATGTTCCCTTAATAGTTTACTAAATAATCAAAAGTCCATAATACCTGAACCAACACAATGTTCAGGTTTCTATTTCCATTAAGAACATCAAGAAATAAATGGTGTGTACAGTGAAGGATATCAATATCACAACCACAATACATAATACACCAGCACTGTAAGACTAGACCGAGAGCAATGAAATTGTTTACATACAGTTCAAAATAAGAAGAAATGCTTCCATTCTTCACTAACATCCTATCAACCTTATTTTTGAACAAAACGGAATGTAAGATGCTTAGACAAAGCTCAGAAAGGATGACTCACGGGTCAAGTTTCATAAAGAATCTCCAAATACCAATAACATGGTCAGAAGAACAAGATTCCACAAGCACCATTCCAAGGTGACTTAAGTTACAGTCAAGTTATCCAAAAGAAAGATAACAAACACAAGTTCCAAAATCAATCAATTTCACGGAATGAAATACAACCAAACCCTATACTGCTCTTCCTATGCATGCAAGTTTCAATACAGTCCATGTTTTCACAAGGTAAAAACAAAAACAACAAGACATATACAGGTTTATCTATAGTGCATGTGAAATTTGTTAACAGTCAACGATTTTCTCAAGAAGAATACAACCCCAAATCATATATGGGTTTATTCACAATCCATTTAACTATGGATCAAAACGCATGCTAAATAAACCCTGAGAATCTCAGTTACAATCCTCTTTACTAAACAAGATTCCCAACTGAAGCTAGTACTTGCATACGAGTTTAATAAGACTGAAGTTCTTGCATTCACTAGACACAACCACTTCACCCAAAAAAAATTTCAAACCACTGAAGAAGCAACAGTGTTGCCATCTTTGTTTAAGTATTTGTGGTTCCTTTATGAAAAGGAAGTGCAAAGAAAAATTTCCATAGAATCATGAACACACAGAATACAAGTTTTTCTTACAAACCCATCTATCAATTTACTAGCTAAGCATGAATGCGTAGAACTCAATAGAGAAAAGTTGTTTTAATGAAAACACTTAGAAGAAAGCAAGAGATTTTAACAGTTAGGGCCTATCATGCCTGATAGTGTCACCAAAAAATCGAAGAAGACTTCTAGCTGAGCTCGCTTCTTCCCTTCTTCTCCACGAAAGACCAAAACAACAAAGTACTTCCTCCACATTGCCTCATATACTCTCCATGAAACAAAAATAGATTTGAAACCTCCAAAATAGCCATGTAATACAGTTTAACTGTTGGTTCAAAAAACCAGAGTGCAAGTAGAATGAAAATTGGAAATCATGCAAATGAAACAGCTCAACCAAAAATCCACTGGCATGCCTACCAAAGCGGTTCAGGATCGTCAAAAAAGATAATTAATTGCATTAATTTCCTGATCTCCTGCCCAATCTTCCTTGCCACCGCCTGCCAAACTGGCAAGTTCCAAATCATATAAAACATGAATTTCCATTTCTAGTGATACTGCCACCTAGGCCTCCACCATCCAAACTAGCCCCTGCCAAATTCGGTAGTCCATAGGAATTTAAAAACCTTATCATCTTCTTAAATGCTTAGAAACCGTCACCAATGTACATGCGACCCCCCCCCTTTAGTTCCCAATTTGCATCCATTAGTTTAGGATAGGTTAGATTGCTTAGGTTAGATCTTAGGTAGGATTTACATTAGTACCTTAGGATGTAACACTAACCACTAACCTCTAATATATATCTTTAGCAAATAGGTTAGGTAATTCCACA
The DNA here is from genome assembly GCA_019776745.2 of Taxus chinensis. NCBI lineage: Eukaryota > Viridiplantae > Streptophyta > Pinopsida > Cupressales > Taxaceae > Taxus > Taxus chinensis. The sequence goes on from CM034152.1 coordinate 337,264,416, forward strand.
TAATGAGTAAACAAAAATACAATAGTTTAAAGAAAATAGGTTAGATCACTAAATAACCTTGTAGTGTTAGGTTATAGTTTTAATACCTAGTAACCCTTCTAACCCTTAGTATCAATTTTAGGTTAGCAAAAAAATTATATCAAGTAACATAGCTTAGGTAGGAATACTTTCACCTAGCTTAGGATTCTAGAAGTAAATCCTTAATAGGTTCTTGAATATCTTTCTCCTATGCTATGAACAACTGCATTCACATTGTTATCGGCAATGACCTGTCATGATTGATCTTCAAGGACCCGAGCCAACTACCTACTGAATGGAAGTGCATTCACATAGAAGTAAAAGAACTTGCCACAAAAAATTTCAGTCCAACGTGTAGCTTAACTCATGGAATGTTGATTTTACCATTCACTCCAACAGGGCATTATTAAAAAACATTCCTTGGATCACTGAAATTGATCCAAGGATGAGTCAGACAAAAGACAAGTTTACAACTCTTAAACCAGATTGTAAATTACCTACCAGAACTAAAAAATGGATTCAAAGAAGTCATACCAGTTCGATCATAGGATCTTAAGAGCAGAAAATACTTATCCATATCAAGCATGATTTCCAAAAATTAGAAGAACATATCCTTATAAGGAAAAATCACATATCAACACTTGAATGCTAAGGAGGAAAATAACAACAGTCAAGGGTGTTACAAATAGTCTTTCCTTCACTAATAAGTCTCCTTGTTCTTATCCTTACGTGTTCTGTACTCTACCCTATTTTTAGTCTGTGCATGTCAAAAAATGATAAGTCCTAAAAAAATTCCTTCTTGGGAGCAAAACCTCTGGGCAAAAATATGTCAACCGTCTGTTCCTATCCATGTTCCCACTTCTTCTGCACCAATATCATATGTTCCTTTAATACATAGGTAATATTTTACTAGGCCAATAGTCTTGACCTATTTTCTGCAATCTTTACCATGTTCAACACTAGGATATGTATTTTCTAGGTTTGTTGCTTGTCTAAATGTCTTCCTTTCTCTCTTTAGACACCTAAATTCAGCTACATAATTTTAATACTAAAATTACACTGATTATCCTCTTTCCCTTCATTTATGTTATAATTAGTGATTTCCTGCTAATTAGCTAACATTCCCCTAATTAATAACACTTTGTTAATCAACTATCCTTTCTCCCATTCTGGATGTCAATTAACGACACTTCGTTAGTTATAATCCTCTTCCAAGTAATTAACTACTTATTAGTTAATTAAGCCTTTTTTAATTTCATAGTTAATCAATAAACCTTCTTATTGGTTAAATTCCCCTTTGAAATCCTCCAAATCCTACCTATTTCCCTATAAATCACCACTAAAGATCTTTGTAAGCTTAGCTTGTCCTATTAATTAATCCTAGTTGATTAATTAAATCATTTCAAACTCCCATGAGTTGTTACTTACTAATTAATATCTTCTAATCATTTTTATCACTTGCTAATTATAATTTATATTTTACCCACATTCTCTATGTTTCTAGCTTCTACCAAATTGTAAAGCTATCAATCTCAGTTCTTAACTTAGCCTACTTTCACATGCATACACTCTCTATCAGTCACTATCGATAAACATATAGGGGTATCTAAATTCTCTATTAATTCTTTCAAACCATAACCATGGATGAGAAGTATCACAAAATAAAAATTAGTTAGGTTGTGGGCACCCTCGTGCACTGTCAATGTTGGCACTACTCCAAAGAAGCATCAAACTGCAATGTTGTTCTCCACTTAGCATGTGATATTCGGTTAGAGTACAATAATATTTTACATCCTTCCTTTGATAAATATTAACTTGATTTTATATCTTGAAAATATAATTGAGTGATTAATTTTGAGTGTTTCCAAATTTGGGAAGTAGTTCCCTAGAGCTAGTGATAAGATTCAAACTTGTAGATGGTGCTACCTTACTGAAAGTGAAAGTGTAGATTTTGTAATAGGAGTCCATAAAATTTATAGGTTATAAATTAAGTGTGTTTCACTTGATTATATATGATTTCAAAGGTGATTTAAGTTACAAATTTTGAATGAGAAGGAGTAATGACCGAAATAATAATCTGCGATGGGAATTTTAGGATCAAAGTGAGCAAGGGAAAACCATACAGTAGGGTTAGGAATCTATGTAAGTTCATGCCTGGTGTCATCCTAGCTCAACATCTCTTCTTCATGTTATGGTTGACACTAAATTTTTTTTTATCTTGGGCCCGAATTCCTTTCTAGTACAGTCTCAGTCCTCTATTTAGAAGATTCAAATGGAGATGACTAACTAAAGTTTATCTTTGTTTTATGTATTTTTAAATTCTTTCAAACTTAGATTAGAGAGGTATTAACATGATTCCCATCTAAAAATGATGAATCCATCTGATTATATCCTATAGAAACTATTTTTTATTTACTCCTTACTATATTGTCATCTTCCTTTTATCCTTTTTCATAGTGTTTCTCCTTTATGTGATAGGCCTTATATTTAACAACTTAGCTCTAGGACCTTTGATTTGTGTAGTAAAAAATTTGTATAGATTAGATCACTGATTCCTTAGGATTGTTAGAGATTAAACATAGATAAACTTCTTCTAGATGTTCTATTTAATATTCTTTATCCAAAACTTAGAGAAATCAGGTTTCACAGTCATATGCAAGCCTAGACTAGAGTTATCTCATGACAGTCATCCAAAATAATATTTCTCATCTTGTTAAAACCACATAAAAAAATCTTCCAATTGACTGTAAAACATCACTAATACAATTCTAGGACCTTGAAACATGAAGGATCATTAAAATTTGCAAGATTTACCTTCCTTTTCTCTTTGGTTGTCACCACCTTATAGGCCTAGAAATGTTTGTCATTAATAACTCAAAAATTATTCAATTTCAACACAAATCATTCAAAACCCATCTCATAAAATTCCTCACAACATTCTCTACCAAATTTCAGATCAATTGGATTTGTTTTGCAAAAGTTATAACTTCTAATAATACTCATATTTCACTAAAACAAGCTCTATCACTGTCCTGGAAATTTTTGGTATTGATAACATTTTTTTCACGTGTCCAAATGATTTGAAATTTTTTGGGCCTAGTCCTCTTATCAGGACAGAGATTTCCAGAAATTTGTAGCTAAATTTTTTAGGTAAAACAAAAGATATTCATTTCCCTAGTTCGGGCCCGCGTATCAACATCAAGCTATAAAAACTTTAATCATCATTGTCAAGAGTTAAAATAAATTGGAATGAGATTGTTATCACTCCCTTCAACTCCTCAAATTAGCATTATTGAAAAAGAAGTCCCCTGAGATGGATTATAACCCTTTCCCTCACTGTTCTTCCACAGAGCAGATTTTAAAACCCACAAGAATGCTCCAAATCACAAAATTAATACTATGAGATCCTTCTCAATCAAAACACACACTATAAACCATTTAATTACATAACATGAAGGATAATTCAATACCTATGAGGCTTGGAAGATGCAAAACCACTTTTATTCATATCCCAAACTTTTCATACATCACCATTATTATTACATTTGTTGTATATATCTTATTAATATCCACACGTCCATGAAATTGTTTACTTTTACTCTTTTCTCCTAATTATATTCAACCTCTCCTTATTTGAATTATTCTTTAACATAATTTTGAGAGCCTTATCATCCCTAAATTTCTACATTTGTTGAGATCATATCTCAACCATGCATGCAAGATTTAAGGGATCAATTTTTGTCAACTTAAGATAACCTAGACAAGATTATGTTGACAAGTAATAATTGTACAACCTCTTGCCAACATATTACACTTAATATTAAAACTTGAATTTTACACCTAATAACTTCTTTTCACTCTTTTTATCTCATGGTAAGAACCATTACATCACAAATTCAAACTTCTCAAACTATAAACTTGTAGGGGAACTAAACTGACACTTAGTACATGTTTTCATACCTTAAGAAGTCTTATTAAAATTTATTCATGCTTTCTAAGTATCATGAAGATGCTCCTACATTAATACCCCTATTGTACATTTTTGATCTTATAGAGACACTTTGAATTCTAAGGTTTGGAAGATGAAAAGTGGATTTTTTAAATGGGTTTCATGCATTCAATTATCACAAACTATTGAAAGATGAGTGTGTATGATCAAGAATGATAGAAAAGATATATAAATATGTACCATATGAGAATTGGAAAAGTTTAATTTTTTAAGCAAGAGAAAAATGTCAAGACTAGCAATGTCAAAGAGTATAATTACCAAATTTGAGTGGCTAAAATTCCTCTTCCTAAGGGAAGAAAACATGTGCATTGTAAATGGGTGTATATGACCAAATCTGTAGTAAATGATTATGTGGATAAGAACAAGGATGGTCTTGTAACTAAGGGGTTATCACAAGTTGAAGGGGTGGATTACTCTAAGAATTTTACTTCTATTTCAAAGATGGATTCAACTTTCTTTGGTCTCTCCCTCATTACATCAAATTAGTGGTTAGTGTATCAGATGGACATGAAGAGTTCCTTCCTACATGGTTATGTCACAGATGAGATAGATATGGAGAAAACTCAAGGATTTGTGTATGAATCTTCCATGGTATACATGCTACATCATTTTATTTATGGGCTCAAACAAGCTTCTTGGGTTTGGTATGAGAATATGAATATATATTTTCTGAGTTATGGATTCTATCATTGCAAATTTGATCACAATGTTTACATCCTAAAACAAAGTGAGGGTATTTTGATGTTAGTGTTGTATGCCGATGACCTCATCCTTATAGGTAGATCCAGACTCCTTGATTCAAGACACAAAGTATAAGTTGATGGAAATATTTGACATGACAGACATAGGACTTATGCACTATTTTCTAGGCCTCTAGGCTTACCATTATCTTAAAGGTATTTCTATTAGATAACATAAGTATTCCAAAAGTATTCTTCATCATTTTGGCATGGATGGATGTAAGCCTTCTCCCAAGCCATCTCAATCAGGTATTGAGTTGAGTACTAATTGTGAAACTAAGTTGGTAGATTCCACTTTATATAGATAATGTGTAGGTAGTCTTTTATATCTAAATCATACTCACCCTGGTATAAATTTTGTTGTAAACATGGTCTCTTGATTATCTCATTATCCTTATGAGATTTTTTTGCTAGCATCTAAGTGTATTTATACACATCACATGAATTTTATTACATTGAACAATTCAAAAACTTAGATTGTGTTGGAAGAAAAATTACCTAGAGAGGGGGGTAAATCGGTGTCCTTATAAACTTTTCTCTCAATTATGTTAATTGGCATGAACCATTCAACATACATTAACCATTATATGAGCAATGTCAACTAGCTTAGAAAAAAATCAAAGCAACTTAACAACCATCCAGTCAAACATGAAACAAGAGAGAACACATGAACACATAATATATGTGCGAAAACATTAAGGGGAAGAAAACCCATTGATCTCTACATTAATAAACAAAAAGAAATATTTAGTGAAGAACCAAATCCATAAGGAGCACGAACCCCTAAATTTTCGAGCACCTACTTATATTTATCAAACACCAACTTGCAAGGAAGCTACAACTTTGTAAGATTTACTAAAGCACCAAATCCATAAGGAGCACCAACCCCTAAGGTTTTAGCAAACACTAAATTGCAAGGAAGCACCAACTCCCTAAGTGACTCAACACCAAATCAGCCACCTTTGAATGTTTATCACCTTCCCTTTTTTGTTGATTAACACATGATGACACTCTTTGTGCTACTCTTCTCTTGATCACATGTCAAACTTCCATGATATTATTCTTCGCTCTTCACCCTTCTTACATTTTACATAGGCATGTATAAAATCCCCTTCATAGGATGACCACTTTAGGTACTCAATATAGGATGATTCTTTAAGGTCTAAAATTCCTCTTACTTCCCTTTCATGCACTTATAGCTCAATTGTTTTAACTAGGCCTAAAACTTCCTTTACATGTATGTGTGTGTCTGTGTGTTGGACAAGATTTCCTCGTTCTTACTTAGGTTAGTGACCTAGTACTAAAGAAAATAAGAAACTCAAAATATAAAGGTTTTATGGTACCTTAAGATGATGATGATATGGACAGGCACAAAATATGAACTCCTTACTACAAAAATGGATTGTTTATGGTACAACAAATACAACTATAGAGAAAATCAATTAGATGGTAGATGAGGGGGTTACCCAAAAAATTTGGTTCCAAGAAGTGTGGATGTCCTTATGTGGATGTCAAACCCCATATTGATAAAAGGAGATAAGATCAATGATAAAAAATTTTGGATAATACGCAAAATCTAAGATAAACAGAAACTAGAAGGTGGAGAAATGTAAGGAAAATACATATCTAATTAAAATAGATGCAAATTAAACCAAACTTGACCAGGTCGACGGAGACCTAGGCTACACAAGGCCAATCAATGGTGAATGTGTGCAAGTGAATCAAAACAAATGTAGACACCTAAAATCTACTTACAAAGTTTGAATACTAAAATTACACTAATTATCCTCTTTCTCGACATTTTAGTAATAATTAGAGTTTTTCCGCTAATTAGCTAACCTTTCTCGCCATATTTTTTAATTAATGACCAGTGGTGAATTAATTAACCTTCCTATCATTAAATATGATGATTAATGACCTTTGGTTAAGTAATATTCGATTCTACTTGGGTTGATTAATTATTATTAATTAATTACGCTCGTAACTCTAAATAAATAAATCACCATTTATTGGATCAAATTCCTCTATTACATCCCGCAAATCATACTAATTTTCCTATAATTAACTTCTATAATATTACCTCTACCTATTAATTAATTACATTTTGATTAATTAAAAAATCCCCCAACTCCCATGACTTGTTAATGACAAATTAAATTCTTCTAAATCAAGATTACCTTTTATAAAGAAACCTTATCCATTCCTAATCTTTTTTTACCCTTATCCCAAAAGTAGCAAGTTGTACATCTCTCTCCAATATTTAGGTTATCTAAAAGACCAAGTTAATTCTTTTCTCAACACACCATGCTTTGGATAGTGAAAACTATATGCATTTTGATCTTGATCCATTCTCCATTGTTGGAAATAGCTTCTCAATCTTGCATCCTTTCACTCAAATTTGAGTAATATGGGAAGATCTAAAATGTCCTTGTAGCCATTCTTGGTGAGATTCCATTCTCAATTCTTGAGATTACTACCAGCCACATTTGATTGCTTATGTTATTCATAGGTTCATAGTTTAAGTTAGAAATCATAGAGAGTAGGAAATAGCTTAACATGTAGTTTAATTTATGCATTGAATAACGATTTCCTTTAAGCTCTTATCTTGATGGTTCAATTTTAATTAGATTTTTTTTTAAGCTATGTGGATATTAGTTTCAATTCATCTTGAATAGTTAATTACATATGAAACACCTGGTGGAACTCACTCCATTATCCTTTAGACTTAATTTCATGTTTTTGTATTTAAGTTTCATTTTTTGTTAGTAACTCTCTTTTTCTATATATTGACATAGATTTTTTTTCTTAACTTGTTTTGTTGAGTTTAAATGTGTTGAGTCTTCATTTTAGGTATAAAGGAGGTTAATTTCTATCAAAATTGGATCTTGATGAGAAAATTTCAATATTTCTCCATGTTTTCATGTTTAGAGCTTCATTTTTCAACATTTGACATGCTAGTTTTTTTAATTTGTTGAAAATTTTAAACTTTTGAGCATGTAGGTTAGTGTTTGATCATATTGAGTCTTCTAATTACATATTAATGTGGTGGGTTATCATCAACATCTAATCGTGGTTGGAAAATTTTTTACTTTTTTGCAGACTAAGGGACATTATTTTGACATTTTTTGGGTACATGTTAAGTGGATACTTGTGAGAATAAGAGTATATGCTTAACCCATTTTCCAAAGGCCATAAAATTTTATTTCATGAATGTTAATGTTTGATATTTTTTATTCTTATTTACATTTTAATTGAATGTGCCATAAAATTTACTTTCAAAATTGAAATGAATCCATTTTTTTTGCATCGGAAATGCATTGAAGTGAACTATGCAATGAAAACATAAATTTACAATGTAGACTTTCTTTGATAAATTATAGGTTTTGTCTTTATTGTAAAATAAGTCCTATTATAACATGTCTAATTTTTTGATGAATGTTGTATTTCCATGCTTTACTTGATTTATACTAAACCTTGTGTATGCTCTTCTCTTACACATTTTGGTGATCTTGAGAATCAAATTTTATCTCTATCTATTTAACATTTTTATTAACTTAGAAATTTCATTAGTCATTTTTCTTAAGGGAATGAACCTTTTACAAAGCATTTTTTTATGGTCCTTTGATTTGAAGTTTTCCATTTCTATCTAGTTGGGATAATTTTTTTGTATTCTCTTATCTTGAACCTTAGGGTAATCTTGAGAATCAAAAGTAACTTTAGTATTATTTTTCTACCGTTTGGTTAATTAGAAACTTCATCTTTCATTTTTTACTTAACGGAATGAACATTTGTCAAGATTTTTGTATGGTTAATTAATTGCGAAGCTTTCCTTTACTTTTTACTTGGATTATTTATTGTATATTCTCTTCTCTTGCATCTTTGGATGATCTTGAGAATTAATCAACTTTGTATCCTCTTTCAAATAAAGTGATTTTCTTGGAGAAGTACTAACGTTTGAGTGCAGGACCTAATTTCTTGCCAAATACTTGGGATATAATCAAAATATTAACTAAATGTGTGTTGCAGGTTGCCAAACAGTGTACAAATAAACCACATTAAGCTCAAAATATAAGAAAATACATCATATTCAAAACAATATAATTACAAGTCTGATTAAGAGTTGTAACTTGACTACTTAACTAGGATAAACTCCCTTTGGCATAAGCCTTTAGAAAAAAGTAACGATGATCCAATGAACCTATAAGTACTCCATGCAGGAGGAAACCTTGTGGATGAAATTGGAAGTGCTCAGCACAACTACTTGACTAGTTTACACTTGTAAGATTTAACGTCAATGTTATTTGTATCGTGACCCCAGTGAGAATATTAATTAACGCACTAATTTCTCAATGTATTTGATGGGTTTAAATTAAATATGGGATACTCCAAAATTAGTTAATGTGAATTTCTTGGAGAACTGATCTTGTCGGGGTAACTTGTGACATCTAGTTGAGAGAAACAAATAGGATGCCATTTCATCTCGGAGACAAGTTGACCGTCTCAAACCAATCATTGTTGTAAAGAGCCTTTGTGAAGTGATAAAATTCTCAAAGTAAAAACCTTTTTTGTTGAACAAGGAAAGATTCCATAAAATTTTTAACTAAGTATCATTCATCATGAAATATTTGAAGCATTACTTTGCCTTAGTTTTTCACTTTCCCTAAGGAGAGGTGAAACTTTGTCGAAGTGAGGCTAAGTATTTTCCAAACCAAATTAATCTACTCCTTTTATCTCTTCTTGATATTTTTTATCAAAAGAGGATAAACATACATGTTTTATTAATAAATTATTCCCACCACTTTTGTAACCATTTTCATTTGTCCTTGAGACTGGATGATAAATATTGAAAGTGTGTTGTATGTCTTCATATCTTGATATCCATTTGATCATGATACCCAAGTCAATATTTTCATCATAGTTAGGATTGCTTCTTCATTTATTTTCCTTTAAAGTGTTACGTTTCTTATATCGCATCGAAAAAAATTTGATACTTACGTCATGTTTCTCGTAAACTCGATCTAAGTGTCTAGATTGTAATGTTACGCTACACACATCTTAAGAATTCCTTAGTATACTTTCATATTGTTTGTTTTCAAATGTTACCTCAACCTTGAAAAATTTTTCCGTTACTTTGTTCACGTCATGTAAATATTATCTTGTTACTAATACCTTCCTTTTTCACAAAACTTGGTTAACATATCTTAGTAGTATTGTTACGTTTCTCACATTTGTAACAATTTTTTTGGGATTTAGGTCTTTCTTGGATATAAACTTGCTATAGTATAATTTTATTGGAAATCACATCAACCCTTTGTTAATACTTATGCCTTTTTGTCTTAAAATTGAATTAAGTGTTGAAATTGAGTTGATCATCTTGCATCGAACTACCTTTGAGACATGTTTGCATATTGATTTTTTTCTCATAGATTGGATTTGTGTTTTGAATTTATGTGATTGTTCCTTGTGATACTTCCTCTTATAGACTTATGTTTTCAAGGACAATATTTTTTATCAACCACTTTGAGATTTTCACTTGAAACTTGTTGTGCAAACCTTGCTGGATTATTGAAATTACATTACCATGATCTATGTTTTCCTTAGAACCTCTTTGGAAAATCACAAAAGAATCCCCTATCTTTTTGTAAGATGTCTAGTTGGTTGTCATTATGCTACCCAAATTGACATATAATTTCCTTATATTTAAAGTAATTCAATAAAAATATCAAGGTCTAGTCATTAGGACCTAACAAACTCCAACCATGACTGATTATCGCAAGGTTCCTTATATGTATGAAAATAAGGGATCAAAATTTTGTAGTTCACATCAAAAGAAGTCCATCAAGACTAAACCACATTTGGTTCTTCACACTGGAGAACCCATTTAGCTAGGAATTTCCCCACATTCATCTCATAGTTGGTGGTATGAATCTTCTGATTCTAATCCAAACATTTCTTCAAATTACGAGGAACCTAGTCTCAACTATTTGTCTCATTCTTCTACTTTTCCTTGATTATTCTGATTCAAACTATTATTCAGATTCTTTTGATTCTGGTGAACTTCATCCAATTCACCTTAATCTAATGAATAATCAGTAACCTAAATGAATATTTCCTCCTCTAAATATTTGTTCCACCAAAAAATATCCCCATCATTCATCTAGATTAATTTTCAAATTGTGGTAATCCCTCCATTCGCAGGAACCTCATAATAAAATTTCTAATTCGAATCTTGAGTTTCGGTCCTCCCTTTCTTCACAGGACCTGTTTAATCATTCATCTAATATGATTCTTGAATGCTCCTCCATTTCCTCAAAGGACCTCCTTTGAAGATACATGTGGCTCTTAATTCTTCCAAAGAATCATCTAATATGACTCCTAAGTCGCAATCCTTACTTTCTTCGCATGACCTCTTTCATCAATCACCTCAACCCAATATTCCTTCTCCAAATATCCATGTGACTCAAATTCCTTCTAGTCAATCATTTGAATCAACTCCCATGTCACAAACTATGGAATTTGTACTCAATCCTACTATTTTACCGACACTATATCATCATCTAGGTAAGTGCATTTCATCTTCTTCTATTCATAAGATATCTAGCTCCATGTCTACTTATTTTCTCGTTTCATCTTCTTTTTTAAATCATCATCAAACATATTCTATTTATTCCACACCCGTTAGACATTTTTCTTCCAATCAAACCGTTGTGGTTGATCAACAACCCATACCAAATGATATCTTTTTGAACAAAGGAGTGATCATGACATTGATAGAGGCACACAAAGATATCCCTATAACAAATCATGAGTAAGTATTTTATTTATACCTTGTTACATTCACATATTGGGGGGAAATGATTGATTCCTTTTATCAAGAAACATAGGAATATCCTTAGATAATGTAACTTGATCCTCCTATGGGCTCTTATTTTTCCATCCTCACGTTCTTCATTCTGTGATGAGTTACCTAGGTCTAGTATTGAGCCATGGCACATCTTCTCATCACCCAATTTTTCATTACATATCACAATTCCTTAATTGCAATCAGACTTTGGCTCAACGTTAAGTATCCCATCATCTTATTCTATATATGATCCACTTCAAATTAAACCTTCATCATCTATCTTTTGGTCTCCTCCGAGTAACCCATTACCTTCTATTTTGGGCCCACATCTAATTATCCCCTTTTCTTCTATCAATGGGAAACATATGAGTAGCCCATCATCTTCTATTATTTTCCTGTGTCCAAATATCCCATCACCTTCTATTCTGGGGCAACATCCTAGTAGCCCTTCATCTTTATTGTTAGATCACCTCCTAGTATCCCATATTCTTCAATTCTTGGACGATATCCCTTTCATCGATCACATTATTATTCTATATAAAATTATGAAAATCCCACCATGATTACTCACATTCCTCTCATCAATTCTAAACATCCTCATTCTTCTCCCACTTCTTGGGATCAAAAAATTCAAACATTAGCTTATAAGAAACCCAAACATGTTCTTTATCAAGCTAAGATTAAAATTCAGAAGAGCTCCAAATCTCCCAACAACTCAAATGATTATAAAATTCAAAATCAAACTTAATTCCATAACGCACACCAATGCAAACATCAAGTATGGAAAAAATTACACAAACCTATGGATAAGGAACTCAAGCTCCCAGTTACTAAACCCATGTTTTAAAAAATCACAGTCATTTGTTGAGTGTGAAATCACCACGATCATCAAGATCGGGGATAATATTACACTTGAGAAAAAATTGCATTTTTTCTCCCTTATCAAGGAAATATCAACCATAATTGTTGGATCTTATCACGTAGAGTGCCATTATTTTCCTAACTTACCAAAATTTTAAAAAAATCATCAAACAATTAAAAAATATAAAAAAATGAGAAAACATTCACAAAAATCCAAGGTACAAAGATCAAACATTGCAATCAGGTATTACGTACACATGGATGTTCTTTGTTCCCTTTCGTTCATGTTCCTCTACAATTCATCCACCATTTTCAGCCCTTTGATGTTATTTTTATTAGCTTATTTCGTAAAAATTTTGTGACATTTATCTCTATAATATCCTGACATTTGACATTGGTCTTTTATCACCCCTGGTAAATTAAAGAATGACTGAAATCTTACAGATCATATCACTATTTACATCTAATAAACTTTTTGTGAAGAATTTTTAGGTGTATTTGTTGACAATAGCTAATGTCATCATCACATTCACTTTTGTATCCTTCCATCAATCCATCGGTAGTTATTAAACATTTATCAAAACAAGAGAGATGAAATAAAATTATCATAATGCTAAAAGAAAAGGAATCAATCAATCAACATCAAAATCAAAAGCAAAATCAGATTGATATATAACTCTACCCTGGGATATTTCTAATACCTCTATCGAGGCTATGGACATCTTGTTGGTAGTAGAGAAATGTTGCGATTCAAATCAAATACATGTCCATCTAGGCTCTGGATGTCTGGATGATAGTGGAATAATGTATGAATATCCTTCCACCCTTCATTCACAAATCACCGTTCAAAATAAATTATTCCTACACATCGGCTAAGGTGTCTTCACTTGTTGTCTATCAAAGCTTCCCTCCAAGAGGTACTTAATTTCCACATGCACACAATGGATCTCTATGAGAAAAGAATACTAGTATGTTTCCAAGTGTCTTCCTTTTGGACCTTGTTCAAAATCTTGCTTTGGTGCATCTCTTATGTCATTATTTGTGCCTTTGGCTAATGAATTTTTCATCATCCACCTTTTAGCTATATTTTTCATATATTTTCGTAACATTTCCTATTTTTCTATTTCATTCACAACATCCATGTGTATAATATTACCTTTTTACTATTTTTGAGGGAAACATTGTCCCTTTATTAAATAAATAAATCTTCTACTTATTTTTATGAGCAGATTTTTAACAGCTTATGTTGGGGGCATCGTTTCTCCTTCTTCACACTTCATTGTTTTGTGTTCATCATCAGGTTGAACATGTCTATTTTGGCCTTGACCAAGCCTATCCTCTTGTATATATGTGTGTGGTTTGCCTTTATCTATTCCAATCTCACACTGGGGGAAATTTGGCATATTTTCCTTCTTGTACAAATGTGTGGCATTCTTCCCTTATACAATCCATCTACCACCGGGCATCCACATTTCTTCATTTTCTATACATAGCTTTGTAAAAATTTCAAAAAAAAAATCATTCATATAAAATTTCAAAATATGAAAAAATTTAAATATGTTTCAAAATACAAAAATCAAAAAAAAAATCCTAAAAAATCAAAAAAACAAATTATTGTAAACTTCAATTTTTTTCAAAAAATGGTAAATTAACAAATTTGGTTTGTTTGATATGTTTTTATGCCTTTGGCACAATGAGTTATTGGGTACTGTGTCATAGCACATGAATGCTTTTTCATAGGACCCCTATGTCCTATGTTATTCCCCTTACATGTATCCTTTATTTGGGAACCATTTTCAACCCTTGTCGTTAAACACAAACATTCGGGAATTGAATCTTGATAACAAAAACATGTGTTCAACCGTCTTGAGTGTTGTTTATTTGAGTATGTGTGTTTGTACTTGTTTCACTATTAGGTTAGCTTGTTTACTTTATCTTATTACATTGCATTTATGTATGTTGCATTGATTTAGAATTTTTGGCAATGAATAAATGTTTTTATTATAATTTTTCATGTTATGGTACACTTTTGTTGTATGCGTACATTTTAATAAGGACCGATGACAAAGATCATAAGGAAAATGATGAAATAAAGTTGTTTTTACGTCAGCAGGATGAAAGCTATTTCCATCTCCCTTAATCTTCATCTTTCTTACTAATCATTCTCTTATATCAACATTGTTCTTCCGAATCAATTGGGGCAATAGGGATAAATTATTCTATTCTTTTCCTTCATCTTTTCAAGTGTCGGTTGAACTCTTTCATCACCCCATCGACACTCGAGGGGACATCCTTCATTCTATTAATTTTTCTTCTATCCCTTTAAAATTATTATTTATATGTACTTTTCTACTATATTTGAAGTGGCATGTAACATTCCCACTTTAAGACTTTAGAACCAAGAGATTTTTTTTTTTACAATAATAACGTTCATTGTTTTAAATAAAGCAATATTTAGAACAAACATTCCATGTCAATCAAATTCAATGGATAAACATATGCAACTGTAATGACTCGGTGATTCACCGATCTATTCATTCCATAACTCAGTGAGCTACCGATCTATTTATGCTATCTTATGTATTGAATACATATTGTATACATCGTATACTTAGTCATCCTACCCTACACTGGGTACGGAGTGATTTCTTTAAAGAACATATCTGAATATTTGTTACCAATATTCATTTGATATCACGTTGCTTTAAACTTGGTGACATAGGACAACACAACCAGTAATTTTTGATACTTTGGCCAAAGATTTATAACATACTATGTATGTCACTATTCCTAGATGACATACTCGTCATGTTGGAATATGTCCTTCAACTCACTCTTCTATTACCATGATTGGTCTTTACTGATTACCGTCAATCCACTTGTTCTAGATTTAACCCTAGCCATGGATAGAAACATTACCTATTATAGGAAGACTCTTACAAAGGCTTAGGGTAGATGGGCATACCCATTTGACCTAAGTCATCTGAATGTTTCAACGTACCCTGAGCCCTTGGAAGCTAATTCCTATCCTAAATATGTTCCCATCCATACTTAGGGAGAAACTAGGTTCAAGTCTGAGTTCCAGATGTGTGTAGATCTAGATGATCAATGCAGAAGGGTGATGCCATATGTCAACTAAAATGTTGTATTCTTGATAATACTTAAGCCTTCTTGAAAGTACAGCCCTGCAGTTGGCGTGTGCCAACATCCTACAGAAACTGCCTCATCGAGATGTACATACCCTTAAGGAGATTGTTAATGCTTTGTTATTTTGGGTTATTTCATGATTATAGCAAACCTTCTAAACCCTAGTCCAACACACATCGTAAGTTATTCCTAAATTTGATTCATTTGGCCTATTAAGAACTTTGTTATATTCATTGTCACTTTTAATGTTTGAACACATAGTTAAACTTCCAATTAACCGTAACTATACAATGTTATGTTATGTCATATTTAAAAGTACAATAACTTTTTACAAAATTTCAACTCCAGAATATATCCAAAATAAAGTAGACTTCATACCAAATGAAGTCTGATAAATTGAAGTCATGTTACCCAACCTTTTTGGTTTATGAACAAATAAGAAAAATAAAGAGTCTTTCTCTACATGATAAGTATTAGGGTTTATTCTACCCAATGTCCACATTTCTCAATGTAAGTTCATCACACTCTACATTACCATGTTATAATATTTTATATAATGAATATCTTATTCCGCAACTTTACAAGCTGCATCACAAGTAGGGAGATTAAACTAAATCCCTTTATAAAATATTATTAAAATATAGCCATTAAAAATATATATAATATGAAGAATAACCACAAGATAGAATCCATCTCTTTCATGTAAGTACAAAATAATTTACACAACCAATACAAATAAACTCTCAAATTTCAATTTACCTTTATAACTATACATTTACAATATTTATGCATTTAGGTATACTGTATACCAACCGTCTTCATTATAAAAGAATACTAATTTTATTTTTCAATACAATCTCAAGAATTAATCAGAGTTCTTCAAATGAATAAAATTTAAATCAGCCAATTCATCATATAATTTTTTCCTCCTTTATCACTTACGAAGTCCATATGCAAAAATTGCTAGCACAGGTCAGTTCAATGAACTGAGCATGATAATCACTAAGCCTTAAAATGAAGTGCATTCCAATAATTGTTCCATTAAAACAACTCTTCTTTAATGAGACAATTATTACATCATAATATCAATACAACAATTGCAAATGGAAGAGAAGTATATTTTATCCAATTGATTTCACCTCTAAGAAAAGGACAAAATATAATCCACTATATCAGCCTTACAAGATTAGAATCTCATTGATCCTATCAATTATCCTTAAGCAAACAACATATCATATCTTCACATTATTTCCCCTATTATATCATAATAGAATACATTTAACTTTTCTTCAAGCCAAAATAATGGTTTACAGCATGGTTCTAATTAGGAGAATTCATCTAACTTATAATCAAAAGAAGAAGATAGAATCAAACAGTCTACTTGAAAGTCTAAATGTATTTCCACATATTAGAAGATAACATTTAAAGATCTGAATCAATGTTCACAAATCAAAGTAGACTCATACAAGAGATAATCACTACTCTAGTCCATCCAAGGAGGGCCTATAAAAATATAGAGAACAAGAGACAAAAATTACTCATTTCAAACCAAATAAGTAAGCCTTGTCAAACAAATATTCTGCCAAACAAGTTTACATTTTCTATTCAACAACCGAATCATCTAATCTCTTCCTACTGCATTTCAAGAAAAGATTTGAACAAGGAAAATCATACAACTCACAAAGAAATCTCCATTTCAAAGATAATCAAAACAGAAGGGTTCAACCAATGATCTATCTAGTAAGAAGAAAGCACACTGCCATATAGCTTAAACTTCTTTACCTTCAATGAACACAAGTTTCAATTACATACTCATAACGAAATAAAAATAGCATTCCTAAAACATAGTCTGTTCTAAAGGAATCACATTCCTTTCTTTTATAAAGACACAAGGTGTATTTACTATATCTAGCAGGAGCTAGAAAAATAACCGATCAGTAAGCAAAACATGCTCAGATGTATCAACGAAATCATAGACTGAAACCCCATTTTAAGGCTTCATTATTGAATTACAAAAGAGTATTAGTTCTTGATTCAATAATTATTATAATACAAAAAATATTTGAGCAGAGACAAGTAATCCCTCCATAAAAATATAGAACACTAAATTACTAACTCTTCTCTTAAACGAAACCTAGAACTTATTTTAAGAGATCTGAAGATGTGAGTTTCCAAAAATAGAGGGAAAAGAATACCCCTGATAAAACACCATTTCCATCCCAAAAAAGAAGAAAAAGTTCTAAAAAAGAATTACCAATTTCATTCATCAAACAAGGACGTTTTCTGTTAAGATCTCTAAGAGTTTTCTTAACAACTCAGCCAACTATTCTCCCAGTTTTCTTTGAGCAATCGTTCAACAAAAGAGTTAAAGGTTTTTAACATTTATCACAAGTAAAACCCAACTCAAAATACTAGAACAGAGTTGACACAAAGTCTTATCCAAAGTTCAGAACTACATAATTAACAAAATACGAATGCGGTGAAAAAAACACGAACCTCCATTAGTAGTCCAAAATTTCACCAAATAAAACATGGGTACAGAGCCACATACAGCATCAACAGCAGTCCCAAATTACCCAAGATACAAAACACTAGTTTAGTACAACAAGTGGTTCCAACACAAGTTCATATCAAAACATGAAGCACAAGTACTAGCTCCAACGGAACCCCAGGTTCCCACAAAGTTTAAAATCCACACAAGTAGTAAAATATGAGTACTGTGTATATTTTAAATTTCCATTAACAATTCAAATGGTCATTAGAAAATAACATAAGCTCCATTCCCTATACGGACTTCAACAATAGTCCATGTTGTCTCAAGAATCAAAACATGATTCTAAAGTACAAGAACCTCTAACAACAGTTCAGAGAAACACAAGTAGTAAAAATACGTGTACATAGCCATATACTAACTTCGAACAATAGTCCAGTGCTACCCAGGTTTCTAAACATCGGTTCAAAACAACAATAATCTCCCATAGAAGTTCAAATAAAAACATGAAATCCAAATACAAGCTCAAACGGAACTCAAGGTTCCCATATGGTTCAGAATCCATATATTGCAACGAAGGTCAATTCCAGCACCACAACAACCTTGTATACACAAGTTAGAAATGGAAAATAGAGCTATTAATACAAGCTTCACATGCATGTATCACTATTAATTATCATTAAGGATAGTTTTAAAACCAACGTAATTTTTTCCATGGTTTCATATCCAAGATGAAAGAGATTATAAAACCCAGCAGACAAGTAACTAGATAAAGCATGCAAGCCAAGAATCGCAAAAGAGCATAATCATTTTAATGAAATATTTAGAAGAAAGAAATAGATCTTAAATATTAGATCCTATCATGCCTGATAGTGCTTTTACCAAATTGAAGAATACCTTCAGCCGAGCTCAAAACTTCTCCTCCTCTCCACAAAAGATCAAACAACCATATTCTTTTTACACATTGTCTCTTATACATCCCACGAACCAAAAATAGATCAAAAAATTCAAAAATAGCCATTAAGTGCAGTTCAATCTACTGGTTCTAAAAAATAGAGAGCATGTAGAGCAAAAATCATGAATTATGCAAAGTGAAACAACCCCATACTAACCCGTTTGCATGCCTTCCAAAATGGTTTGAGCACGAGAACTGAAAACCATAAATTCCATTACTTATGATTTTCCCATCTATCCTTCCTCGGCACCACCTTCCAATTCTGGTGAATGCCAAATCAAATTTAACATTAAATTCCATTTTAGTGACACTTCCACATAACCCTCCGCCAATTCAACTAGCCCTTGCCAAAACTGGCAGTAATTCTATGATATTAAAACCTTATCAACAACTTAAATGTCATTTGAACTGTCGCCTATGATACATGCGACCCATTAGGTTCCCATTTAAAATAGTTCAGGATAGATCCCTTGGAACTTAGGTTAGATCTTAGGTTATCTTATAATATGCAACCTTAGGATATAAACCTAACATAATAGTTTTAAGCATTAGGTTAGTTCATCACATAACCATATATCATTAAGTTTTAGGTTAATTTAATTATCCTAATAGCCTCTCCAAAATCCTTTAGCACAAAAATTAGGTTAGGATAAAAATTCAATTAAGTAACATAGCTTAGGAAATAAATATTCTTACCTAGCTTAGGATTCCATAGGATAGTCCTTTTTAGGATCCCGAATCCTCCCAATGTCATGAACAAACTATATTTCATTTACGCCATCATTGTCCTACCACGATCAATCTCCAAAGACCCAAGGAAAACATACAACTAAATAGAAATACATTCACACAAAAATCAAAGAACTTGTAATAACAAAGTTCAGTCAATATGTCACTTAATTCATGGAATGTCAATTTACCATTCGTTCAATAGAGCATGTTTAAAACATTCCTTGGATCACTGAAATTGATCCAAGGATGAGTCAAATTAGTAGATAAGCTTTCAACTCCTAACATTTTTTGAGGTGCATGATTCAGAGAAAGAGGGAGAGGAAGAGAAGAATGAATACCTCTTTGTTAGGAGGAAGGGAAGCCAGGAGGAGGAAGGCGCTCAAGGCAAAGGAGGGAGCAAGGAAGAAAGTACAAGGAATCAAAGGACCCTAAGCCTCACAAAGGAGCAAATAAATGAGGCCAAAGAAAAGTAATTGGAAAAGATAATAGAGAGCTTGGTAGAACAAAAGTTGGAGTGAAGCGCAGAGATAGTGTTGAAGGAGGATGAAGAAGAAAGTGTTGGAAAATATCATGACAACACAGTAGGAGGCCCTAGTTTGACAGTGAGATTTCCTAAGGCTGTACCTATAGGAAGAAAAAGCACAGAGGCATCACAGGTTCAGAGGATGGGATATATTGATGACCGAAACAAGGTGTTACTTACACACTTTCAAAGCACCATACCAACGGAGAAACTCTTGGCTATGACATCATTTGATGAGGAAGTTGCATACCCTCAAACAAGGAAAATGCTTTCTTGGGAATTTGAGTCCCACATCGACGAACCAAAGTTCAAAGTGAGCCAAGGGGAAATAATGAGGGTACTAGAGTCAAAAGGTGACAACCCCTTGGTAAATGCTCAGCAGCTATCAAACGAACAAATTTGCAATGTGATGAATAAAGTTTCAGTGGAAGTAGAGGCTAGACTCTTCAAGAGGAATGACAGAGTGAAGTTTCTAGATGTAGAACCTGAGAAGAAGGAAGAGGAGTTTGAAAAAATAACTAACAAGTTAAAACATGAGGAACTATTCAGCACTCAGCTAAGGCATGAATTAAAGGAAGAGAAGGCAAGGGTACGCGAAGTCTCAAGAAGGTGGAGATGGTCATAAGCACCATTATCTTAAAGCATCCAGACTTGACACCACCCACGCAGAGATATGAGTCAAGCCTGCAATGCCTGGAAGACTTAACTCACATTCTCATAATGGAAATACAACCACTAGCCTTGGAGTCTGCAGAGGAGGCATCGACACACAAAGAAAAGTGTATTCATTTTTACACCCACCAAAGAACAAGGGAATCCCATGTGCGTCAGCCTTTCACATAGCGGGTGTTGGACGCTCACTCAAGGCACACGTGGGATCCGAGTCTCTATTTTATGTGATTTAAGCTAGAAACCATCATCTATGTCAGGAATTTAATGAATAAAGGTGGAAATGAGACATACAATCATCGTAGGGCTTAGAATGACCTCTAGACAAATGTATTCATTCCAAATAGAGGGTACTTATAGATAACAGATAGAACTACAATAGAAAGGAAAATACATAAGGATTTACATCTATTCCATAACATCCATGAATATAAATGAAAATATATAGATATGAACTGAATCAATTACATTCATACTCATTCATGTTTGTAACCTCATTACATTCAATGGATCCAATAGACTACCATAGCTTGATCAGACTGAAGTCATACATCACAGTAGGGATCATGTCTTTCATCCATATAAAGAAAAATTTATATCCTAGCCCCTTAATTCATTACTCCCTTATATAGCCTCTACCCAATCCCATAGAGTTCTTGCAGTATTTCTATAGAGCTCCGCTCTCTATATTCTCCTCTATCGTATATCTGATATGCTCTTGCTCCTCTTTTTCTTCTATGGATGCTTGTATTTATAGGCATCCTAGAATGCCAACTCATCCTTCTGGAGCCTAAAATCTAGTTCCAAGTGTTTGAATGTGGTCCTCCATGGGAACATGTTCCATCAAATCCAAGCTCTCCACTCCTTGTAATGATAGTCTTCTAGAATCCTCTATTGCTAAGCATATTCCTTTCGTGGGAATCATGTTACTATGATAGCACCTTATCCAGTCCTCATTCACTTTCAGGTCACGCTTTTCTCGTGTCCTACCCGATACACTAAATATGGCTAAGTACCAAGACCTTGTCTTTCGGCGCGCAACACAGCCTTTCTAAAACCCTCCTAGAACCTTTCCTTATTCACCTTCTCCTTGCGATCACATCTTCAACCTAGGCATTGCGCACCCATGTGCCTTTGTGTATTTAGCCAATATTTTATAGGCCAAACATCACCCCACACTATGCCTATTCTTTGTCCATGGGAACACTTATCTAATGAATAAAGAATTTAAATAGGCTTACATCTTGGAAAAAGAATAAGGGGATGAAGAATTTGGGAAATAAGAAAGCATGGGGAAGTGATGGCATTATTACAACAAGCTAGGAAAATATTTTTGTAAGTCGTCCTCCAACTTGTTCTAGGAATTGACTTCATTGTGTGCTCTCTAGTAGAGTTCCCTGACTAGGGTGCTTACCTCCCCAAAACCCAGTCCATCTCCTTGATTGTTCATGGTGTCAACAATTTTCTCCAACTCCTTGCTCATGTCTTCAAGTGCGTCCATCCTTCTAGTGATTTATGGGTACAGTTCCTTCAACCGGTTTTTTATTTAGCCCCTTAAGGTTTCAATGGCCTTGGATTTATTTTCAACCTCAGTAAGGATTCTATCCCTTTCCACCCTATTTCCCATATTCTTCTCTTGAAACTCCTTCAGCTCTGCTTTGTGAGTGGTGACCAAGATGCTCGCCACTCTATCCATGTCTACGTAATTATCATATGTGGCCTCAATAGATTGGGTAACAATCTTGACATCCACAAGTACCTTGCTATACTTAGCAATGATTACTACCACTTTAAATGATTATGAAGTAAAATTGGTCCTCATGCATGCATGACATCAGAAACTGATAGAGGCGCTCAGGATTTCCAAAGTAGGGAAACTCATAGAGTTGCAATAACCCTGCCTTCTCTAACTTCACTTTTACCTTATCGCTATAGATGGGAAAACCCTCTAGTGTCCTTTTGTTCATCAGTTGCACTAACTTCAGAGCCATTTCCTTCTCTCTTTTTTTAATGGTTATAATCGCTTACTGCCATCTTTCTCAAATAATATTCCCACTCCTTCCCAAGCAAAACTCCATCTGGGTACTGCATTTATGTATACCATTCCTCATTGGTACTTATGGTAGTTTCTTATTTTTTTCCCTTGCCCTTGCCCTTTCCCTTTTCCTTCTTAGGTGTTACTACTGGTTTCTTGGGTTCCATTTTGTACGTTATCACTCCACTTCAACGTCTCTTCCTATTACTCTGCTCTTTTATCTTTTCCAAGTTCAAATCTCAAACCTACGAAGAATACTCTTTTTCAACCGGTTCCCTAGCTGTCAAACCCCAACTGGAACATCTTTTCACAAGATGATGCTTCTCCATAAATTTCCCCACGCTCATGAATTACTTCCCTCTAGTTTGCAGATCCCAAACTAGTCACTCATGGTTAAAATATTCAATTTTTTCTTCACATGGATCAACTCTAGAAACCCTAGTCCGTAAAATCTCTTCCTTCTTTGTATTTGCAAAATAAATAATGAAGTGCCTAACCTTCTATTTATAGTTTTTCCCTCTTCTTAACATTTAATGCTACCTTACCTACCACTGTACTTTAACACTTAATGTGGATTTTTCACCAAAGGCCAACTTTAGCGCTTTAACTCATGCACCCAACCTTGTGGCACATAACCAATCCATCTTGACATGAGACTCTTGCGTACGTGTAACTAGCACCAAAGGCACTTCTTTTTTCATGATTTCTACTCTCGCCTACCTCGTGTTGCTTTTGCGCTTCTTCATCTCTTGTATGTGGATCCCTAATGTAGCCTGACCCTGACACCAACTATCATGTTTCACCTTTCCTTACATGTACTTCCTTCACAAGGCCATTCAACTAGGATTTCTAATGCAATCCTTCATGGCTCTTCACACTTCAAGTTCTTCCACCTTATTCTACCCCAGACTAAAATGATGCACAGTCCTCTACATAGTTACAACCTTCAAAAATTAATGAGATTATTGGCGCCCAAGGTGTAACAAAAAATAACAACAAGAAAGGGAAACACAAGAAAAGAAAATGTAATAAGGGAAATCCTAAACTAACTGACAATACTGCCTTATTTACAAACACCAAGAAGACTTATTTATAGTAGGGCTTCAACCTACTCCCATTGAAGTGTCCTAGTAATCTCGTCGCATCCAACACTTGTAACTGACACGTGCCCAAATCAAGGATGTATAAGATGGTGTAGGGACCCAACCAATGCACTTTTAACTTCCAAGGATGGCACAAAAACTTGGAATCATATAGCAACACCATCTAGCCAACCTTAAATTTCTTGTTCCTAATGTGGCAATCATGCCATACTTTTTTCTTTTATTTTTCTACTGTTTAGATCCATTTGGCCAATGATCACCTTTTATCTAGCTTCATTAATTTATCAATCCTTTCTTCCAGTGCTTTCTCATCAGCCAGCCCTCCTGTGTTTTATTCGCAAAGAAGTTAACATGAACTCAACCGGCAGGACAGCCTCCATGCCAAACACCAATTGAAATGGTGTGGATTTGTTCAGAATTTTATAAGTTGTCCTATAAGCCCATAATATGGCTGATAACTTTTCATCCCAATCTTGCCTTCTAACATCAAAAATATTTTTTAGGGTATGACTCAGTATTTTGTTAAATGCTTCCGCGGTTCTATTTGCTTGTGGGTGATAAGGTGTAGTTTTTTGATGAGCCACCATGAACTCTACTAACAAGATCCTCATGGTCTCATTCAAGAAATGTGTACCCCTGTCACTGGTTAAACTTAAAGGGAATCCATACCTCGTGATAATGTTCTCCCACAAAAATATTAATGTTGTAGTTGTTGTATAATCTTTAGTTGGGGTTTCCTCTGCCCACCTTGTCAAATAGTCTGTGCAAGTCATTACATAGTGTGATCCAATCGTACACATTGCTATTGCAATAGGGCCTACAAAGTCTATTTCCCATTTCTCAAAAGGTTCAGCGCTAGGGATAGGGCATAAAGGCATTTCATCTCTCCATCTTGGCTTTCCAACGCACTGATAATGGTAACATGCTTTACAATACTCCTTGCAATCCTTATATAGAGTTTCCCACCACAATCCTGCCATTAATATTTTACATGCGGTAGCGCCACCTACATAATGTCCACCTGCACTTCCTCCATGTGCTTCCTCTATAATGGTGAAGTGCTCATGCTCTATTACACACCTACATATAACTTCATCACACCCTATTTTTTATAAGTATCCACTGATCAACATGTAGGGCGCGACGCGTATAGTTAGTTGATTTTTCTCTAGTGCCTTCATTCCTTATAGAACCATACCCATTTTAAGGAACACAACAATATCCTCCAAGTCTGAGGGCATGCACTATAACCTAAATAGTTGTGCATCTGGTATGGTATCTTTAATGCTTTGTGTGTCCTCCTCTAAATCAATCCTAGACAAATGGTCAAGTTCAGAATTACTCTTGCCTAGTTTGAAAACTATGGTGAAATTGAACTCTTAGAATAATAACATCCACAGACATATGCACCCTTGTAGGACTGGATTGTTTACCAAATGTTTTAATGTCATGTGGTTAGTGTAGAAGATAAAGGGAGTTTCCAGCAGATACTACCTGAACTTATGAAGCACATAGATTATAAACAATGCCTCGCACTCTGTCGTAGTATAATTCTACTTCGTTGGTGTTGAATTCTTGATTGCTAAGCATAGGGGGTAATAAAAAAATCCCTCAATAGGTTGTGCAAGCACTGCCCCAATGGTCGTGCTAGAGGCATCCACATGAACATGGAAAGGCTTATCCTAAGAAGGGAACCATAGGATGGGCATGGTGATAAGCATATCCTTCAAAGTGTCAAATGCCTTCTGTTGTGCCTCTCCCGAATGGAAGGAACTTTTATGTTTGAGAAACTCTTCTAAAGTTGCGACAATCTTGGCATACCCCTTGATGAAATTTTGATAGTAGCCCATGTGTCCAAGAAACCCGCACATTGTGCTTTGACTAGTTGGCTCCCCCAATCCCACAATTACTACAATTTTGGCAAGATCCACTAGTGAGCCTTCTTTGCATATGATGTGTCCCAACAGGGTCCCAAACAGGTTAGAAAATACACACTTCTTGATGTTGAGGGATATCCTCAACTACCAACACCTTTCAAACATCAATTTCAGATTGTCACAATGGTCCTTGACCAGTCCATACACGGTCCAATCATCAAGGTACACTTGGAGAAACTTGTGGATGAAATCCTGGAAGGCCTGCACTACAATGTGTGAGAACACAATAGGCACACTCTTCAACCCAAAAGGTATGATTGTAAAGGAAAAACTTCCCCACTCGGTGGCGAAGGTTTTATTTCTCTGGTCTTCTTTTATAATCCTCACCTAGTGATAGCCTAAAAACCCATCCATGAAAGAGTATACTTTGTGCCCTGCCACTCCTTCCAAGATTTCTTCAGTGAATAGGTTTGGGAAGGGATTAATGACACACACTAAATTTAGATCACTATAATTAATACATATCCTTATCCTTCTTTCCTTTTTGATACTAATCACCATTGGACTTATCCACTCTGACTCTTCAATAGCTTCAATAATACTTGATGCTATCATTTTATCTATTTCCTCCTTAACCTTCACGTGTAGATTAGGATTCATTTGGTATGGTCTCTTACGGATCGGGCATGCACCCTCCTTCAACTTAATTCTCATCTCCCACAAGGAATGGCAAATTCCTTTAAGCTCATGATACCCATGTGGGAATAAATCCTCAAACTCATGTAAAATATCAATGATCTTAGAGACTTCCTTCTCTGACCAATAATCTCCAATGATAGCTTCCTTAGGCTCTTCTTCTGAGCCAATGTTAACCTTCTTTGTCTTTAAAGGTTCATGGTAGGCACATGTTCTTTCATCAACACTATCCGTCACTTCGCACGAGCCTAAAGAATGGTTAACCTCAAAATTTTCAATCTCTTCACCGTCTATGACATAAACCATATTACCTTTTTCTTTTTCCATACATGTGTGCTCAAAATATATTTATTTTGTTTCTTCTTCCTCAAAGCGCACCTCCAAGACAGGTCCACCTAACAATTCCAGTAGCCTATCTTCTGTCATGGCACTATCTCCAATGGTAAGGTGCTTGACAACCTACAATGCCTTATCCACCAAGGGTTTTGTACTCCGGTACTCGAATGTTTGAATGAGATCAGCCATTAACTCCTACCTATTCCCTATCTGGTTGCATGTCTCAACATGGATGTACCATGCACGTGCACAACCTTGTAATGTGGAATACAACTTTGTGAACCCATAATGAAGGTGGTAATGCTTCTGTGCTTCCTATCCAAGCTATCTCACATGCTTGGATATGGAGGGAAGCAGTCTCTTTACCATGGTAGTCTTTTATATTCGTGGGTGCATTTCTGCTAAAAAAAATTATAGAGAAGGCAATTCTCACCTCACGCCATTCCAAAATATTATCTCAATGCGTTGCCCACCAACATGCAGAAGTTCTTAATAGGACGTAACTTAGAATCCTCCTTCATTCATTTTCCTCCTTCCACTAAGCTTCCATCTCCTACAAAAATACCTCAGGGAAGGCTCCTCCTAAGTAGTTAGGTATCTCCTTTCCCCCTAGGTTCCAAACTATATGTTTCTTTGTCACCCTTGTTACCGATCCTCTCAAATGTCATCTAATTAACTCATAGGTTCCATGCACCCAATTATCGCATGCTATACTGGTGGTGTCACTTAGGGATTGAGCATACTCAAACTAGATAACTCCTTATGCAAGATGAATTTTCTTTGGATCCCTGATTGAGTGCACATATATTCTATCTAAGACCTTTTCTCCTAAGG
The DNA here is from genome assembly GCA_019776745.2 of Taxus chinensis. Classification (NCBI taxonomy): domain Eukaryota; kingdom Viridiplantae; phylum Streptophyta; class Pinopsida; order Cupressales; family Taxaceae; genus Taxus; species Taxus chinensis. Next base: position 337,292,286 of record CM034152.1, read on the forward strand.
GTTTAGTATAGGGTGTTGATTTCCCATTAGCCAGGGGTATAATGATCTATTCCTCCTCATTCTCAAATCTTATGTATCCCTTGTTGAACCAAAGATCCGCATTGTTTTTATAGCACCATGAGCACCCAAGTAATGTTGGGAAATTGTCTTCCTTGGCGAGTACCTAGAATTTGAAGTCCCCAAGAAACTTATCTCCCTGAATGGTGATGGCTACATCCTTTAAGACACCGATGGGCATTGCCTTTATTTTTTTTCCATATAAAACACATTCGAAGATGACTGTAATGCAGGCCTTCTCATCTGATGCCATATATCTAAGGTGGGAAAATTGACCTCCACACCTATGCCAATGAGGATATTACTACGGAGCTACCCATCTACGAATGCATTTAACATGATCTCCCTATCATAGTCAAGGTTGTGAGGGGGAAGGTTTACATGCAAGACATTCCTTTCATGCTCTAATCCTATGCACAATACCTTCTCTCTCAACCATGATCCTAGCAAGGGAATAATATTCTCTTTCCTTAGCATTTTACATACTTCCCTAACCTCATCCAAGTCATCCTTTAGTGCCTCGACCTTCCTTCTTTGCTCATCCCTCCTGGACTACTCCTTTAGACACTAGATTTATCCTTGTAAAACCCGAATGACATCCATGGTCTCTTGATATACCTCCTTCTGATGTTCAAGGTCTAGGTAATTCCCAGGTAACACTTCTTCCCTTGAAACTAGGTTCTTCTGCCTTATTATTTCCTTTACGTGTGTGGCCTCTGCTCTTGTTGTTACCATAATAGATTCCAAACCTATATCACATGTAACTTATGGCATCCATTGTGTGTCAGCCTTCTTGATACTTACCATTACAGTGTCCTTGTCTTTTTGGTGCTGTTGATTCATGTGCTCAAATAACTCAGGGCACTCCTCATACTTGTGTTTCTTCCCACACCATGAGCACTGGAATAAGTTTGGGCATTCTCATTTATAATGGTCTGTGGACCCACAATTGTAACACGTTCCTCGTGGGAACTCACTTCTTCCTCCTCCGTGGACATTGTGACCACAGAATCCTCCACAAAAACCCCTTCCACTCACTCCTCCATCTATGCATCCTTCATAATGGAAGTCATCCTCCTTGGAGCTACTATCAATGCTAGTCTGGCATACACCATGATAAATGGCATCATGGATCTAATCAATAAGCCTACAATCCTTAATATCATGGGTCGTAGAGGTGTAGATCTTATAGTAGCAATACACATTCTTCCAAATAGCACGCTGCAATAGGGGACATCTACTCGCATCATGGTCCCCATGAAAAAATTCATAGTCTACTACTACGGTGTGCATTTTCTTTCGGGGAAAACTATTCTTGACATGCCCCTCTACTTCAAAATCTATACACCATATACCACTACAAGTCTCATGGGATGAGTTTGCAAACAACTTATCCAGTTGCTTAGCCATAACAGCAATTTGAGCCCCCAAAAATGGGCTAACACTAGTATCAACACCTCCAATAGCTTTGGCATGTAGTGTGGCTTCTAACGCCTCACGCGGGTTTGTGAAAGTTTTATGAGATAAATCTCTTCTAAATGGAGTTATCAACCCCCCAAAAAACCATTGAGCATGATGTGAAGGGTGAATTTCATATGACAATTTTGATAGGAGGTTTTTAAACCGCGCATCATACTCATGCACACTCTCTACCATTCCCTATTGAATCTCCTTTAGGGTGCTAATGCTCTTTTGTTAAAACTCAAGAATGTGGGATTCTACCAAAAAGGAATTCTTTAAAGAAGTGTAATCCACCACCATTTGATGAGGGTCATATTTCCTATACCAGTTATGCGCGTGCCCTTACAACATCATTACAAACTGACTGGCCTTCCATTCCAGGGTTGTGATCCCCTTCACGTGCCATAGCATCTCACACTTGTGAACATGTTCTGCAACATCTTCAATACCCCTGTAATCTAGCAAATGTAAAGACATCTCAAAGAGGACTTGAGGAGGTGGCTGGGGCCCTTGTCCCCCTGATCCAAAGCCTTGGTTTCCTCCAGTGTTTCCTCCTGCACCAGATCCACTAGGTCGTGTGCCTCTTGACCCACCAGATCCACTGAATCCACCAGGTCTTTTTCCTCCTGACCAACCAGATCCACTAGGTCCACTAGGTCATGTTCCTCCTAACCCACCAGATCCACTAGGTCCACTAGGTCCTGTAGTGGTTGTGCCAAGGGTCCCAAAAGTTTTACTAAAATGTGCACCGATGGTCTATGATAATTCCCCACTACCACTAGTGTACCTCGCGCAACTCCTAGACATGAGACCAAAGGCTTGTGTACTTGCTCCCTGTCCAAAAATTCCTTCGAATACTGGAATAGTATGTGTAGCCATAGAAGTGGGAAATGAGAAATTGTATCTCCTGCACATAGATCTATCACTTCTACTAATATCAACTGGGTTCACAATGCTCCTTCCCTGATCTGGAAAACTAAGTGCCAGGCTTTGGTCACTAGGTGGGTTTAGATGTGCACCAATGACTCTTCTCTCTCCATGTGATGAAATATCATCAGAATCTGAAGGGGTCTCTCTTACACGCTTGCCAAGATGGGGTAGCACAAAATACTCAAGTCCCACATCCTCCACATAAACCTCAACTCCTTCCTACAATGTTTGCCTCTATAGATCCATCACATTTGTAACCTCGCATTGTCCAGTAATCTGCCTTTCACATGCTTCACTATAATTGAGTCATCTCTCCTCCCTTTCTTTCTCTATCCTAATGTCTGTCATTTTTCTCCACCTTAGCTTCCTCTTCCAGTGCTCATAATGGTTTATCCGGACATCGAAAATGCCTCTAAACCAAAGGTAACAATCAAGATCTTCATTTCTAGAGGAATAGCGTGAAAAAATGATCCTCTAGGCTCCCTCATAAATTCAAACTCAACAACTTCAAGGCATGAATATGTTGAAATAGTGTACTCTAGAGTGTATTTGGCCAACACTCTCTTCCACCACTAATCAACAGCACGTGTCCAGGTCAGATCTGCATCCTACATCTTCTGATAGTCCTATTGTGTCCACATGCATGTTCTAAAGAACCAACTTTCTCTAGATGCATATGCTGAGAGCCATTCATATAGCTCTACCGTTAAACAACAGAAAAAATTTCATACAGTTCATGGTAGAGATTCTCTTCCACCCACCTCTATGCATCAAACTTGGGCCCAATATTGAATCTCTGAGAAAAATCATCCTTTGTGCTCCTGAACCAAGGTTCAACACTCTCCAGAGTTAGATTTTTTGTCATTACTCATTATCTAGACCATGATGCATGTCATTTCCCACTACAAATTTGAAGAGAGGTTCCACCAATGGAACTAAGATGTAGTCATTTTTACACCCACCAAAGAACAAGGGAATATCATGTGCATTGGCCTTTCACCCAGCGGGCACTAAGTAGTCACCTAAGGTACGCGCGGGTGCCAAGTCTCTCTTTTATGTGATTTAAGTGGGAAACCATCATCTATGTTAAGAAATTAATAAATAAAGGTGGAAATGAGACATATAATCATCATAGGGCTCAGAACGGCCTCTAGATAAATGTATTCATTCCAAATAGAGGGTACTTATAGACAATAGATAGAACTACAGCAGAAAGGAAAATACATAAGGTTTACATCTATTCCATAACATCCATGAAAATAAATGAAAAGATATAGATATGAATTGAATCAATTACATTCATACTCATTCATATTTTAAACCTCATTACATTCAATGGATCCAATATACTACCACAGTTTGATCAGACCAAATTCATACATTACAGTAGGGATCATGTCCTTCATCCATACAAAGAAAAATTTATATCCCAACCCCTTAATACATTACTCCCTTATATAGCCTCTACCCAATCCCACAGAGTTCTTACAGTATTTCTGTAAAGCTCTACTCTTTATATTCTCTTCTATCATATATCCAATCTACTCTTGCTCCTCTTTTTCTTCTACGGGTGCTTGTATTTATAGGCATCCCAGAGTGCCAACTCATCCTTCTGTGGCCTCAGATCCGGTGCTAAGTATCTGAATGTGTTCCTCCATAGGAGCATGCTCCATCAGATCCAAGCTCTCCACTCCTTGTAATGATGGTCTTCTAGAATCCTCTATCGCTAAGCATATTCCTTTCATGGGAATCACATTATCGGGCTGGCACCTTATCCACTCCTCATTCACTATTGGGTTACACTTTTCTTGTGTCCTGCCCGATACGCCAAATATGGCTAAGTCCCAAGACCTTGTCTTCCGATGCACAACACGGCCTTTCTAAAACCCTACTAGAACCTTGCCTTGTGTTCCCATCTTTAACCTATGCCTTGCGTACCCATGCGCCTTTGTGTACTTAGCTAATATTTTAGGGACACAATAAAAAGGAGGACAAGATGAAGGTTGTGGCCATTATGGCCTAGTACAAGAAAATCCTCACTGATGTAAAAGTTATCACCCATGTCGCTGAGGCCACCTATGAAAACTACATCAATAGAGATAGAGTGGTGAGAATTTTGGTTGCCACCCATAAATCAGAGTTCAAGGAGTTCTAGGAGAATAACAAGGGGAATAGGGTGGAACGTGACAAAATTCTAGCCAAGGTTGAGAAGAAATCAGAGACTATTGAGACCTTGCGGAGATTAATTAAGAACCATCTTAAAGAATTATATCCTCAGATCACTCGTAGGATGGACACACTTGAGGATATGGGAAAGAAATTTGAAGAGGTTATGGAAACCATGAGTGCCAAGGGAGAAGGGCTAAGCTTTGAAGAGGTGAGCACCCTAGTCGGAAACCTTTTTCACTAGGCACAAAGTGAAGTTGATACCTATAATAAGTTTTAGACAAACTTGATGAAAGATTTCCCACTCCTCTTACAGAAATAATCATAGTTCCCTATTCTTTCATTCTTCCTCAAAAGTCTCCATTCCTTTATTCTTTCTCCAAACTATTCAAGGACAATAATTCTTTATTCTTTGGGAAAATGTTCCCATGGATGGAGAACAGACCTAGTACGGGGTGATGTTGGGCCCCTAATTTATTGGCTAAATACAGAGAAGCGTGTGGGTGCACAGGACCTACTTAAAGAAGGGCGCGTAAGGAGAAAGCGCACAAGATAGGGTTCTAGGAGGGTTTAGTAGAACAAGTTGTGTACATGCCAGGAAAAGAAAAGTTTTTGGGACTTATCAATATTTGGTGTATTAGAAATAACATGAGAAAAGCGTGACCCAACTGTGCATGCGGAGTGGATAAGGTGTTAGCCTGGAAATAGGGTGGCCTAGGAAGTAATATACCTTGCGATGGAATATTCTAGAAGGCCATCATTGCAAAGAGTGAAGAGATCGAGTCTGAAGAAGAATTCTCCCATGGAGGACCACCTCAGACACTTAGCAATGGATCTGTAGCTCCCATGAAGGCTTGACGGTGTTGAGAAAGGATATAAATACAAGTTCCTAGTAAAGGAAAAGAAGGAGATAAAAGAGAGCAGATGAGAGGTGAAGCTCTGCAGAAATACATGGAGAGATTTATGGGTTGGGTGAAGAGATATGTAGGAAGAATTATGTATGAAGGGATGGGTACATATTTTTCTTTTGCATTGTAAGGGACGTAATTCTATTCTTGCTACATGGTTCTAATCTATACTATCATTTTGGTCTATAATGACCCTGATAGATGTAATGTGATTACTGGACATGTTCAAATATGAATATATGTGGTTCGTTTCTCATACATATCTCTTTTTTTTATATTCATTGTGTTTCATATGAATGAGTATAATCATTATGCGTCCTCTTTCCCTCATGGTTCAGATATCTCTTGTGTCAACATGCTTCTTGTCTGAATGAATACATTAGTGTAGCATTTACTTGAAGTTATCAATTGAATAAGGGGTTTCTTCTTTCTTTCTATTATGCATTTATGCTAAATTCTTTCACAACTCACATAAAAGAGGGGCTCAGCACCCGCGCATGCCTCAGGTGAGTTCCCAACTCCCGCTGGGTGATAGGTTGGTGCACATGGGATTGTCCTTATTTGTTAAAGGATATAAAAATTGGCTAGAAAGCCTAGGGATGAGAAAATAGGTAGCATAGGGATTAGAGACAACCTAGCGAGAAGAATTAGGGTTTATTGGAGGTGATTTAGGAATAATTAAATAATGAGATGAAGATTAGGGGATAATTAATGATGATTAATAATAATTTGGGATGGATGGGATAATAGATGGGAAAATTAGGAAATAGATAAAATATGAATGTTAATAGATGACCATGGTGGTAAGATGTGAACGTAGGGTGATAAGGGTAGAGATACCAATTTTTGGTGTCTACATTTTCTCCTTTTTGTTGAGTGGTTTGCGTTGGGCAAGATGAGAGAAAAAATACAAAACATGATTGATTAGGTGCTCCCCCTCAAACTAGGGATCGATGATGAAAAGAAGAATTGATCACGATTTTGAAAGAGATAAATGGAGAAAGAGAAAAAATGATGGAAAAAAAGTATAAAAGATGAGAAAAGAAGAAAAAGGATTCCCCAAGTGCAGGGGAAGCACTATTGATAAGATAACAACAAGAACAAAAAAATAAAAAATACAGTGATGATCCTAGAAAAACATCAATAGGGACATAACATGACATGTGAGGGAGGGTACATTAATGGCCTACAAACCCTATGAGTTGGAAATGATCACTATGATATGGAGGGAATCCACTCTGATGGATGTACAAGCCATCAGACCAATACTTCAAAGGCAAATATCAAGAATATTCACAAAAAATGTGAGGATGGTCAAAACAAATATTTGATAAGGCCGAGGGAAAAAAAACAAGTGTTGTCCTTCAAACATGAGGAATCAAAAATATACATCCATGTGGGACGAGTATAATAGTAGATAATGATGCCTCAAGAGGGAACACAAATATGGCAACAAAGTGGACTTAAGATGAAATATGGATTATAAATTAGATAATATTGGATAGGATAAAGAAAAATATAAAGAGATCTAGTGAGATAAAGGGATAAGGTAAAATATGAGATAATATGGCTAAGAGGATGTAGGATAAGATAAGATAACAGGCTGGATATGATAAAATAGATAGGATTGATGAGATAAAATTAGATGAGAGGAGATAAATTTGTATTGGATATGAAATATAAAATTCTAGTTGATAGGGTGACCCAAAGTATAGAAATGTACACTTTATTGTAGTAAGGAGGAGATGAGGAAATAATGCTTTGAACCATATTGGAGGTAGGAAAGAAATGGACCCACTTAAGGAAATACACTTGCAGCCAATGGTAGGTGTTAACACATAACCAATAATAACTAGTTATTACAAGGATCATGAGGATAAAATGGAAAGTGAGCTTATGAACCTAATGTTGACATGAAAAAGGGGTTTAGATGTGAATCGTACATGGGAAATAGGTTCTCCATCAGTGGATTTCCCTAGGTCTATGCCCCAGCTCTGGGTAGGGGAAAAAAAATGATCAATGCAAGAAGTTTTCTATGAATGAGAAAGATAATAAATGCAGGAAGCTTTCTTAGGATGCTGATTTTGAATTTTATGCTTTTTCTTTAAGTATATAAAAGGTTAATCAATGTGGGAAGACTTCACTGTGATGATATGATATGGTAGCCATACTTTGAGGGTTTGGTCTACTTATTTTTTTTTATAAATGGTAGGGATATATATGAGATATTTCCTTTAAGGGATTAGTGTATACTTTTGAATTTTTATGCTTTTATGAACAACTATCCTTTAAGGGAGCAATCTGTTTTCAAAGATGATACCTTTTTTATATGATCAAACATGGAATTTGATTTTTTTTGGGGAAGAGTTGGGGATAATTAATTTACAAGTGACACCTATAGACCCTTAGCATGGTTTCAGTAGGTAAATAAAAGGGTTATGGATGTAATGATTATCGATTTCTCACTAAGAAGGAAGAACCTATCCATAAGGAAAATGCTATGAGTAGAGTTGTGGTGCCCGTATTCAAGGTCATAACTTGGAAAGTAAAGGTAGACCACATAATTCTAAATCATTACAAGAAAACATGAAAATGGTTACTGATGGATGGATGGCCATGGAGATGACTAATTTCACAATGGAAGATATGTTAATAGTAGAAAGGACATAGGTGCAATGTGTTAAGAGGTTATGTTTCCGGTTTACCATCAAGAGATAGCAGGTTCAAGATTCATGTGTATTCATATTGTAAATTAGCTTGTAGCAATTAACATGTTGTTTACTAATTCATAGTCATTTAATCATCAAACTAAGGGACATAAAATTTCAATAATTCTAGTGTTATGTGCACAATTACAAAGCATTTAGGAGGTATGCAAAGAAATAGTTGTCATGACTATACTTAAAACAACAAACCTTGAAAGTACAATGCTTGAAACAAAACTCAAAACTGAAAGTAAATGGATTCTAACACTATGAATGAAAGTAAATATTGAAAATTTAGAATACAGATAAAGAGGTAAATTGCTTCCTAGTCTGATCATACAATTAAAAAAAAAATAAAAAATGGATGGGTTTATCAGACCACAAGTGGAACCTGCCTTGGGTGCTAATCCCTCCTAAGGCTTGTAACTAAAAGCTACTGAACAAAACTCATATTATTTATTGAATTGGCATGAATATTTCATTTAGGATCAAAAAACAAACTCTTTATCTATGTATCCTCTATTCTAATTATCTGTATAGATCTCTACATATCCATCCATCCATTTTCATCATTAATATATTTCTCTTATACTCCTCAATTACAACAACACGTGAGAAGAAGAGTTCAACTAGGATTTCAAACAGACTAAGTAAAATACATTCAATGAAAGAAGTGGAAGATCTTAAACAAAACAACAAGAGTTTAAAAACATGTAATAAAACTAACTAATAGTTGTCTAGATATCAAATACATAACTCAAGTAACCGTCAAGTTCCTAAAATCACACATTTAACTGTTCAATCAGTTCTTTGGTGAGTTGTAATAACTAGTCAGATCTCTTGTTGAGTTATCTTCAGTTCTCATGTTGCAGTTTGTAACTACCTCTTCCACAACATGTACAGACTTGTAGTGTCATCCTTCATGTTCCCATATATCTTCATAATCATGGATCCTTTGTTGTAGGTGACCTTCTTTGGTTGTGGACATGTCCTTTGTTGCATATAGGTTGCTGCATATAACAATTTTCTCATAAACAAGAGTGACATCACACAAAGCATCATTTAAAAAACTTATTGTAACCATAATAATAAATTCATACTTAAAATACCACAAAATAAATATTATTATTCATAACTATATTAATCAGTATTCATGTCATGAGTTCAGGTTATGAAGATAATGTTCAACAATATAACTGGGAAATACAAGGACATAGTCTCAATGTCTTAAAAAAATTACAGAGGATGAGTTGTTTGTAAAAGGGATTTAATCAACTCATCACACCCTTGAGATTAATTTCTTGAATGTCCTCATTAAATTTCTTAGGTTCCTCCTGAATGGTGTTGCATACAGTTCTAAAATCCACTGGAGTATCTATCCATTTTGAGAATAAGTAACCACTGTTCATCCTGGAACTATGCTTAAATTTTTCTTGTATTATTTCATTCAATGGTTGATCACCTGACCAATGTGGTATCAGAAAGTGGAATATTGATGGGTGATAGCCAATTGGAAACTAAGTAGTTGTACATACAATATAAATATCAATGTATGTATTCAATCTTCTTAAATTTGGTATGATATTATGATAAGAGTGCATCACTTTCTTTTGTAGTTTAGGATACATCTCATTATAGCACATCCTACATGCTTGTACTATCTCTTTTCCATGGTCTGTAATCATGTCCTTGACTTCCTCATGAGCTGCTTTCCTCATATTCCATACCCTCTTTCTAATCAACTTGTTATTCATATACTTTCCATATTTCTCTACAAATTCTTTAGTGTTATTAGCTTCAACCCTGACCATCTATGGCTGTACTTTAACCAAATGCATGTAGTCCTCAATTTGTATTTCTCTATCCAACTCATTGAAAAAGTAATAAAAAAGTACTTTAATAGGAACATCTCCAATGTATAGGACTATAACCTAATCCCTATCATACTCAATATCATAGTTGTACATGTATAGTTCATATAATAGGAGCTTACTTTCATGTGGGTTGTTCAGATATAACCTAAATAACTTCCTAGCTCCACTGATATTATATGGTATCTCAAAATTGATGCGTATGAGTTTGAGTTGCAACATCTTGTCTTTTAAGAAAGTATCATAGACATTGGAGGGAGGCATGTATTTAAATATTTCTTGGGACACCTTAACTACCTCTTCTAGTTTTTTCGTTATCCTGTCAATTTCTCTATATTTTTTTATCAATTTATTTCTTTTACTAGAATATGAGCTCTTCTTTTTCTCTTTCCCACTTTCTTGTTAACCTATTAATAAAGGTTTCGAATTGATTCACCGAGTAATTAGTTAGTGTTTTTTTGTTTCCATCTCCCTAAAAACTTATTTTACATGCTCTCTTTTAACTTCTTGAATGAACATTTGTGGTTTTAATGGGGTAAAATTTACTTGTTGCATGCTAGCATGAGGTAAAAATGGTGGTGTTAGCTCCAACACTTTCTCTATTACATTGTCCTGAACTACAAGAATATGTTCATGTACTTATTTAATTTCCACATATATCTGACCTTCCTCAATGCCATGTACCATGTGTTCGATGACTTCCTCAACAACTTGGGGCATGTGTTCATTTTTAATTTGTTCACCAATTTATTCTTCTTTTTCTTGCTCATGACCTTCTGTTGTATGAACCATTTGGTCAGCTTGATCTTCCTTTGCACGCTCCTCTATGGAATCTCTAGGGTTTCTTTTCTAGTTTGTCCTCCAACTTATTTCTCTTTTTCCACATTTCCCTCCATCATACACATTGTCTCTACATCCTTATTTTGTTCTTGTAGTCCCTTAATGGGATCCTCTGTAGTTTCCATGTCACTATTAAGTGATATGGTCTGTGATTTTTTGGCTTGGAGGTTTTTGGCCTTTTGGGTTTTAGTCCATGAGAGAATATTGGTGGTGTAGGAGTGGACTTAGAAGGATTACTTTTACCCTTGGTTATAGATGATTTAAGAGTAGAGAATCCCAAGAGGGTTTCCATGGTAAATATTATTTCAGGGGAGACAAGACCATGATTGTTTTCAGCAGGTGGTAAATTTTCATAGGTATGGTGTTCTTCAGGTTGTTGCTTAGGTTGGAAGGTTGATGGTACATCCTCTGTGATGGTCTCAAAGGTACTCTTAGTACTCTTCCTCTTCTTTCTCCTCTTTCTCAACAAATCATTTATATCTCTTGACCTTGAAAAATCCTCCCACCTTATCTTAGGATGATCCCTCTATATGGTATGATTTATTATCATGGTTATGAGGCAGTGGTGTGAGAGTGCATACTGACCCTTTTGTGCCTCCCTACTCATCTTTTTTAATATCTCATGTAATAAATTGGGCATGTTCACTTGTTTATTTTTTTAAGTGATTTAACAATTTAAAGTGAACCCTATTCAACCCAGAATATATTCCTTCATAGGTAAAATAATTAATATCATAATTTGAAACTTCTACCCATAAAGGTTAAGAGAAGTTATTTTTGTACCTTGTCTGTCTGAGATAAATTAGTATCCACATTTGCAAATTCCCTTCAATATTCCTCTAGATTATCTTTCTATAGAAATGGTCCTCCCTATGTAGGCAATCTAGTTACCTCTTCTAAGATGTCATCATTGAATCTTACTGATAAACCCTTCACATTTTCTTCTCCATCACTAAATGTTTTAGAAAACTCTTTAACCATTGATTTATTGAAACCCTAGAATTAGTTTATGTATTCTAGCCACCCATTATCTTGGAAATATTGTAAAATTTAAGGGTTGTTAAGAACATGAGAGTAATTTTGGGGTTCATAGTGGATCAATTCTCCTCCCATTGTGAACCTAGAGATTTCTTTGGCCTTGACACACAATCACATATTTTTTATTAAATAATGATACACAATTGAGTTGAGTGAATGTTTTGAGTATTTTCAAATTTTGAGGCAAAAATGATATGCAACATGGTTAAAAGAGAGATCGTTGATTGATGTGAACATATGAATCGTGTGAAATGTGTTGGAAGCACAATGGACTGAGAGAGGGGGTGAATCAATCCTAAAAATTACTTTTCAACTCATTTACCATCACATACATTCATTGATTCATTCATCCATTAACCATCCATAGCCATATATGTGAATTATATATGTAGTATTAATCACAAGAGAATGAAACAAATAACACAACAAAATTACTCCATAAATAAGTGGGAAACCCTCATGGGGAAGAAAACCCATTGAAACTCTACTTATATTACACAAAGTGAAGAAGGTTAGTGAAGCACCATCTTCAAAAGGAGAACCAACCCCTGATTTAGTGAGACACCAACCCCACAAGGAGAATCAACCCCTAATTTAGTAGAGCACCAACCCTAAAAGGATCACAAACCCCTACTTTAGGGAATCACCCACTTCACAAGGAGTAATAACCCCTAATTTAGAATAGCACCAACCATACAAGGAGAATCAACCCCTAATTTAGTGAAGCACCAACTCCAAAAGGAGGCTACAACTCCCCAAAGATTACCAAGCACAAACTCATCCACCTGAGGATATTTGATCTCTTATTTCTCTGCTACCACAAATGATGGAGATCACTTATTTAACTCACAAACCCTAGGTCTTCAATTGTGCTCTATCTTCTTCCTTGTCACCTTGTCTTGCCTTTAAACACTTGATATAATTATTAAACCTTACTAAATATGAAACACATATGATTTTCCCTCAAATCATGTATTTTTATCTGCAAATAACTCTCCTCTAGTTCGCACTACTCTCCCATGCAAGACTAGCTCACAAAATGAGCCAAAACATCACTTTTGTATGTAATTATTCATTCTAACCCAAAGGAGGTAGGTCCCTCATGAATAATTCAACCCATACACCTTCATTAAATTTAAATAAAATCATTACAATGGTCACATATGACCCAATTAGGCTGGCCTAGCTAAAAACTTGTTGTGCCAGTGAGAAGAGAAGTACCAACTCGTAGTGCCACTGAGCATGCCAAAAACTGTTGTCGCTAAATCATTACACCCTCCGAATGGCCAGAATGTGAAAAATACATTTGGTGTGATCAGGAAACATGGGATCACCTATCAAGATGTGGGAATTGGGCTCAAGGTGAACCTCCGAAGAAGGACAACTTCCTCTTCCTAAATTAAGTGTTGTACTATTCCTAGTGTACTAAAATGGTTATCTAGACCTATGCTAACATTTTCATGGGTTTTAGGGAAAGAAATTTGAAATAAATGAAACTATATTAGGGATGGTGATACACAAAATAAAGGGTCTTTCTAGACTCAGCAAGGGTTTATTTGAAGAGGGTTTGTGCACCACAAGTCAACTTTACCTACTATAACTTAGAGATGGTACAAAATACCACAGACTAGGAAGCATGCGTTCCCTTCATTAAAATTGATCAGACAAAAAATATATTAGTATTCTAGTGAATAAGGATGAATTTGAGAAGGGTGAAAAAACATCAAAATTCAACTGCATGCAGTACTCTACCACTTGATAAGAACATAACTCCAAGAACCTGCAATAGAAACTTAAACTTGCACAGTGTACCTGCAAGCATGAGAAAGACACAAAGAAGTATAGAAGTATGAAAGGAACAAGAATAGTTAAAAAACACACTTTTATTACTTAAACAACATGCACAATGCATCATACATATAGAAGAGGCAAAATTTTCCATTACAATATTGAAAGGTGGCTTGAAAGTTTCCTCAACTACAAGAATAACTTGTAGATGAAGGAAGTTTCTTGAAAACTATACACTTGTTTCAGAAGTCTAACTTGTCCAACCTATTGGAATGAGGTTACAACCTACATTTATAGAAGAAGTAGTGAGGGAGAGAAGAATAAGTCATAAATTCCCTTCCTAAATTGAATGTGCGTGATTGTTCATTTATTATAGCTGGTTGAACCACTTTAGAAGGTTCCATCATGTGCCATCAATTTCCTGTAGATCTAATCCTATCAATTAATTAAAGAAATATTTAAATAAAATATTTTAATAATAATAATAAATATTAATAATAAAATATTTAAAATAAAAATATTAATTTAATAAAAAAATAATGGTGGGAGCCCCCGTTAACCGGTTTGACTTGAAGAAAGCGGGGGGGCATGAAAATAGGGTCACACATAGACCTAACTCAGTGGTCGGCTCACCGAGCCAACTCACCAAGTTAGGCATGGGCTCCTCCTTTCTCTACCACAACCAAGTTGATGTGACTGAGTTTAGTTCCTATATCGGAGCCCCTTTGTATACACCGATGAGCTCCTTCTATCATCAAGTCCCTCGCATTGAATCAAGCCACCTATCTGCATCAAGATCCTCCTTTGATTAATGCATCAATCCAAGCTCCTATTCAAAAATTTTGTCTCATATGCATCGTGTTAACCTCATCGGTAGAACTTGAAAAAAAATTACACAATGATTTTCAAGCTTGGTCTGAACTATCCACCATTCTACTCTCTCCAGAGCTCTACTCTTATTTCAAGTTCATGGTGTGTTCATCGCCAAACCTTGAGCTTCCATCAATGTCAAACCACTGATGTCACAAGCTTGGACTAGACTCATCTCTTGTGAGCTTGGATCGCACGTGACTCAACTTAGTTCCTCCTCCACACTTACTTGGCATCAACCTAACTCATTGAGTCAAAATTTGTTCATCACACCGAACTCTTGACTCCCCAAGCTCCATCTCATGTTCTACGAGCTTGTCGAGATCTTTGGAACTTGAACTCTATGAGCCCTGAGTGCTTCCACCACTGAATAAATCCCCACCAAGCCCTATCTATTCTTACCCATGGGTTCAATTCCCTCTGAATCGGTGAGCTATCTGCATCAACATCGAGCTCCTCTTGTCTGCACACATTTTCTGAGCATGATCTCCTTGCCTATGCTTTTCTCATTTTTTTAATCTTACACTGATCTTACCTCTAGGATTGAGTTGAGATTAAATCCGAACTTAAGTAAAGCTTGCATTTAAGATCACGTCATGCTTAGCTTCAAGATCATATAGAGCTCACCTCTGAGCACACATCTGAGCTCGCACCTAGTTAGTCATAGAGATCTCCTCTGAGATATCCTCTAATCTTTCATCGAGCTCAACTTGAAGATTACAATGATCTCACCACCATATTGTGTTGAGATCACCTCCCAACTCATGGCGAGAATGCACCGAGCTCACTTGGAAGTGTGGTTATTTCATGAATCACTCAAAACGAGCTTACTGTCGGACCTAACCACCCTTCATCACTGCAATTACTAAGTCGAGCCCCTCCATAATAGCTTGCCACAATAATGAGACTCGAATTTGCAAGCTTGAGCCCTTCTTTTGAACTTGACCATGCATCGACCTGTTGGAACATGACATTCGTCCTGAGCTAGCTCCTCCTCATTACCTTCTGTGAAACCTTCCACGTAAATTGAGTCACTGAATGACTTGCCTGATAACTTGGAGATGGCCTTGGAACTCCCCACGACTCACCAAGCTCATTAAACATTACTCACCTTCATGCACTAACTAGGATGTTTTGGCATCTGACTTGGTTTATTGATGGCACATTTATTTGGTAGGATTTCTCTCTTGGCTCACCATCTCATGATTCCCACTTGGCCATGCTCCTATGAATTTCCCATGGTGAAGAATTAATGTGGAATTTGACACTGTTTAGCCAATTCAACGAGCAAGAGACCCAAAATTTTCACCACCTGGATTTCTACCTCAACTAATGTCCACCCACATGGTCTAACATTCCATGATCCCCGCATACTTGGCAACATCATCCCTCGGGTCCCGGCATTGACTCCACCATTGAATTCTTTGGCAATCAAAATTTTCAAAGTCCGAGGCCCCCAAAAATTCCAAACTCTGGGCTTCCCATTGATCTTCCCGTCGATCTGACTTGTGAGTCATAACCGAGCTCATTCCATCATCCTTTGCTCAGACCTCAATGCCTCAATGCTTAGCTTGCCTAAGTAAGTCATCTTCTTTGTGCACTAAGCCCCTCGTGAGTTGATCTTCAAGCTTGGCACCAATTCTTGCAACCCTCCATAGTCAATATCACACTCAAGCTTGTTCATTTTCATGAGCCATTATCAATTTTTCATCCATCTCTGCTACGAAATTTCCTTTCAAGACACTCGGTGACAACTTGGATGTGTTTGCAAGCGTTGAACTCCTACCTGAGCTGCTAACTGAAGATCTACACTGAGTTCATTTTCTATCACGAATGAGCTCTCTTCATGAGCTAATCCTCTATTTGAGCTCAATCCCAAGTTGGCTCATGTTCTAAGTGCACTTGAACTAGCTCAGTATTATGTCTTCTATTGACATCCCAAACTATACGAGCTAGACTTTTCAAAAAACTCATTAATTATTAGGTTGACTTGTATTGACCGAGCTCTTATACTAACCTAACTCACCTATCAACTCGCATCGAGCTCTTTCATGCTTCTCACAAATTTCCCTTCATTTGTCGAGTTGATATCTGAGATGGAACTATGATTTGACCAAGCTGTCAACCAATCTATGCACCAAGTTGAGATTAATTTTGTACTATTTAATGCTAGGTGAGCTCACCCATACAACCTATTAATTATTTTTATCATTTTATCTCTGTGATGACTAGAAATAGGTGCCCCTAGGACCAATGTCATGATTTGATCATAGTAGGACCCCATTGTCCAACTTTTTTCATGTGTGAAAAATTGGATAGCATTTTTGGCGACCTCTCAAGGATGATTTACCTACTAAGCATGATTCCAAGTAGCCTTAAGTCATCCATTGGCCATGGAGTAAATATTAGAATTTATAAGATAGTTCGAAGATGATTTGATACATCCCAAAGTCTTCTTGAGTATCGCTGATCTTGGAACTCCCTAAAATGCTAAGCATGAAGTATACTACATCTAATAAATAATTGGCATTTATGGCATACTGTGGAATTTTGACTGAAGACAACATTATGAAATTCTCTTGGAAAATTTGAACCTTTCTTCTCCTTGGAAAACTTCCAATGATGAAACTAAGTATGCAAGAACAACACAAAAACATAACAACAAGGAAAGAAAAGAGAACAACCAACACACAACATTGTGCATAAACACTTGGAGGGAAAACATCTAACTAAATTGTACATGGAGGTGGAACACCCCTCAAAAAAAATATTTGAGATGTATCCCATTCACATGAATGGGTAGTTCTTCTCCATTGAGCCTAGATAGATACGAAATGAATTCTCCTCTTTGCAACTCATGATGATGTATGGTCCACTACTAGAGAGCATCAAACTTGGGGTGATTTCTTGGTTTGGCCCTATCTTCATCCCATTTGAGAACTAAATCTCCCTCTTGAAAATTGATAGTCAGATGCTTTCTTGTCAAAATATTTCATAACTTGAGCCTGATTGGTACTCCATAATTCTTCACAGGATCATGTTCCATAATTCTTCTAACTCCGTGATCTCAACAAACCTGATTTTCAGAGGATCACTCTCCATAATTTAAAGCTAATGAGCCAACTCCAAAGAAGGTAACTTCAAGGAGAGCAGAGGTTTTGCTTCCCTTCCATATAAAAGCATGAAAGGAGATTTTCTGATGGCCCTTTTAGGTGTGATGCAATCTTCCCACAAGGTGATCTTAAGTTGTGCATCCCAAGTCCTCATGTTAGTCTCCATTGTGTGCTTGATAATCCTTGTGAGGTTTTTGTTACTAGACTCAGCTAATCCATTTCCTTGCGGATAGTAATTTGATGAATTTTTGAGGTAGATCCTATTCTTAACATCCCATTCACTCAACTTCAAACCAAGAAAATCCATCACGTTGTCTGAAATGACTGTGAATGGAACACCAAACCTTCTCATTATACCTTCTAAGAAATCAAGAACTTCCTTCTCATTACTCTCCTTCATTGCTATCACCTCTGTCCATCATGTAAAATAGTTATTTGTAGTAAGGACCCATTTATGTCCATCACTAGATGGAGGATTAATCATTCTAATGAAATCCAAACCCCATTGAACAAAGTCTTGATCCACTTGAATTGGATGCAGTGGGAGAGCTACCAACTTCTTCTTATCGGTGAAAAAGGAACATTCCTTACACTTCCTTACCTAGAGATGGGCATCTTTGAATAAATCTAGCCAATAGTAGCTGGATCACATGATCTTGGTAGCAGTTTTTCACACAGAATAATGTCCTCCAGATAAGCCATTGCGAAACTCTTCTAGTATCTTACTTACTTGTTCTATTCCCACGCACCGAAGGAGAACACAATTCAAATCCTTTCCAAAGAGAACATTATCTACTAGAGCATATGGAATAGACTAAAGATGGAAAGTCCTTCTTTGATTTTTATCCATGTTCACAAGATAAACTCCTGAGAAAAAGAAATTCTTCATTTTAGATAACCAGTCAACCTAATCATCACCTTCATCAGTGTTTAGGAGTGTCATTTTCTCATCACATTTTGATTCCATGTCTTTAGCAAGTTTTTGACACAAACCTTTACCTATGAAAAGTTTGGTAACTTTGATATGTACATCATACTCCATCACCTTCATGATCCATCCAACACACTTTTCATTCATCTCTTTGTTAAGAAAAAAGTCCTTAACACTTGGATGAGACACCATTAGATGATTTTTTTTTGGACAACATGTGCTTGAATTTCTTCAAAGCCCGAATAACTCCAAATACATGTTTTTTCAATGAATGAATGTTTGAGATCATATTATGAGGGATTGACTGAAGAAAGTGATTGGTTGTTCCACTTCAAAGCTCTCCCGTCATTCCCTTTATCCATGAGAATGGCATGTTTTTACTTGAAGCATGGCTCTCAATGGTTTAACCAATGTCGTGAATTGAAGCATGAATCTCAACATAAAGTCTATGGATCCCAGAAAACTCTAGGAGACCCTTCACTAGCATGGGCGAGATAAGGAGACAATGGCCATAGATTCTGGCATGGATCAATTGAAATCTCCTTCCACTGAAACAACATGCCCCAACAATTTTCCCTCATGCACTGAAAAATCCATTTCTTGGGGTTAAGTGAAACCCCATATTCCCCTACACCTTCAGAAAACCTTCCTTAGATGTGTGATGTGATATTGTCATGTTTAGAGTATACCTTATATCAATGTAAACCAAAATGATATATTGATTAGGGACTTGAATGTCATTTGCATGGAAATTTGGATGGTAGCCCAGACATTGGACAATCCGAATGGCATTTTTTTGTACCCTTCCTGTGCCCCACTTGGTAATGAATGCCGTTTTTAATTGATCAAATTCTTGAACCATAATTTGATTGTGACCCAAATCATACAGTTAGAAAAGAAAATATTTGAGCTCCTACCATTGTTTGAATAATATACTCCATTAATGGAAGAGGATACTGGTCTTTCAATTGTATGCACAATTCAAATCACCTATATTTGATACATAACTAAATACCTACTCTGTTCTTCTTCCTTACAGGGACCAAATTGGCTATCCAAGATGAATGCTTGATCAGGAAATATGATACAAGCCTCAATGAATTTGGTTAGATCCTTTCTCATTATTGGCTCAAGACTGAGATCAATTCACCTTTGTTTCTGATGACAGGTCTTGGCATTAGGCTCCAATTTGAAAAAATGTTTTGCTATACTCTTGATCAAAACCATATAGGATTTGATGAAAGCTTATTTCTCTTCAGAAGTACAAACTTTGCCAATCTTTAGAAACTTTTCATTTGCTACCTTGACTTCCTCAAAATATTCTTCTTTGACCACCATGTTAGAGCTTTGTCTTTTGGATTGATCATCTGAATTCAAAATGGATTCTAGAGTAAGTAAACCTTTTTGGTAGATTGTTGCTTTTCAATTGTATGATTTGATCACCATATGATTCTTGCAACTTATCTTGATTTTTTGCAGAAAACTCCACCTCTTCTTGTAGGTAAAGAAAAATTTGTTTGTCACTATCAAACACTTTCCAACTACTCACATTATCAGGAACTATAGGTTGAACCACCATTTTGATGGATTTCCACCCTTCTTTCATGATATCAATAGGTATGTCATATTGCGAGCCAATTGTAGCAAGCCTATCAACATATTGATTCTAATTTTTAGGAATTGCATGGATCCCAAAACTTTGAAATCCTCAATCAAATCCAAGATTTGGTTCTTGTATGATCTTAAAAGATCATTTTTGGATGCATTGTGTGCCATCACCTGATGAAAAACTAACTCACTATCTCTGAAAAACAAGGGGTTTGATTCCCTTCTTTTGAGCTAGCTGTGATTCCTTGCACAAGGGCATCATATTCAACAACATTGTTAGTGCAACTGAATTGCAACTGGAAAGATGAGAAGTACTTATCTCCCTCTAGAGAAATTATCATGATGCCAACATTGGATCCATTCTTACTTCTCAAGCCATCAAAGAACAATTGCCAAAGTCCTTCAGAATTGCTTGGTGTTTTGACAAGTTATGGTATGATTGTATTTTCTTCATGAATGTATTATGTACCCAATTGTCTCTTCCAACAACAGAAAACAAACTTCTTCCTCTACCAACACATTAAGTGTAGGGATCATACTGATGATATCCACTTACTTCATACCATCATAGTATCATTGACTTCTTCAACAAGAGTAGTTGGTTCATGATCAACATATTCTTCTCCTAGATCACTTGATGGTGTAATTCCCATTTATAGGACTATAAGTGTAGGGTTCTACATGATTATGGAAGATTGGTTCTACCCTTATAGTCACTTTGGTTCCGTATCGAGTCTTAAGAATCATATGTGACCAATCGGTTGATAGATAACCACCCATCTTGGCAGTGAAATATCGTGATAGGTAGATGGCAAAGAGAGGAGGAAGATCGATGACTGATATGTCTTGCATGAATGAAAAACTTGGGCATGCATGGATGGTAAGTTGAAGTCCTTTGATAACTCCAACAACTTTAATGTTGTATCATCCAGCTGAACAACTCCTCTTATATAACTGGTGTATATGGTATGCCTAGTACATCTATAATTTGTTTGGGCATGACCGAGCTACTGGTTCTAGAATCGATCATGTAGTTATGCACCAGGTGGTCACAAATGATGAAGGAAATATAGAATGGTGGTGGTTTGTTCACCTTAGGAATAGTTTTTCCCTTCGGTTGAAAACAAAATTGTAGTAGTTGTTGTTCCATGACCCGATGATCTATCATTGGTGTACCAAAACTATTTAGAGCCTCTTGCAAAAAGTTCCTTTGAGAAGGAATTGAGAGTGTCCCACATAGTAACACTAAGGTTGGTATTCTTCATCTGTTCCACTATTCTGAAGGGAATTGCTTCTAAATTTTATGACACTTCTTTAGGTGTTAAAGTCCTCTTTTAGAAAGTGCTTGTTCGGGTATTGTGATGCCTGAAGAACCTTCTTTCCTTACAGCTTGGCTAGCAGGTGTTTCTGGTGACTTCTTTCCCGCCATCTTTATCAACCACCACTTGTGGCTGAAGCTGTGAAGTGGATTCCTTGATCAGATTTGGAAGGTTGAGGTTCCATTTCTCTCTTTTTGGAATGATTGTTTGCTTCCACTAATGAGGAATCTGTATTCAACCCACAAAAATATTTCGCTTTCCAATTTAGCAAAGTGGTTTCTTCAGGTGCCTATGGTTTATCTGTTATTTCCTACATAGATGAGTTTTTTGTTGGATCTAGAGGGGAAGATACACTTTGAACCATAAGGGCCTAGATAAGAACCCCATTAGGGAAACGATTTTGATAGTGTGTTTGAGAACAAGGATAGCACCATTCGTAGTATTGAACTAGATTATTCTGGATAGGTACTATGGCTCTAGATGAGTTAGCAGCAAGAGGGTTCTGAAAGTTCAAAGGTCTGACATTCACAACTTGATTTGTAGCTTGATTTTAAGGCTGATTGTTTCCTTGAAAAGGAGGAATCTTATCCTAAAAATATCGATATTGTGGCTAGTACAGATGATTTTATTGAAATTTTTGCCTCTTGAGTGAAACAAGCTCATTCTGAAAAGTTTTCAGCAGTGACTTCACTTCAAATAGGTCATTTGAAGAGGCAGGGGTAGACTAAGATGGTTTTTTGGAGGCTACTAGAATAAGAGAAATGGTAGGCTGATTGTTTATAAGATCCGGAGACAATAGCATTGGCGGTCGTGGAGCTATCTTTCTAGCATAAATCAAGGAATTCTCCACTCTTATGGAAACTTCGTAGGCATCAGGTAGTGTAGTCCCTCCCATGGAATGGATCATAACTACTACATCGTTATTCAAGGCTTGTAAATAGTACAAGAATGCATTATTTGGAGAAGGATTTATGAGTTTCAGAATCCTATTCTAGGTCCTATGGAATCAGAAGTTTGAAATCACTCATGTATTCTTGGGGAGCTCTCTTTATGGTAGTGAGTTGTTCCAAAAGTGACAGGTGATCACTCTTGTCTTCAAATTGTTTACAAATCTTTTCTCCTAACTCATCCCAAGTGGTTATAATACCAACACTTAACCCTTGAAAACATTGAAGTTTTTCCTTTGAAAGAGGTAGCAAGAAGTCTAACCACAATGTTGTCCTCTATGATATTATGTACTACAAAAATGTTGGCTACATCAAGAATATGTTCCATTGGAGTAACAAGAGTTTCCCCCATGTAGAAGGGTAAAATTTTGAGTGCTGCAACAAGTATAGGGTCACATTGAGCCAACAGAAGAGGATTTCTTGCATTGAAATGGGGAAAAACTTGGTTCCTCTCCATAGAAATGCGAGGTTGATTGTTCCTGGGTGGAGGAAACCTTCTGTAAGTAGGAGTTGAATGACCCCTACGAGGTGATGCTGCAAGGGGTGATGTTGAGATGCCTCTTCTCCTTCTCTTTAGAGGAGACAAGGATAGTTCGATATGCTGATAATTTCCTTACTTTGAAGAATCTCTTACCTAATTCTTCACATAAGTTAACACACTGAGATTTGAAATCCAAAGGTATAGAGTTCGTCAGGTACTTTGATTTTTGCAAGTGAGAAGAGAAGTACCAACTTGTGGTCCCACCGGGCATGCCAAAAACTGTTGTCGCCAAATCATTGCACCCTCCAAATGGCCAGAATGTGAACATGACGTTCAAGTATGATTGGGACACATGGGATCACCTCTCAAGCTGTGGGACTTGGGCTTGAGGTGAACCTCCGGAGAAGGCCAACTTCCTCTTCCTAAACTAAGTGTTGTACTACTCCTAGTGTAATAAAATGGTTATCTAGACCTATGCTAACATTTTCATGGGTTTTAGGGAAAGAGATTTGCAAGAAATGAAACTATACTAGGGATGGTGATGCACAAAATAAAGGGTGTTTCTAGACTCAAGAAGGGTTGATTTTAAGAGGGTGTGTGCACCACAAGTCAACTTTACCTACTATAACTTAGAGAGGGTACAAAATACCACAGACTAGGAAGCATGCGTTCCCTTTGTTAAACTTGATCAAAAAAATGATCTATAAGTCTTCAAGGAAAGAAGGATAAAATTGAGAAGGGTGAAAAAACACCACAACTCAACTGCATGCAGTACTCCACCACTTGATAAAGCATAGAAATCCAAGAACATGCAATAGAAACTTGAACTTGCACAGTGTACCTGCAAGCATGAGAAAGACAAAAATAAGTATAGAAGGATGAAAGGACCAAGATTAGTCACAAAACACACACTTTTATTACTTAAACAACATGCACAATGCATCATACATTTAAAAGAGGAAATAATTTCTATTATAGTCTTGAAAGGAGGCTTGAAAGCTCCCTCAACATATAAGGACAACTTGCAGAAGAAGGAGGTTTCCTGAAAACTATACACTTGTCTCAAAATTCTAACTTGTCCAAATTGGTGGAATGAGCTTCCAACTTACATTTATAGAAAAAGTTGTGAGAGAGAGAGAGAGGTCATAAATTCCCTTCCTAAATTAAAGGCACATGATTACTCATTTATTATAGTTGGTTGAACCACTTGAGAAGGTTCCATCATGTGTCATCAATTTCTTGTAGACCTAATCCTCTCAATTCATTAAAGGAATGTTTAAATAAAATATTTTAATAATAATAAAAAATATTATTAATAAAATATTGAAAATAAAAATATGAATTTAATTTTAAAATAATGGTGGGACCCCATGTTAACTGGTTTGACTTGAAGAAAGTGGGGGGCCACGAAAATAGGGTCACACATAGAATCAACTTGGTGGTTGGCTTGCCGAACCAATTCACTAACTTAGGCATGTGATCCTCACTTTCTCTACCGCAACCGGGTTAATCTCCTAATGCTACAACCATGATTCTTCAAAAATCTCACTGCCGATTTGAGACTCCTACTGCCGCGACCCAGCCAAGTTCCTGTATTGGAGCCCCTATGTTTATACACTGATGAGCTCCTTCTATCACCGAGTCCCTTGAATTAAATCAAGCCACCATTCTGCATCAAGCTCCTCCTTCGATCTCATACGTATTAAGCTAAGCTCTTTTTCACGAATTTTGTCTTATATGCATCAAGTTATCGTCGTCATCGAAACTCAACAATGAGTCACACAATGCTTAGCGAGATTGGTCCAAACTACCCACCGTTCCACTCTCTATAGAGATATATTCTTGTTTCAACCAAGCTCATGGTGTGTTCATCGCCAAACCCTGAGATTCCATCAATGTCAAACTGCCAATGTCACGAGCTTGGCCGAATCGTCTCTCGTGAGCTTGGATTGTACATGACTCAACTCGGTTCCTCCACCACACTACTCGGCATTAACTTGGCTCACCGATTCAGTTGAAAAATTTTCATCACGCCGAATCTTGAATCCCCAATCTCCATCTCATGTTCTGTACGATCTTTTCGAGCTCTAGAACTTAACTCTACAAGCCCTGAGTTCTTCCACCACAGAATAACTCCCCACCATGGCCTATCTATATTTACCAGGTTAAATTCCCTCTGACTCAGCGAGCTATTTGCGTCAACATCAAGCTCCTCTTGTCTACATGCATTATCCAAGCATGATCTCCTTGCCTATGATTTTCTCATTTTTTTAATCTTACCCTGAGCTTACCTTGGGGATCAAGTCAAGACTAACTCTAGGCTTAAGTCAAGCTTGCATTTAAGATCACGTCATGCTTAACTTCGAGATCATGCAAATCTCACCTCTAAGCACACATCTAATCTCACACCCAGTTGGCATAGAGATATCCTCTATCGAACTCAACTTCAAGATTGTAATGATCTCACCACCATACTCGTGTTGAGCTCACCTCCCAACTCATGGCTAGCATGCACTGAGCTCACCTGGAAGTGTAGTTTTTTATGACTCACTCAAAATGAGCTTTCTGTTGGACCCAAACACCCTTCATCACTGTAATTACTGATTCAAGCCCCTCCATAATAGCTTGCCAACATAACAAAACTCAGCTCTGCAAGCCCGAGAATATATTTCAAAGTTTCCCATGCATCGACCTATTGGAACATAACAATCATCTCAAGCTAGCTCCCCATCATTACATTTTGTGAAACCTTTCACGCAAACCAAGTCACAGAATGAATTTCTTGATAACTTGGTGACAAACTCAGACTTCCCACGACTCGCCAAGCTCGTTAAACATTACTCACCTTCACGCACTAACTAGATGTTTCGGAATTCAACTCAATTTATTAATGACACATTTATTTGGTGGGATTTCTCTCTTGGCTTGCCATCTCGTGATTCCCACTTGGCCATGCTCCTATTAATTTCCCACGAAAAATAATTAATGTGGAATTTTGACATCGTTTAGCTAATTCAACCGACAAGAGACCTAAAATTTTCCCCACCCCAATTTCTACCTCAACTCATCCACCCACACGGTCCAACATTCCATGATCCCCATGTACATGGAAACATCATCCCTTGGGTCCCAACATCGACTCCACCACTAAATTCTTTGTCAATCAGATTTTTGAAGTTCGAGGCCCCAAAAAAATCAAAACTCAAGCTTCCCATTGATCTTCGCCGTTTATTCAATTTGATATTCATAGCCAAGCTCATTCCATCAACATTAGCTCGACCTCAATGCCTAAATGCTTATCTCACCTAAGCGATTCATCTTCATCATGCACTAAGCCCCTCGCAAGTTAATATTCATGCTTGGTACCAATTATTTGCAACCCGACTGATTCAATATCACACTTGAGCTCGTTCATTTTCATGAGGAATTATCGATTTTGCATCAATCTCTGCTATGAAATTGTCTTTCAAGACACTCGGTGATAACTTGGATGTGTTTGCATTGGTGTATAAATCCTACCCAAGCTGCTAACTAATATTTTCACTGAGTTTATTTTCTATTGCAGCTAAGCTCACTTTACGAGCTAATCATCTATTTGAGCTCAATCCCAAGTTGGCTCATTCTAAGTGCACTTGAACTATCTCGGTATTATGTCTTCGATTGACATCCTAAACTATATGATCTATCCTTTTCAAACAACTCTTTAATTATTAGGTCAAATCATATTGACCAAGATCTTATACTAACCTAACTCACTTATCAACTCGCATCAAGATCTGTTGTGCTTCTCACAAAGTTCCATTCATCTGTTGAGTTGATCTTCGAGATGGCACTGTGATTTGACCGAGCTGTTAACCGAGCTCTACACCAAGTTGAGCTTAATTTTTTACTATTTAATGCTAGGTGATCTCACCCATGCAACCTATTAATTATTTTTATCGTTTTATTTCTATGATGACCGGAAATGGGCCCCTGGGATCAATGTCATGATTTGATCGTAGTAGAACCTCGTTGTCCAATTTTTTCATGTGTGTGAAATTGGATAATAATAGTAAAGACATAAAAATGGATTAATTGGATGAAAAATTCATACCTATTCACATTATCAGTGATATAAATCATTACCCCATCCATATCATGCCTCAAACAACATCAAAATTTAAACAAAACACATCATGTCTTGAACTGACAAAATTATTCCTCTAAAAATAATGACCTGGAAACCTTATCAAATGAACTCATCATGAGTAAAACCATATATCACTAGAAATAAATTTTAATTGTCTTTCTCAAACTACTTGAATCATCTTCAAACTCCACCTATAGCTCAAGTTATGCCCATTTTACTGAACCCAGTTATTTGAGACCCCAAAACTGCCCTTTGACCTGTCAACCTATATGGACCTCAAAACACCATGTACCTAGATAAAATGTCCTAAAACCTCCATGGAAATCAAGTTAAACTACCATACATCATGTACCATCAATGTTTCATGCTACTCCTTTAGACCACCTTTTCCCAAAACCTTCTTCTTAAGAAACTAACCTATTTGAGTGGGGCTCACTCATCACCATGACCTCAAAAAAACATTTATGGAAAGATAAGAGAGTATTTACATCATAAAATCATAAATTTTTCAAAAAGAATCAAAACAATGTTGATATAATAACTTTTTTGCAAGCTGCTCCTAACTAGGGTTTCAAACCACTTTACCTTCTTAACGATTGTTCATAAAAATATGATAATAAAACCACCTCATTATTTATTTGAAAGCTTCATACTTGACCTAAAAATATACCCAAATATATCAAGTCCCCATGAAAATAGCACAGTTCGTAATGAACATCAGAAGGTCAACATTTGTTCTAAAAACACACTGTAACTTATCCGGTTTCACTAAAACTTGCATATCTTCAAATTTCTTCAGCATAATGACTTGACCTTGGAATGAAGTACCATGAAAACATCCCATAATTTCTAAAACTCACCACATATCCCAAATACATCTCAAACTCTCCATCCAATCTCATTTTCACATACTAAACTGCTTATTTTTCACTTGTTGCTTCAAAAGGACCTCATAGAGGCATCTAACCTCTAAATTCTGACCTAAAAATCACCATACACCTCAAGTAAACTCTCACCATGCTGAAAAAATGATCCAACAAGAATAATAAACTCCAAATCTCATGCATCTACCTCAT
Source organism: Taxus chinensis (assembly GCA_019776745.2). Taxonomy (NCBI): domain Eukaryota; kingdom Viridiplantae; phylum Streptophyta; class Pinopsida; order Cupressales; family Taxaceae; genus Taxus; species Taxus chinensis. Next base: position 337,320,524 of record CM034152.1, read on the forward strand.
TATGCATGCTCGAGGGCTAGAAATAAACCTGGAATGACCTGACTCAACATGGTAACCACATGACCTGACCATAATGACCTTGTGTAGACCCATATACATATGAAACACACCTCATGGACTATGAATTAACTAAATTTGGAATACTCAAATCATGATTTAGCTCACTCAACTATGCACCAAGACACCTTGAAAACTCACCAAATCACTCAATCAACATGTTAGACACCTAAATGACATCATATGGGGACTCACATGACTGCATAACATCATTTTCCATCAATGGAGATCAACATCAATGAAAAAACAAACCCCCAATGGCCAAAAAAAAATAATTGAGTTGACAACATGGGCTTATGTGGAGGGACACATCATAATATAAAAGACAACGATATTTTAAAATGCATTGAATACTCGATGACTTGATATAAGTAAGAAATAATAATAATTCTAATTATACTTTAATAAAGTGGTAGTTAAGTGCACTTATCTCGATGTTCATTTTAGAATGATGTTTTTGTATGCTTATTGAATTTTTTTATTGGTTGCATGCAACGTTTCTATAATGTTATTGAAATTGTTGTAATGTTGCATGCATGTGTTGAATTTATATTGACCACTCCTTACTAAAACCAAATAAATCCAAGAGAGGGAATACCAATTTTTTGTGGTTCCAGTTGTCTCTTTTCCATCTTTCACACATTTAGATATATTTGATATTATTCATGCAATCATGATCTCTATCATACATGAAAAAAATAGGGGTTTGTTGTATGTTGTTGTAAGTGAACCTTTAGTCATTGCATGTTCTCCTTGTGATGGAGATCATGCACTATTGCAACCATTTAACATAAAAACATTGTAAAATATAAATTCTAAGAAATAAAATATGCTAGCTAAGTGTTATTTATCACCAAAAGGGCTTATCAAAACACTTTAATTTTCCCTTGGAATAGTCAACAAGCTAAATATACCAATGCCATCGAAATTTTCAATCCTCAAGAATCTCAGAAGATGAACCAGCAGGCTCAATTTCTGGTTTTAATTATGATTTCCTTATGTATTTTTGTCAACTGGTTTCTTGTACAACCTCAACATGTGACCATTTACCAATAACTTGAACCTCACATGATCTATGGTGGTGAGTTTTACAACTCCATTGGGAAAGATTTTATCAATCTCATAGGGGCGTATCCACCTTGTCTTGAGTTTTCCCATATGGTCCTTGTACTTGGAGTCAAACAAGAGTGCCCAATCACCTTCTTGAAATTTTCTTTTATTAATGTACTTTCATGCCATTTAATCCTTTGCTTCTACACTACCTCTGTATTATGCACAACCTTTCTTCTCATTTCATCCAACACATTAAGTTGGATAATTCTTTTCCTTTGTGCTTCAGATAAATCTATGCCTAGCTCAAGTGCAGTCCTCAATGTTTTGTGCTCAAATTCAATTGGAAAAACATAATTCTTACCATATAAGATTTCAAATGGGGTGAAGCTAGTTGTTTTTTCCATGTTGTGTCAAATTCCCATACAATCTTTAGAATTCTTTATACCTAATCTTTCCTGTGGAGTGCAATGGTCTTTGTCAAGATAGCCTCTATCTCTTTGTTTGTTACCTCTACCTAGCCATTATATTGGGGATGGTATGGTGTATAATTCCTAGGTCTAATTTCATACTCTTTAGCTAGATCAGAAATTACGTCATCAGTAAAGTGTGTACTTTGATCAGTCACAATATCCCTTGGAAATCCATATTGGGTGAAGATATGATCATAGAGATATTTGGCTACTTTCTCACTTTTATGATCTGGTAATTCCTTCACTTCTATCCACTTGGTTATATAATTTGTGCATACCAAGATGTATTCCTTCTGCTAAGATTTAGGATCTATGGGGCCAATGAAATTCAAGCCCCATTTTTCAAAAGGTTGTAAGACCAACTGAGGCTGCAATGACATTTCATCATATTTGGTGGGCTTTCCCATTATTTTACACTTATCACATCTCTTGGTGTATAATGATGCATCCTAATACAATTTTGGCCAATATTAGCTAGTTGTTAACACTTTCTGTGTTGTTATTTTTGCAAAAAAATTCCTCCACAAGGTTCACTGTGGTAGGCTTGGAGGACATCATATATTTATTCATCATCTATACATATTATCATGACATGATCTTATCCTGTATGAAATAGAAATCAATCTATCCAAGAAAAATGTACATTCTTTTCAACTATGTATTTCTTCTCAAAGTATAAGTAGTGTAGAGGTGTTTTACCTGAAATAAAATAGTTGGCTATATCTACATACCAAGGTGTTTTGACATATATAGAAAATAATTTCTCATCTGGAAAAAAGTCATTAACTACCTTTTCTTCATCATTAGTCTCCATTCTTGAAAGGAAATCTACTACCATGTTGTCCTTTTTAGGATTATCCAATATTGTGACATTAAACTCTTATATATGGAGAAACCATCTGATGATTTTGGTGCTTACTACTAGTTTATTTATTAGATATTTTATTGCATCATGGTCAGTGTGAATGAACACTCTATAACCTATGATGTAGTGCCTAAATTTATTGATAGGATATACAACTTCCAAGAACTCCTTCTTTGTTACTATGTAGTTTAGTTCAACATGCTACAAGTTCTTTCTAACATGATAAATTGCATAATTCAGAACTCCATTATTTTTTCCTAAGATAGCTCTAATGGCATGGCTTAATGCATCAGTGTGGATGTGGAAATGCAGGTTCTGTCATCACCAATCCAGCACTATGATAATTATTCACCGGGAACTCCTCGTGCTATGATTATTTACTAATGCACGGCATTTAGTTTGGTGGATGTAATCTGGAAACAAAACAACAAACATAACACAAAAATACCATCGACTATGATAAGACGGAATGATGAAAAATATGAAATATCAAAGTAAATTATAATATTAACATGAAATTGTTACAATCTCACCCATGAGGTACTTCAAGTGTTATTGACTTCACTTGCCTTCCACCAATACTATGGGAGAAACTTTACAATTACACCTCTTAATGGCTTCTTCAACACACCTTTAAACTGATGGCTTCCTTTACACACTTCATACAATATTTCTCACTACTTCCTTCTATGCTAAATGAGGGGGGTGGCCTCTTTATTTATAGAACTTCTAGGATTATCCATCTTATCTCTAAGATAGGATAAGAAATCCACTCTGACAAATCATATTCCATACCTTAACTCTTATCTGTACATGTAAGCTTATCTCTTAAGATAAGATAAACCTTATCATTTCACATGGGTTCCACATTTTTAGACTTTTTACAAATAAAATACACAAAATATTTATGACTTCACTCCTTGTCCTTATTACCAATATAATATTTCTAATTCCTAATCATGTAGACCCTACTTCTCTACTTATCCCAACTTTGACATTTTAACATTACCGGACCACTTACGAACAAATATTTACTTTTTACAACATTCCTATTGTACTTTGACTGTTACCATACTCTACATTATTGGTGGCACCGTACTGACGGCGCCGTTATCTTCTATCAGACGCTACTACTAATTACACTTAACAACATCCTATTCCTAATACATACATTAATGAAATAGAAATTACGGAGGAAAATTTTAGTGTCGACATCTTCCCCCTTCCTAGCTTCTACTCCATCCTCGGAGTAGACTATTCTGGTGCTTGGAAAATCTTCAACTTGTCGTGGTTGACCCATTTCGTAATGGGAGTGCCATCCAATTCCTCCAGTCGGTACGTACCATTTTCATGCACAACTACTATTTTATAGGGCCCCATCCATTTTGGAAGAAATTTTCTCTGTCTTCTTTTTTTGTATCTGGAATCATATACTAGAACCAAGTCATTCACATGAAATGGAGACCAATGGATCTTTTGATCAAAGTATTCCTTCTGCTTCATTTTCTTCTTATGGCTTGTATCCTTTGCTATTTCCCTCATTTCCTCTAGCAAATGAAGATGTACCAACCTTTCTTTTACTGAATCACTTTCATCCATCCTTTCATTTTTCATAACTCTCACAGTGGGAATATCAAACTCAATAGGAAGAACTGGATCAATGCCATAGGCCAACTGAAATGGGGAGTATCCTGTTGCTGACTTTGATGTTGCCCTATATGCCCACAATGCTGCATGAATCCTTTTATCCCACTTATGTACCTATAAGGCTGCATCTTTTGCTAGAATTTGACACAACACAAAATTTGTTCATTCCACCTGTCCATTTGTGCTTGGCTTGTATGTTGTTGCCTTCCTGTGCTTAATAGAAAATTTATTGACTAGGGCTTCTACTACCTCATTAATGAAGTGGCTTCCTTGATCTGTTACAATTTCTAATGGACAACCAAATCTGGTGACAATGCGTTCATATATGAACCTTGCCACCTCATCCATGGAAGTTGTTTTCAATGGCCTAGCTTCAACCCACTTGGTTAAATAATCTGTGGCAACTACAATATACTTATTTTGGCGTGAGGTAGTTGGAAGTGGACCTACAATGTCTATTCCCCACTTTTCAAAGGGACCAAGTGGAAGAATAGGACATAATGGAGCTGATGAAGTCTTACGGTTACCATGTGTTTGACAAATATCACATGTCTTACAATAATTATAACAATCTTTAAAAAGAGTGGGCCAGTGATAACCTGCATCCAAGATCCTTCTTGCTGTAAGTTGTCCAGAGAAGTGCCCTCCACATGTACCATTGTGGAATTCTTCTAGCAGTTCCTTCCCTTGATCACGTCCAACTGCCCTCTTGTACTATCCATCAGGTCCTATTCGAAATAATACTCCATGCAAAATAGAATATGGACGACTGGCTTGAGTAATCTTTCTCTTAGTCTTTGCATTGGCACCATCAGGAAACTTGAATTCATTCAGATAATTCCAAATATCTATGTATTCACTAGGGATTGTGTCAAGGGATAACAATGCTGCATCGGGGAAATCATCATCATCACAAGATGATCCTAAACCATCATAGGCTCGAGAGAGTGCATCTACATTGACATGCTTCTTTCCTGGCCTATCTATAATATCAAATTCAAATTCTTGTAGCAAAATTATCCATCTTGTTATCCTCCCTGATGGGTTAGGCTTATTGACAATATATTTTAGAGCCTGATGATCTGTTACAACTATAAATTTTTGCCCTAGCAAGTAATTTCTAAACTTCTTTACAGCAAAAATGATAGCTAGAGCCTCTTTTTCAGTTACAGTATAATTTACCTCAGCACTGCTCATTTGTCTGCTCCCAAAGTAAATTGGATGTTCATTCCCATTTTCATCCTTTTGGCTCAAAGTACTTCCTAGTGCTGCATCTGAGGCATCAGTGTACACAATGAATGGCTTGCTCCAATCTGGATTCTTTAAAATAGGTGAAGACACCAGGGCTTCCTTCAGTTGTCCAAAAGCTTCATGTGCCTTATTTCCTGGTTCATAAGTAACATCCTTCTTCAAGAACTGGGTTAGTGGCTATGCAATCTTTGAGAAATTCTTGATGAACCTTCTATAGTAACCCACATGGCCTAAAAATGATCTCAACTTACTTCTATTCATAGGAAATGGTAAATCTTTGATTTTTGAAACTTTATCAGGATCAGTACCAATACCATCTCTGGATACAACATGCCCTAACAAAACACCTTTAGAACATCCAAAGACACACTTTGTAGGGTTTAGTGAGGCTTGTGCTTCATCTAACCTTTGAAATGTTGTCTCCATCTGGTGCAGGTGGTCCAACTTGCTCCCATAGATGCAAAAATCATCCAGAAATACTCTGATGAAGGTCCCAATGTAGGGTTCGAACACCCTATTCATCAAACACTGGAATGTTGCTGGAGCATTACACAACCCAAAAGGCATAACTCTATAAGCAAACGTTCCCCAAGGAGTGGTGAACGTGGTCTTCAGCTGATCTTTCTCCGCTATACGGACTTGGTTGTATCCGCTATATCCATCAGCAAAACTATAACACTCCTAGCCAGCTACTTCGTCCAAGATCTGATCTGAGAATGGAAGAGGGTAATGATCCTTCTTTGTTGCCTTATTGAGCTTCTTATAATCAACACAAATGCGTAGCTTCCCATTCTTTTTTATTGAGATCACAATGGGAGAAACCCATTCTGAATTCTCCATAGCAAATATGAATCCTGCATCAAGCAACTTATCTATTTCTTCTTTTACAGTCTTGGAAAAATTAGGATTCATTCTATATGGCATTTGCTTTATAGGCTTAGCACCATCTACCAGCTCAATAGAATGTTCTACCCAACTTACTTGATGGAGTTCCTTGTAATCAAAAGTGAATATGTGTATGTACCTTCGAAAGAGCTGGAGGTAGGATTCCTTCTCACTCTCCATCACAGCATCACCAATCTTTATTTGTTGGAGACGATCATCAACTTCTTCTTCAGATAATTTTATGGGGTCATGAGTTGGTGTGACTGGAAGGATATCCATGACTGAAACATCAACCTCACTTTCTTCATCTTCAGTGTCCACTTCACTGGTACTAGAGTAATCAGAGGATGTCCAATCATCAGTTTCATCACTTGAATCCACAGGTTCTGCCTTATGATGTCGAGGGATCATGTTTATCTTCACCCTCTCTCTACCACGTCCAAGTGTCATGAAGCCTTCATTCCAGTAGTTTCTTGCATGAACTCTCCTTAGCCATGGTCTTCCCAGCAACATTGGGTACGCAAAAGTACCATTTTTCATCACCTGAAAGTCTACCACACATACAACACCCATAACAGATATTGCCACATTTGAAACTACACCTTCTGGTTTAGTTTTTCCCTTATTTAATGACCTTAACATAAGTGTTGAAGGGCGATCAATTTTTAAACCCAACATATTCATTACAGACTCGGTCATTACATTAACTGCAGCACCTCCATCAACTAAGACATCATGAATTGAAATACCATTACATAATACCTCAGCTTGTGGAGCATAGGGATCCGCCTCTTCCTCCAAAACAGGGACCTCAACCTCCTTCCTTCGTCGAGCATTGAGTCCACTTCGCAGCTCCCGCCTCTTCTCAGAAGACATAGCCAAGAGTTGACCATATGTAATATTTGCAGGCCTTTTGGACAGATCTTCCAAGATGGAGTATGGTCCTTGCCCCTGTGAAATCAGAAAATCCTGCACACCCAACTTTCTTCTCCTATGTTTCTTACTAGTTTCTCCTTTCATCTTCTTAGGATCATTTCCATCTTGATTATCTTTTTCTTTCTTTCTTTTTGTTACAAACACATCTACTTCATTATTTCTTGCTCTTATCTACTACATCAAAATAATTCACAGGTGCTTTTCCTTTATCATTATCTCTTTTACCAGATGTAGAAGCTCTATCTGGACAATTATACTTATAATGACCCTTTTTATAACAACCATAACATACAACTTCAGAAATATTTATTTTTGGACCTCTATCTCCTCCCTGAGAACTAAATTCTTTTCCTTGAAGAAGATTAATAGTTAACTGACCCATATTTTTGAGCAGATCTTCATACTCAGTAGATGTACTAGGAGAAACATTTGTGCTCACCGAGAGTGGTTGTGGATTATGGAGCAAAGGTGCTGGTGTAGGTTCTACTTTAGCAACAATTTCTTTGGGCTCCTCTTCCATGCTTTCTTCTTGCCTTCTTGCAATCTCCTTTGCTTGTTCAATGGTAGCTGGGCGGTCATACTTCACTCGTTGTCTGATCTCTGGCTTCATCCCAAGAATGAAGTGCTTACATAGGATATTATCCACACCATTCATCAACCCATCTGCTAATCCTTCCTTCCGGATCTGGGCGTCGAGCTTTCTCCTTAGCTCTAGAACACGAGCATGATAATCCCTTATCTTCTCCTTCTCTCCTTGGGTTAGCTTTGTGATATCGATCATGAGATCTGCATATCTCTGTTGTTCACCAAATTCTTCAAGAAAACTTTCAGTTAATAAATCCCATGAGTTTTTCACATTATCACCTAGTGTTTCAAACCACCTAAGGGCTGAACCATCCAAAAAGGTAGGAAAAAATTCAGTCCATTATTCCCTTCTTATAAGGCCATTACAAATACAAGATCGTTTAAACTCTTGAATGAAAGAGGAAGCATCTTCATTAGATTGGGCTGAAAAAAATAGGAATCTTCCCCATTTTCAAAAGTAACCACAGTGAAATACCAACCCAAAAGTACAATCAACAAGACTTATGTGCACCAATAATTAAAATCACTATAATAGAAAATAGAAATGACCACGGTAAACTATGGTAAAACTTGACTTACTTTGGTAAAAACTAACTTTACTATGGTAAACAGTATTCACAGTCAAAAGTGAAGTTACTGCGGTAAATACTATTCACGGTAAAAAGTGACTTTACTGTGGTAAATACTATTCACAGCAAAAATGACTTTACCATGGTAACTACTATTCACAGAAAAAATGACTTTACCATGGTAACTACTATGCACAGTAAAAACAAGGTTACCCTCCAATTGATTTTTGACTAAGTGGGAATATCTCTCCAGACAATCCACCAACGAGGAATGGTCCCGGCAACGGAACCAAAATGTCATCACCAATCTGGCACTATGATAATTCTTCACCGGGAACTCCTCATGCTATGATTATTTACTAATGCACAACCTTTAGTTTGGTGGATGTAATCTGGAAACAAAACAACAAACATAACACAAGAATACCATCGACTATGATAAGACGGAATGATGACAAATCTGAAATATCAAAGTAAATTATAATATTAACATGAAATTGTTACAATCTCACCCATGAGGTACTTCAAGTGTTATTGACTTCACTTGCCTTCCACCAATACTATGGGAGAAACTTTACAATTACACCTCTTAATGGCTTCTTCAACACACCTTTAAACTGATGGCTTCCTTTACACACTTCATACAATATTTCTCACTACTTCCTTCTATGCTAAATGAGGGGGGTGGCCTCTTTATTTATAGAACTTCCAGGCTTATCCATCTTATCTCTAAGATAGGATAAGAAATCCACTCTGACGAATCATATTCCATACCTTAACTCTTATCTGTACATGTAAGCTTATCTTTTAAGATAAGATAAACCTTATCATTTCACATGGGTTCCACATTTTTAGACTTTTTACAAATAAAATACACAAAATATTTATGACCTCACTCCTTGTCCTTATTACCAATATAATATTTCTAATTCCTAATCATGTAGACCCTACTTCTCTACTTATCCCAACTTTGAAATTTTAACATTACCGGACCACTTACGACAAATATTTACTTTTTACAACATTCCTATTGTATTTTGACTGTTACCGTATTCTACATTATTGGCGGCACCGTACTGACGACGTCGTTATCTTCTATCAGACGCTACTGCTAATTACACTTAACAACATCCTATTCCTAATACATACATTAATGAAATAGAAATTACGGAGGAAAATTTTAGTGTCGACAGTTCCAATCAGGTCCTCTTAATAAAGGAGTAGTAGTTAAAATTTTCTTCAAAGTTTGGAATGTTGTCTCACATTTTTCAGTCCACTCAAAGGCAACATCCTTTCCTAATAATATAAATAATGGCGTTGCAATCTTTCTGAAATTTTGTATGAATCTCCTGTAATAACTAGCATGATCTAGAAAGATTCTAACATCCTTTTGTTTCTTTGCTGTTGGCAGGGTAATTATATCAGATACCTTTTATGGATTAATTTGAATTCCATCTGAAGAAAGATATTGTCCCAAGACTATTCCTTCAGACATCATCATGTAGCATTTTTCATTACTTGAGGACATATTTTGCTCCTTGCAACTATTCAAAACTTTGTCCAGATTTTACGTAGATTTCTCAAAATTACTGCCATGTACTATGAAATCATCCATGTAGTCATTTTTCAAATCTATAAATATTCTCAAGACTTCCCTCTAGAATGTAGCAGGTGCATTATATAAGACAAATGGAAGAACTGAATAAGAAAATGTTCCCCATGGGCATGTTAAGGTAGTTTTGTCTTGGTCCTATGGTGTAATATGAATTTTATTATAGCCACTATATCCATCAAGAAAATAGAAATACTTTTTACTAGCCAAAGTATCACATACCTGATCAATGAAAGGTAGTGAAAAATGATATTTCGGTGTTGCTACATTTATTTCTCTATAATCTATGCAGATCCTCCATTTTCCATTATTTTTTGGCATAATGACTAGGGGTGACACCCATTGAATTTATGATATAGGATATATACATCTAACATATAGTAACTTTTTCAATTCTCCTTTTACAGTCTCCGTTACTATTGGGTTCATTATCCTTTGTGCTTTCCTGATTGTTTTATAATTTTATTTGATATAAATCTTGTGTGTGCATATCCTATGATGAATTCCATGCATGTCACCATAATCCCATGCCTATGAGTGACTGTGAATATTTAAAGAAGTCAAGGAAAAGAGACACAGTGTCATTGATGTCCATGGGATGGTCAGATGGAGGATATGTGATGGGACTAAGAGAGAGGAGTGGGTTTTCCCCTAGTGAGAGATATTGCATCACTTTAGGAAACATGGTTGTAAATTTGGATAAACTAGAGGATTCAAAAGGGGATGAGGTAGGATTTCTAGGAGGAGTGATAATTCCTCTAGTATTATATTGGATAAATGATTGAGGATCATGAGGGCGATAAGGATTAGTAATGTGGATGACATTGATGAAAAGAGGGGGCTTCCCTATAGAATAAATAGATTTTGGAGGAAGGGTTATGAAGAATTTTTTGGAGGGAGAACTTGACTTAGATTCCTTAGGAGGTGATGGTTCAATTGGGTTTGGACGTGGGTGAGAAGGAAGGAAGATGATGATCTTTGTGGGTTAGAAGGTCATATTTTGTCATTAAGTTATGGATGAGGGTTTGGATGGTCTTATAATGTTTGGTGTTATGTTTATGGGTGTGATGATAAGTACATACGACATTAGGATTAAAAAAGGAGGTTTTAGAGCATGTGGATTAAAATACTTGATAGGTAGAAGGGTGATTACTGAGGTTTGGAGTAAGTGATGAAATAATTTAGGACCTAATGGGGGTTATTGAAGAAGAGGTCATAGATGAATTTGGTTTGGTAGATGAAGGAGAAGGAGGTGATCTATTTTGATTAGGCCTCATGAGAGCCTTTAGTCCAAATTTAGAGTTGGAAGGAGAATTAGATAAATGTGATTTGGTTTGAATGGCTTGGAAAATAGATGATTTTGAAGGGGGATTGGATTAGAAAGGAAATCTATATTTCTCATATTTCATTTGGTCAATGATGGGTGTCTTAGATAAAGGGCCTGGCCATAAGTTGGAGGGAGGTTCCCTCCAGAGTGATGATGTAACATTGACTTGCTTAGGCTTGGGATATGAGGTTTTAAACCTTGGATGGAATTATTTACAATTTCAACTGAGATTTCTACAGAAGAAGAACTTAATTGTGTGGAGTGTGTTGAAGATTAATACATTGAGGATGGAATGGGGTTTTTGGATGGTGAGCTTGATGAGATCATAATGGGATACATATTGTATAGGTTTTGAATTGATTGATGTAGGGGTGATTGGTTTATAGATGGTAAGAATATCATTTGTGGTTATCTTATGTGGGGGTTTTTTTTTTCATAACATTTTAAGGGGGTACCATAGATATACATGAAAATTGAGAGGTAGATATAGGTGTGGTTATGTTAGAATATGTGATTGATGTGGAAATGGGTATATATGTAGGAATGGTAGAATCAGATATGATAGATTGGTATATAGGGGTAGTGGGCATAGTTGAGATGGTTGTAGATATAGGTGGAGGAGATGTAATAGTAGGTGTATTTGATTTAGATGCGGGTGAAGGACTAGATGCAATTGGTGTAGAGATAGGTGTGAATTTGTTTTCATATAAGGAGTGTCTAAAGTAAAGGTGGATGTGGTAGATGATGGGGTAGTGGATGTAGGAAATAATTTAGGCTCTTGCTTTACAATGTTAATTGTGTGAACATTAGGTTCATAAGATGTGGGGGTAGAAATTGATCTGATGATGGTTGATCAAGGGGTTGATTAGGTGATGTGCTAGGATTTTCTACTTGGAGATCCCCCCGATAAAAAAAAAAATTGGATGTGGTATTTGAAGGAACGACACCTCTCAATGTTATGACCTTTAACTTGATCATAATTATAATAATGCCCCTCAGGATACCATATAGGTTTAGGTCACAAGTTGTCAATGGGTCAGATAAGAGGAATTCGAATGAGGTGGAATTCCATCAACTTGTAAAATATTGAATTATAGGATTCCCAAAGAGGGTATAGTTAGGAGATGATTAGAAGTTCTTTTCAAAGGCTCCATGTCAGAGGTAGATGTGGATGAAGATTGGACCATGATGGTATTGGTATTAGTTTTTTCCTTGTCACCAAGTTTGGAGGATTTTATGAACTCAGTTTTAGATTTGTTCAATCTAAGTTTAAGGTGGCCTTGTTAAAGGGCATGGAGTTCAAGTTTGTGAGTCATGGTGAATGCCTCTTCAAAGGTTTGGAAATATTGAATTTGAAGAGTTGAGGAGATATGTTTCACACAAGATCGTGAGAAATTTTCAATAAGTTCAGTCTGTGGGAGGGAGAATGATATTTGATTAATAATATTACACCATCATGCAAATAAATCTACAATGGATTCATCGTCATATTGTCGAATGACATAGAGGTCAGTAATGGTAATCTTAAACACAATATTGATTGATAAATTTCTAATAAATAATTGTCCTAGTTTAGTGAATGTGAAGAGTGAGTGTTGTGGAATACCATTATACCAATCCAATGTGGGACCAATCAATGAGATGGGAAAAGTGTGAAGCATGAGATCGTTGTCATGAGCAATGAGTTACCACACATTCTTAAACACATGAAGTTTTGTTGGGGATCCTCCCTACTATTAAATTTGGTGAACTTTGGAAGTTCCCAATGAGGAGGATATGGTTGACTAGGACCGATGGATGGATACGTCATTGCAGATTTGTTCATATGAAAAGTGATTTTAGGACCCAAGGTAGTGGCTTCAAGGTTAGAAAACCTACTCATCAAGGAATGTATGGGATCATTTGAGGTGGTTATATGATAAGTAGATGGTTGTGGTTATGAAACATTATAATTGGTTGAATAGGTTTGTTGATAGGATTGAGAAGCTTGGGGATATGTTGATGTTGAAGAAATGTTTGATGGAATATAATTAAGGTGTTGATATTGAATTTTTTGTGACAATGATTGTTGTTTTCAAATAGGAACGTGATGGGATTGGAGGGTGTGAGATGGGGATATTTGATTATTGAGGTATATGATAAGTCTGAATGTAGTGTTAAGAGATTGAGATGGTTGGATATGCATACTAGTGATAATAGCGGGTGGTATGGGGATAGAGTTAATATGAGGTGATTGGGTGGAATGGGATCACCAATTGAGTGGATTGATGGGATTGGAAGAGTGTGTGATATTTACAATATATTCATAAATGGATATATAAGGAGGTCCAGAGTCTATAAATGAGAAATGGATGGAAATGTAGCTAGTCTAGAGGAAATGGACTGATGAGAGATAAAAGGATTGGTTTCAAGATGGGGGTCTTTTTGGATAACATGCTTCTCATGAAGTGGTACCATGGAAACAAAGGGTTGGAGATCAATGGTGTGGTCTCAAGTTTAGAAGCTAGTTGGGAAATATCATTGGTGGATTGTTTTGTTGTCGTGACTTGAGAAGGAGTGATATCAGGAATGAAATAGATGAACATTTGTTTATGTAATTTATTAAAAAACAAATCAAGAAACAATTTTTTTTATCATCATGATTAGTTAGATGTACAAAGGTGGATAACAAGGGTGCCTAAGAAATGACATTGTATGGCTGGTTTCAGGAATTTTTGGCTATGGAGTCATCAATATTCCCGAAGGTATGTGAGTCCCAAGTCTGTGTAGGATTTATAACGTGGCTAGAAAACTGCAGTGGCTTTCCTATTGGGTGATGAAATCCCAATCAGTTCCACCTAGTAGGGAATGTCTAGATGTGTAAACTAATTTGTGAGTTTGGTTGTGTGTGAAGAAGTGTGAAATGCGACCAATTAAACCTTCTACTTAAACTAAATGTATAATCAAGAATGAAAGGGTTTGTTTTAAATCCAAAACCAAATATTGAGATACGGTGAGAATAACCACATAAGGAATTAAAAAAATGTGATGCAAAAGGAGAAACTAAGAGAAAAGGGGAATACATGATTTTCAGTTTTCATTTTTATCTGATCTTAAAAATAAAGAAAAAATAAGAAATATCCAAGTTACCAAAAATAACCAACATGAACAAGTGAAATCAAATCCTCTACCTACAAATGTTAGTAGAAGATGGAAGAAATATGGGAAAATGGAAAATGAAAGATGCAAGAGAATCACCTAAAAGGGTCATCCCACTGGGCGTGCAATAATGTTGGACAATATTTCCTCATTCCTACTCAAGTTAGTGACCTATATAAAGAACATAAGCAACTCGAAATATTAATGTTTATGGTAGGTACCTCAAATGATGAGGATATGGCCCCTACAGTCATATGGATGTTACCTAGGGTAATTTGTAGTTTGGTTGATTCGACCAAAACGTGTGTGCTTGGTCATCTTCTATGTTTAACCCGCTCAACTGGGAATTGATTTGTTGTAAGCTTACCATTGTTTGGAAGACTTGGATCCTAAGATTTTGATCTATATCAGTTATTGCTGTGATGAGATTGGGCTGGGGCATGATTGGCTCGAATACATATTTCTTGGGCTCCCTAGGTCCCGTGATTGTCATACAAAAGTAACAATGTAAAAAAACTGTAGCAAAAAATGAAAATTTAACTACTTGAATATATCTATAGCATATATGATTTCTCTATTTTTTTTTTTTTTTTTGATGAAACTATTTGAATGAATTTAAAAGTAACTATTTAACATATCTAGAATTGACAATTAATTAATGAAAAAATTAAAAAAACAAGATAACCGAGTGTAGTAGCTATTTGTCTGTGCAATTTGTGAATCTATTCTAAACAATGAAATAATTGATCTAATCTATTTGCAAGACTCTCGATCCTACCTCAGAAGTGAGGAGAATCATAGTTTCTCAGAAACTATCAATCCCCACAGCTTCCCTGGCAATATCGAGAGTAGTAAATTAACTGAAATAAAGTGATTAACTACTCTATTTGATATGATTCTAACTAGAAACTTTGAAAGCTAGAACCTGGATTCTAGAACAGTGGCGAATCCGATGGTGTGTGTGATCTTGTCCCCTCAGTGTGATCTCCTCGTTCCTTCGTGTCACGTGGATCCAGAAAAGAAAAGCATGTAATGCCTAGCATCAACAGAAGTAGATATTGGGACAAAGGCAGCTCAAGATACTGAATACAATACAATGCGAGGAGGAGAGGGATAGCGCAAGAGTACAGAGCTTGGCTTATGCAATTCCTAGCGGGATTTATTGCGAGTCATGCAACATGAAACGTCCAGAACCTGAAACTAAACTATCTGTGTTTGAAGAACAAAAAACTGCAACTTTAATGGCTTCCTATTGGTAAACAACTATCCTATTCCAATGGATTGGATAAAATAACAACAGTTGTACTTGCACAAGATGGATATGTGGCTTACTAACAGTAAAAACAATGCTAACTAAGCATGCAATGAAAGAAAAAACTAAGCATTCTAAGCAAAAATGAAAACTAAATCTATTGCAAAGAGAAATCAGAGGCAAATTTGAGGGGCCATTTGCTTGAGCACAAGCCAACTATTTATAGCATTTGCATTTACCCAAGGTAAAAACCAAATAGAACTCTTAAAAACTATAAACAATGGCAAAAACTATTCCAGGGAACCAGAATCATAAATGCAAGCTTATGGCGGTGAAAAAAAAAGCTGGTAAAAATTGAAATTACGTGAGTCGTGTTAAAAGAGCTTTCTGGAAAATGCGTAAAAGGACCGCCGCCCTGAGCAGGGCGGCGGTTACAGGACCGCCGCCCCCTGTTTCAGGGTGGCGGTCACGAGACCGCCGCCCAGGCAGGGCAGCGGTTTTTCATCACTGAAGAGAAAAAAAGGCCAAGAAAAGAGGGGAAAAGGGAAAAGGGAAAAAAAAGCACGCGGGGGCTAAGCGGGGCATGCGGGATGTTAACACACACTTGGAGATATTTTCTGGATCCCGAACACCTTGCGAGGAGACCTGTATCATCATTGGGGCACATGTCACGTTATTTTGGCAGTATAGTACCTTACAATTTTGGGTACGTACATATTGCCCCCTCGGAGAAGAAAGCCATTTTTTAGCCATGAAGAGGCGTAAAACGGTGGGTCCGAGTATGGTGGTCCCCCAAAATGGGAAGTTCCAAAATTCCCGCTACCTGTAAAATGAAAAGAGAAATCAAGTGCAGATAGACACAATAGTTTGGAAAATAAACGCTAAAATAATAGGAAATGAAATGAAACATACCATTTGTGTGGGGATAAGAACTTACCTCTCGTCGGCGCTCCAAACCTGTGAAAAAGGTATTTAAAATGAATCAGGTGCTATATATATGAAAGTGGGCCCATTTTCCCTATTCATTTGTGTGCGAGTTGATTTGATTGATTTTTGAGCTCTGGAACCCACGGTGACGATGGTTTTTTCTTGCATGAGTAGAGTCAAAACGTCTGACGACGGGATAGTGATCATGCCTCCACAAGTGGAACATCGACCCGCAAGATCACAGGTTAGTTTTCTTCAATTTATCCCTTTTTACCCCTTAATTTTGAAATGCTAAAATCTTTGTCATGGGGGGGTAATTTTTTGAAAATGTTAGTGTTAAAAGGTTCATCTAGGGGGGGCGCCTACTGGGTAGGCCTTTGTTTTAGTTAGAAATGGTCTTGTTTTGTCATTTTTCTGGGCTTTTTAGGTTTAAAAAGATGCGTGGGTTTTCGGGCCACGACCGCTACCCTGCCCAGGGTGGCCGTTTCATGACCGCCGCCTTGTTCAGGGCAGCGGTTACACGACCGCCACCCTTAAGGCAGTGGTTACAAAACCGCCTCCCTGCTCAGGACAGTGGTTTTACACAAAATGCAAAAAGATCATCTGTTTGAAATTGCTTTTTTTTTACATTTTTAGCATTTCTACGTGCATTCATGATTTTTCCAGTATTATTTCAGATGCTAACTTGCTCTTTTTTGTGTGTTTTTTTTTGTGTATGCAGGCGAGAGAGGAGTATATCCGGTGGAGCCGAGAGAGAGGAGTGTGACTGGCTCCCAGGAGTGTTAGATGCCCTCTCACAGGATGAGGAGGACACTCTTCAGAGGGCCGGGATACTACGTACCTCACGTGTGCCCCACGTTACTCCTTCCAGTTACATTCTTTGTGACTTGTTCTCATATTGGGATGCTGATCGGAACACCTTCCGATTGCCAAGGGTCCGCAGTGAGTGGACTATTGCTTTGGAGGATGTCTATCGTATTCTGGGGGTACTGTGGTAAATACTATTCACGCAAAAATGACTTTACCATGGTAAACCTACTATGCACAGTAAAAAAAACACAAGGTTACCCTCCAATTGGATTTTTGGACTACGTGGGCATATCTCTCCAGAACAATCCACCAGCGTAGAAATGGTCGCACGGTAACTGGAACCAAAATGTCATCAACGCAATCCGGCAACTAGGATAAGTCTTTAAGCTTCCCCAGGAACTCCTCATGCTATGATTATTTACTAATGCACAGCCTTTAGTTGGTGGAGTAATCTGGAAACAAAAACAACACATAACACAAGAATACCATCGACTATGATAAGATGGAATAATGACAAATCTGAAATATCAAAGTAAATTATAATATAAACATGAAATTTTTACAATCTCACCCATGAGGTACTTCAAGTGTTATTGACTTCACTTGCCTTCCACCAATACTATGGGAGAAACTTTACAATTACACCTCTTAATGGCTTCTTCAACACACATTTAAACTGATGGCTTCCTTTTCACACTTCATGCAATATTTCTCACTACTTCCTACTATGCTAAATGAGGGGGGTGGCATATTTATTTATCGAACTTCCAGGCTTATCCATCTTATCTCTAAGATAGGATAAGAAATCCACTCTGACGAATCATATTCCATACCTTAACTCTTATCTGTACATGTAAGCTTATCTTTTAAGATAAGATAAACCTTATCATTTCACATGGGTTCCACATTTTTAGACTTTTTACAAATAAAATACACAAAATATTTATGACCTCACTCCTTTTCCTTATTACCAATATAATATTTCTAATTCCTAATCATGTAGATCCTACTTCTCTACTTATCCCAAATTTGACATTTTAACATTACCGGACCACTTACGACAAATATTTACTTTTTACAACATTCCTATTGTACTTTGATTGTTACTGTACTCTACATTATTGGCGGCACCATACTGACGACGTTGTTATCTTCTATCAGACGCTACTGCTAATTACACTTAACAACATCCTATTCCTAATACATACATTAATGAAATAGAAATTACGGAGGAAAATTTTAGTGTCGACAGTTCCAATCAGGTCCTCTTAATAAAGGAGTAGTAGTTAAAATTTTCTTCAAAGTTTGGAATGTTGTCTCACATTTTTCAGTCCACTCAAAGGCAACATCCTTTCCTAATAATATAAATAATGGCGTTGCAATCTTTCTGAAATTTTGTATGAATCTCCTGTAATAACTAGCATGATCTAGAAAGATTCTAACATCCTTTTGTTTCTTTGCTGTTGGCAGGGTAATTTATATCAGATACCTTTTATGGATTAATTTGAATTCCATCTGAAGAAAGATATTGTCCCAAGACTATTCCTTCAGACATCATCATGTAGCATTTTTCATTACTTGAGGACATATTTTGCTCCTTGCAACTATTCAAAACTTTGTCCAGATTTTTACGTAGATTTCTCAAAATTACTGCCATGTACTATGAATCATCCATGTAGTCATTTTTCAAATCTATAATATTCTCAAGACTTCCCTCTAGAATGTAGCAGGTGCATTATATAAGACAAATGGAAGAACTGAATAAGAAAATGTTCCCCATGGGCATGTTAAGGTAGTTTTGTCTTGGTCCTATGGTGTAATATGAATTTTATTATAGCCACTATATCCATCAAGAAAATAGAAATACTTTTTACTAGCCAAAGTATCACATACCTGATCAATGAAAGGTAGTGAAAAATGATATTTCGGTGTTGCTACATTTATTTCTCTATAATCTATGCAGATCCTCCATTTTCCATTATTTTTTGGCATAATGACTAGGGGTGACACCCATTGAATTTATGATATAGGATATATACATCTAAATATAGTAACTTTTCAATTCTCCTTTTACAGTCTCCGTTACTATTGGGTTCATTATCCTTTGTGCTTTCCTGATTGTTTTATAATTTATTTGATATAAACTCTTGTGTGTGCATATCCTATGATGAATTCCATGCATGTCACCATAATCCCATGCCTATGAGTGACTGTGAATATTTAAAGAAGTCAAGGAAAAGAGACACAGTGTCATTGATGTCATGGGATGGTCAGATGGAGGATATGTGATGGGACTAAGAGAGAGGAGGGTGGTTTTCCCCTAGTGAGAGATATTGCATCACTTTAGGAAACATGGTTGTAAATTTGGATAAACTAGAGGATTCAAAAGGGGATGAGGTAGGATTTCTAGGAGGAGTGATAATTCCTCTAGTATTATATTGGATAAATGATTGAGGATCATGAGGGCGATAAGGATTAGTAATGTGGATGACATTGATGAAAAGAGGGGGGCTTCCCTATAGAATAATAGATTTTGGAGGAAGGGTTATGAAGAATTTTTTGGAGGGAGAACTTGACTTAGATTCCTTAGGAGGTGATGGTTCAATTGGGTTTGGACGTGGGTGAGAAGGAAGGAAGATGATGATCTTTGTGGGTTAGAAGGTCATATTTTGTCATTAAGTTATGGATGAGGGTTTGGATGGTCTTATAATGTTTGGTGTTATGTTTATGGGTGTGATGATAAGTACATACGACATTAGGATTAAAAAGGAGGTTTTAGAGCATGTGGATTAAAATACTTGATAGGTAGAAGGGTGTATTACTGAGGTTTGGAGTAAGTGATGAAATAATTTAGGACCTAATGGGGGTTATTGAAGAAGAGGTCATAGATGAATTTGGTTTGGTAGATGAAGGAGAAGGAGGTGATCTATTTTGATTAGGCCTCATGAGAGCCTTTAGTCCAAATTTAGAGTTGGAAGGAGAATTAGATAAATGTGATTTGGTTTGAATGGCTTGGAAAATAGATGATTTTGAAGGGGGATTGGATTAGAAAGGAAATCTATATTTCTCATATTTCATTTGGTCAATGATGGGTGTCTTAGATAAAGGGCCTGGCCATAAGTTGGAGGGAGGTTCCCTCCAGAGTGATGATGTAACATTGACTTGCTTAGGCTTGGGATATGAGGTTTTAACCTTGGATGGAATTATTACAATTTCAACTGAGATTTCTACAGAAGAAGAACTTAATTGTGTGGAGTGTGTTGAAGATTAATACATTGAGGATGGAATGGGTTTTTGGATGGTGAGCTTGATGAGATCATAATGGGATACATATTGTATAGGTTTTGAATTGATTGATGTAGGGGTGATTGGTTTTATAGATGGTAAGAATATCATTTGTGGTTATCTTATGTGGGGGTTTTTTTTTCATAAACATTTTAAGGGGTACCATAGATATACATGAAAATTGAGAGGTAGATATAGGTGTGGTTATGTTAGAATATGTGATTGATGTGGAAATGGGTATATATGTAGGAATGGTAGAATCAGATATGATAGATTGGTATATAGGGGTAGTGGGCATAGTTGAGATGGTTGTAGATATAGGTGGAGGAGATGTAATAGTAGGTGTATTTGATTTAGATGCGGGTGAAGGACTAGATGCAATTGGTGTAGAGATAGGTGTGAAATTTGTTTTCATATAAGGAGTGTCTAAAGTAAAGGTGGATGTGGTAGATGATGGGGTAGTGGATGTAGGAAATAATTTAGGCTCTTGCTTTACAATGTTAATTGTGTGAACATTAGGTTCATAAGATGTGGGGGTAGAAATTGATCTGATGATGGTTGATCAAGGGGTTGATTAGGTGATGTGCTAGGATTTTCTACTTGGAGATCCCCCCGATAAAAAAAAAAATTGGATGTGGTATTTGAAGGAACGACACCTCTCAATGTTATGACCTTTAACTTGATCATAATTATAATAATGCCCCTCAGGATACCATATAGGTTTAGGTCACAAGTTGTCAATGGGTCAGATAAGAGGAATTCGAATGAGGTGGAATTCCATCAACTTGTAAAATATTGAATTATAGGATTCCCAAAGAGGGGTATAGTTAGGAGATGATTTAGAAGTTCTTTTCAAAGGCTCCATGTCAGAGGTAGATGTGGATGAAGATTGGACCATGATGGTATTGGTATTAGTTTTTTCCTTGTCACCAAGTTTGGAGGATTTTATGAACTCAGTTTTAGATTTGTTCAATCTAAGTTTAAGGTGGCCTTGTTAAAGGGCATGGAGTTCAAGTTTGTGAGTCATGGTGAATGCCTCTTCAAAGGTTTGGAAATATTGAATTTGAAGAGTTGAGGAGATATGTTTCACACAAGATCGTGAGAAATTTTCAATAAGTTCAGTCTGTGGGAGGGAGAATGATATTTGATTAATAATATTACACCATCATGCAAATAAATCTACAATGGATTCATCGTCATATTGTCGAATGACATAGAGGTCAGTAATGGTAATCTTAAACACAATATTGATTGATAAATTTCTAATAAATAATTGTCCTAGTTTAGTGAATGTGAAGAGTGAGTGTTGTGGAATACCATTATACCAATCCAATGTGGGACCAATCAATGAGATGGGAAAAGTGTGAAGCATGAGATCGTTGTCATGAGCAATGAGTTACCACACATTCTTAAACACATGAAGTTTTTGTTGGGGATCCTCCCTACTATTAAATTTGGTGAACTTTGGAAGTTCCCAATGAGGAGGATATGGTTTGACTAGGACCGATGGATGGATACGTTCATTGCAGATTTGTTCATATGAAAAAGTGATTTTAGGACCCAAGGTAGTGGCTTCAAGGTTAGAAAACCTACTCATCAAGGAATGTATGGGATCATTTGAGGTGGTTATATGATAAGTAGATGGTTGTGGTTATGAAACATTATAATTGGTTGAATAGGTTTGTTGATAGGATTGAGAAGCTTGGGGATATGTTGATGTTGAAGAAAATGTTTGATGGAATATAATTAAGGGGTTGAGATTGAATTTTTTGTGACAATGATTGTTGTTACAAAATAGGAATGTGATGGGATTGGATGGGTGAGATGGGGATATTTGATTATTGAGGTATATGATAAGTATGAATGTAAGTGTTAAGAGATTGAGATGGTTGGATATGCATACTAGTGATAATAGCGGGTGGTATGGGGATAGAGTTAATATGAGGTGATTTGGGTGGAATGGGATCCACCAATTGAGTGGATTGATGGGATTGGAAGAGTGTGTGATATTTACAATATTATTCATAAATGGATATATAAGGAGGTCCAAGAGTCTATAAATGAGAAATGGATGGAAATGTAGCTAGTCTAGAGGAAATGGACTGATGAGAGATAAAAGGATTGGTTTCAAGATGGGGGTCTTTTTGGATAACATGCTTCTCATGAAGTGGTACCATGGAAACAAAGGGTTTGGAGATCAATGGTGTGGTCTCAAGTTTAGAAGCTAGTTGGGAAATATCATTGGTGGATTGTTTTGTTGTCGTGACTTGAGAAGGAGTGATATCAGGAATGAAATAGATGAACATTTGTTTATGTAATTTATTAAAAAACAAATCAAGAAACAATTTTTTTTATCATCATGATTAGTTAGATGTACAAAGGTGGATAACAAGGGTTGCCTAAGAAATGACATTGTATGGCTGGGTTTCAGGAATTTTTGGCTATGGAGTCATCAATATTCCCGAAGGTATGTGAGTCCCAAGTCTGTGTAGGATTTATAACGTGGCTAGAAAACTGCAGTGGCTTTCCTATTGGGTGATGAAATCCCAATCAGTTCCACCTAGTAGGGAATGTCTAGATGTGTAAACTAATTTGTGAGTTTGGTTGTGTGTGAAGAAGTGTGAAATGCGACCAATTAAACCTTCTACTTAAACTAAATGTATAATCAAGAATGAAAGGGTTTGTTTTAAATCCAAAACCAAATATTGAGATACGGTGAGAATAACCACATAAGGAATTAAAAAAATGTGATGCAAAAGGAGAAACTAAGAGAAAAGGGGAATACATGATTTTCAGTTTTCATTTTTATCTGATCTTAAAAATAAAGAAAAAAATAAGAAATATCCAAGTTACCAAAAATAACCAACATGAACAAGTGAAATCAAATCCTCTACCTACAAATGTTAGTAGAAGATGGAAGAAATATGGGAAAATGGAAAATGAAAGATGCAAGAGAATCACCTAAAAGGGTCATCCCACTGGGCGTGCAATAATGTTGGACAATATTTCCTCATTCCTACTCAAGTTAGTGACCTAGTAATAAAGAAAATAAGCAACTCGAAATATTAATGGTTTATGGTACCTCAAGATGATGATGATATGAATGGGTGCAAAATATGAAGTCCTTATTACGAGCTTGATGATCTGCACAACAAAGGAAACTAGAGAGAAAATGGATTATATGGTAGATGATGGGGTTTGCCAACAAATTTGTTTCCAAGAAGTGTGGACCTCCATACATAGATGCCGACCCCCTTATTGATAAAAGGAGATAAGATCAATGATAACCAATTGGATAATATGTAGAATATGAGATAAATAGAAACTCAAAAGTGTGGAAATGTAAGGAAATTATAGATCTAATTAAAAGGTATGTAAATTAAACCAAACCTAACTGGGTCGATGGTGAACCATGATATAAAGGGTAATTTTATGGTGAATGGGTGTAGGTTAATCAAAATAGCAACCAAACGTGTAGATCCAAGAGCTCCGAGTACAAATTTGGAAGTGATGAAGCTTAGTGATGACTGATGACAACTTGCAAAAGAGATATGAGATAGGAGAAACATAAAGGATGTAATAAAATATGGATATAAGGAGATATGGTGGAGAAATGGACTAGATCGATGGTGACGAGGCTGAATTAATGGTTACTAGGGACCGATAGAGGGTATCTGGGATGACAGAATGATAGAGTGATAGATTTGGAAGATGAATGGAGACAAAAATAGGATACCAAAGAGTTGTGGATCTGGATGGTAGTAAAGGTAATGCAAAGAGGGCTAGGTCTATGAAGATCTGGTAGGGTAAAAAATGACTGAAGATGACCTAGGATTGAACGAAGATAGATGGGATGGAATGGAAACCTATAAACAAAGTGGATGGATAGGAAGGTTGAAGTTGGATTTATGATGGAAGCTAAATCTATAAAATCTTAGTGGAAAAAAATAACAACGGTAATATAATGATAAGTATACCAAATAAATGTGAAGATAAACTCCCCAAAGTCTCCAATATTTATGCAAATATACTCAAAGGGACTCCAAGAAGACTATAACAACTACAAAGAGACTCAGACATGAAGATAAGTTCGCAAGTTTACCCTAGATTTTTTTTGCATCCTTTAGAAAGGAGGGGGAAGGACATATTTATAGGGTCAACGGTGACCTGGGTGGGTCATCATTGATCACGGGAAACCATCCATTTTGGTGGTGGGAGGATGACTAACTCGAGGCATCAATCCCATTAGAGGCATGATTAGTGTTTTAGGATGCTTAGGGGGTTTAGGGTTGCATAGGGAAGATAAATGGGTAATGAGCAACTAGGTAGCTTAGGGATGAGAGAAAACCTTGGGAGGAGAATTAGGTTTGATAAGGGGTGATTTAATAATAATTAAATAATGAGATGATAATTAGGGGATAATTAAGGATGATTAGCGAAAAGGGTAGCGATACCAAATTTTATTGTCTACAGTCTGTGTGTGTGTGTGTGTGTGTAAAAAATAATACATCACATAGGTCAGTCATTCCCACACAAAATCATCTAGTTTGGTCATTTTATATGCATAAGAACATTTGAAAAAAAAGAAATAAGAACAACAAAAAAATCCATTGGGTCTACAATGGCTCAATTATCTCAATTTCACCTTTAGCCCTCATAAAGACCTACTTACACTAGGTCTACAAGAATAATGATGAAACATGATACATTAATGAGCAACCATGGTATCCTTAAGATCAAAATCCCATTGACCGGGATTGGTAGTGCAGCTCCATCAAGGTCAGTTAACTCAAAATAATTGGCTTCCTTACAAGCATGCTAATCCATATCATGGACCAGCTTCTTGAGAACACATTTCATCAAAGTACTATGGAATGCCTCCTTGGTCTTGATAAATTGACCTCTTATGACCACCTAAAGGATATAAATTTTCTATAAATTATAGGTCCACAACATTCTTAAACATCCATTTGTTCATCTTTCCAATGCAAAACTTGATTTCTATAGTAACATCTTCTAAATTGATCATGGTAGAATTCCTTATTTCTTCAAGCTTAATCAATTTTTTAATCTTGATCTCTCTTTGATTTTTCCTTTCAAACTCTAACTTCTAGGCCATTTATATTTAAGGAAATTCCAATGACATGTTTGTGCAACCTAGCTCTCCTATCGACTTCCAAGAAACCAACTTGTAGGAGGAAATGCAAATTATCCTAGTTTTCATGTTAATGATTGTAAGCATAAAAGATCATTCCTAGACCTTGGTATGTCAAACTAATGTCTTTTATTGATTATCCAATGGTAACTCCTCTTTCACAATCCTAAATAAGATTCTTGTTATTATATTCTTCCAAACCATTACACTTGACGGTAATAATTGGAAGAAGTCTTCAAAGTAAACACCATGTGATAAGATCCTCCATCATGAGAATCTTGGTAGGATCCTAGAAAATCCTTTGTATTATTAGAAATTATGGTCCAAACGGGGACCTTAAAATTTTCCAAGAATACACAAATTTACATTCCAAAACTCTTTCCATGACACATATTTTGATCCATGTTAGTGAAAATAGATCTATCATGCCTTGTTAAGACCCACTTGCTGGCTCAACACCTTGTTTGATCTTCATGTCTAAAACTGACCTTCACACCTCTTTCTATTCACTCTAGACCACATTATCATGCTAAAAAAACCTCTAGATACTTGTATCCACTCACTTCACCAAACTACCATGCTCATACCTTCTCACAAGATCTCTTCGTGTAATGACTGGGCCATGACTCGGCTTATCAATGTTCTTAACCTTCTTCAACAAGGAATCATTAGACATAATTCGACATCAATGGTGGTTGCATATTTCTCCTCGGGATGAAATTATGACAACACTCAACAATCTCCACATTACATTGATCATGCATACTAGCTTTGACATCAATGAAAACATTCAACAATCTCCCCCTTTTTCAGTGATGGTAACCACACATAGAAACACTATGATAACCACTCTTCAAATATGAGTATTAGACATCATTATCCCCATATCTGAATAGATTGAGGTGGATGTGTTGATACTCTTTGATCTACAAATAGTTTTTCCTTTCACCTTGGCTTTGGTCTTGTTTCATGGACATTCAGGAAACATAATACAATTGTGTTGTCATCAACAAAGGTAGAGTACAGAGGTGCTTTTGAGGCTAGATAAGTGGCTCACTCACTTTGAAAGTTACTTCACGAGTTCATATATCTACTGTAGGATCCCACATTGATTTGGTGTGATATACAAAGTTCAATTAAGATTTCACATAACTCAATTGGGAATTAGTGCACCAAGAATATACAGATTCACATCCACTTCATTTAGAAGTTAGTCAAGGATGGATGTGTTCCCATATTTGATCAAGTTATTGACATTTTCACTAATTCATTGGCTTCTCAATATTACCTTCAATTGTAATAATTTATTTGGGTAAATGATGTTGTACTTTGTGGATTATGGTTGAGACATTCCTTCATTCCTTTTTAATTTTATACATGGCTATAATATTAGGCCTAGTATCCAGGACCCATATTTTCTTTGGTTTTCACTCCTAAACATTTTCTTAAGGGAGGGTGTTGCAGCATGTTCACATTAGGTAATCATTTGGGATATTTCTTACTTAGTTGTAATCAATTTCACACATAGTAATCTTATTTAGGGAGTTACATGGCTAATTTTTTTAAACTAAGTCATTATTTTCTCAATAACTCTATTACACCCATATGTGTTTGTTCAAACAATATTTGTTTGAATGTAATTGTAAGATCATATTTAATAGGAAAAAATGTAATGCATATTTGGTTAGTGTGAGAATAATAACATATTTAATTGTTAGAATTTTCTTTCATTATGTTCATGGTGTACTAGATTGAAGGCTTCAAATTATAGCCAATTTCATACATATATCTTTCTTCTCATATTTACACCTACTCCATCCGCTATAACAACTTTGAATCTCTTCCTCTCTAATCATTTTTTAGTAGAACCCTTGTTGAGAATAAAAAAATGGATCAACTATTTTTGGTCCTTTTTTATTCTATTGACCATAGGAAGTTATTAACTTATAATCCTCTTCTAACCTAAATGAATTACTTCCCTAATTAATTTTTCATTTATAACTAAAATTCATATGTTCATTTGATGTTAGAATGTTCATCTAGGAAAATACCATTCATTTCTAAGATTATAAAAATATAAAGCAATTAAGAAAATACCAAACTATGCTATGTTCCACTAGATTATGAGTATTATAATTAATAAGTAAAATAAATATGCGACAAGGGTGAATATCCATCATAATTAAGAATATGAAAATTCAAATTACAAAGGAAAAGTAGTACACAACACATAAAACATTAATATTTGATTTGGTCTTAAGTAAGGAAAGTACTCCAAATGAGTAAACACACTTATCTTATATGGATTTAAAACATAATTTTATTATCTTTACAATAACAATGGTATAATATTGTGATTACTGGACAATTTATGGTTTCTTGCAGATTTGGGAGAGAGTGATGGAAGAATTAGGGTTTTTGGTAGAGAGAACCTTGAGGGCGTGCAGTGGAAATGGAGAGGAGAAGTGGGAGAAGGTGAAGGAACTTTGAGAGGTGGTCATGCTGGAGCATCTTTATTCTTGTTTGGCCAAGTGTTGCTTCGAAGGGTTGGAGTTTCTTTCTTGTCCATTGGAGGAGAACTTAGCTAATAGAATTTTGGAGATAGCCAACTAGAATGCTGAGTTTATCATTAGTTGGGTGGTGAAGGATTTTTTGGAAGCTCTCAAGCAAGGATCTAGAACTATTTCGATTGATCCTTTTCCAGTTGGGATTTTTTTCTCTTCCTTCATTGAGTCTTTTCCTAGCATACATTGACCACTGGAGGTGTTCGAGGTTAAGCCCTATCTGGATGGAGTTTCATAGGATTCTGAGGTTCTATAGGGTTTGGAGGTGTAAGTGGCGGAGGTGAAGAATGTTAGGTTGTGGAGCCTATTTTCATGTGTAAAAGTGTTGAAGATTGTACACTAAGAGTAGTGTACACTTTCCACAGTTGTCTCGCTAGGGTTTGGGGCCAGGCCCCAAGTGTGGGTCTGGGGGTAACAGCCTCTGGTAGTAGGGGTTTAGGGGTACATCCCCCAAAAAAAAAATTCCTAAAATAAAAATGTGCCTGATATACCGGGAAATGTGCTTTTTCTCATATGGGCAGGATTTTTGACTCAGGTTTATGGAACGGTTTTTTCCCATGGTTTTGATACCCACATTTTTGTAAAACTACTTAAGTAGTTGTATAATTATGTGGGTTTTTGCATATGGTAGGTATAATGTAACATTGCAGATGTGTATGAATTTGGGTGTGAATTCTGTAGAGTTTGTTGAGCATAGCTCTAAACATATCTAGGTATTGTATTAAGAGAGTGGTGGCTTGTAATAAAATATGATCAAGTGATTCTTGGTGGATGTAGCCCAAATTGGGTGAACCAAATTAAATACTGTCTCTTTGTGTTGTGTTATTTTTATTCTACACTTTTATTTGAGATCTATAATATTTGCTGCATATTAGTTTCTACTGTTGCGATTCTGTGAGGGATTATTCCACATATTTTATCCCTTATTTCCTAACAATTGGTATCAGAGCCTAGTTTGGTTTGCTGAAGTGTTGAATCGCAGGGAAAGTTTTCTCTTGAGTGGGAGCTATGGCAGATGATGGAAGATCAAGGGTTGATAAATTCAATAGGTAGAATTTTCAGTCTTTGGAAGATGTAGATGGAAGATTACCTTTATCAGAAGGATCTTTATATTCTGTTGTCTGAGAAGGTGAACAAACCCTTGAGCATGACAAGATACATGGAATGGGATTTGTTGGATAGGAAGGCACTTGGGAAAATTTGGCTGTGTCTTGCATCTTCTGGTATTATTTAATGTTTCAAAGGAAAAGACTACAAAATAACTAATGGATGCATTAGGGAAGTTGTATGAAAAACCCTTTGCCTCTAATAAGATATTTTTAATGAAAAATTTGTTTAATATGAAGATTTCTGAGAATGGTTCAGTAGCAGATCATTTAAATGATTTTAATATGGTTGTAAATATGCTAGCTTTGGTTACAATAGAATTTTATGAAGAAGTTAGGGCTTTATTAGTTTTGTGCTCTTTACCTGAGAGTTGGAATAGCCTGGTAATGGTGGTAAGCAACTCGGTTCCAGCTAACTCAAAGTTGAAGTTTGAGGATGTTGTAGGGGTGATTCTAAGTGAGGAAATGTGAAGAAAAATCTCTGGGGAATATTCTACTTTAGGGAATGCTTTGACAGTGGAAACTAGAGGGAGACAGAAGAATAGAGGAAGCCATGGAAAATCAAAGGATTGGGCAAGGTCAAAATCCAAAAGCAAGATAGTATGCTAGCACTGTGGAAATTCTGGGCATGTAAAGAAGGACTATTGGGAGCTTCAGGACAAGAAAAAATAACAAGAAGAAAAAATGAGGAAAATGTGGCAATGAGTAATGTATGTCAGGATGTTTTGATTCTTTCTTTACACAATATTACTGAATCTTGGGTTTTAGATTCGGGGGCTTCTTTCCATGCTACTCCACATAGGCATTATTTTGTTGATTATGTTCAAGGATATTTTGGGCATGTTTTTCTTGGTGATGATGAGCCTTACAACATAGTTGGAAAAGGTTATGTTCAGGTTAAGATGTAGAATGGGAATACTTGGCTATTGAAGGATGTCAGACATGTGCCTACATTAAGATGAAATTTGATATCGACAGGGCAGTTGGGAAGTGATGGTTGTACTGTGATATTTACAACAGACTCTTGGAAGGTTACCAAGGGTTCTCTTGTGGTAGTAAGAGATAAGAAGGTTGGAACCTTGTATTTAACACACTTATAGCACTAATTTTTGTAATCTTGTGGCTTCAAAAGTAGATACAACATTGTGGCACTATAGGCTCGGTCATATGAGCCATAAGGGCATGGAGATCATAAAGAAGGATTTTCCTGGATATACATAAACATGTTTGGAGTTCTGTGAGGACTACATATATGGGAAACAGAAGTGAGTAAGGTTTCTCAAGGTTGGACCTACAAAGAAAGAGAGTAAGTTAGAGTCTGGTGCATTCTGATGTGTGGGGGTCAGCTCAGGTATCATCTCTTGGGGGTTCAAGTTATTATGTTACTTTTATTGATGATGCAACAAGGAAAGTTTGGGTTTATTGTATTAGAAACAAATATGATATGTATTTGACACTTTTTTTAAATGGAAAGCCTTGGTAGAGAATGAAACAGGTCTTAAGCTAAAATTTCTCAAGTCAGATAATGGAGGGGAGTATTATAGTAATGAATTTGATGATTACTGTTCTAAGAATGGAATCTACAGGAAAAAGATGGTTCCAGGAACTCCGCAGCATAGAATGGGGTGTCAGAAAGGATGAACATAACAATAATGGAATGTGTTAGGAGCATGAGGTTACATGCATGGACTACCTCTTTCTTTTTGGGAAGAAGTGGTGAGTACTGTGTACTTGATAAACAGAGGACCCTTAAGTGCCTTGGATGAGAGGCATACCTAAGGAGGCTTGGTATGGTAAGAAAGTTGATTATTCATTTCTTAGAGTCTTTGGATGTGAGGTGTTTGTCCATATAGACAAGGATGATAGGACCAAGCTAGAGGCTAAATCAGAAAAATGTACTTTCATTGGTTATGGTGGTGATGACTTTGGATATAAATGTTGGAGTATTAAGGAAAAGAAAATCATTCAATCTATGGATGTGGTATTTAATGAAAAATTCATGTATAAGCAGAAGTTGAAGGAAAATAGGGAAGAATCCAAGAAAGAATATGCAGTGGTAGAGGATCTTTCGGATGGGAAAGTGACACATGAATCAGTTCAGGAACCTCCTCAACAGGAACCCCAAAATCCTATATTGAGGAGGTCTTCTAGGGTAAGAAGAGAACCTAAATTTTTTTCTCCTTCTCTTTATTATTTATTACTCACTGACAGTGGAGAGCTAGAGAGCTTTGATGAAGCAATGTAGGTATATGCCAGGAAGAAGTGGGAGCAAGCCATGGATGAGGAGCATCAGGCTCTCATGGAGAACCAAACATGGGATTTGGTGAAGATATCTGAAGGCAAAAGAGCATTACAGAATAAGTGGGTGTTCAAATTCAAAGAGGAAGGAGGAAAGAAAATATACAATGCCCGGTTGGTGGTCAAGGGGTTTGCACAGAAAAAAGGTATAGATTTTGATGAGATTTTTTCTCTTGTAGTAAAAATGACTTCTATTAGAACTATTCTTGGAATAGTTGCAGCATAATACTTGCACTTAGAGCATCTTGATGTAAAGACTGAATTTCTCCATGGTGATTTGGAGGAAGATCTATATATGCAGTAGCCAGAGAGGTATGAGGTCAAAGGTAAAGAGGAGATGGTGTGCAAACTGAAGAAAAGCTTATATAGCTTGAAACAAGCTCCACGTCAATGGTATAAGAAATTTGATAACTTCGTGATGGAGAAATGTTATATTAGATACCATGATGACCATTGCATGTATAAAAAGAAATATGAGGATGGTAGCTATATTATCTTGTGTCTAATAACATGTTCGTTGCAAGTAAAAATATGCAGGAAATAAAAGTACTCAAGAAGAAGCTAAGTGAATCCTTTGCTATGAAAGATTTGGGAGTAGCCAAACAAATCCTTGGTATGAGGATATCTCAAGATAGGAAGGAACGCAAGATGAATTCATCTCATGAAGAGTACATTAAGAATGTCTTGGAGAGGTTTAATAAGAAGGATACTAAATTGGTTGGGACTCCTTTGGTAGGAAATTTCAAGTTATCAAAGGAGCAGTGTCACAAGATAGAGTAGGAGGGAAACCACATGTCTAAGGTACCTTACTCATCAGTGGTTGGTAGTTTAATGTATGCCATGGTGTGCACCAAGCCTAATATTTCCCATGCAGTGGGAGCGGTGAGTAGATTTATGAGTGATCCAAGTAGAGATCACTGACAGGCAGTAAAGTGGATCCTTCAGTATTTGAGAAGGACCATGGGGATAGTTTTGTGCTATAGTGGATCAGACACCACTTTGTGTGGTTATGTAGATTCAGATATGACTGGACATGTAGACAGTAGGAGGAGCATGACAGGTTATGGTTACACTGTATTTGGGACAACAGTAAGATGGATTTCATGACTACATAAGTCGGTGGCTTTGTCAACCATGAAGGATGAGTATGTTGCTTCCACAAAGGCAATCAAAGAAATGATTTGGTTAAAAAAATTACTTGAGGAGTTGGTGCATAAGAAGGAGGAAGGAAAGCTGTATAGTCATAGTCATAGTGTTTTACAACTAGCTAAGAACTTTCCTTTCACTCTAGGACGAAGTATATACAATTAAACTACCATTTCATCATGACAGCTTTGGAGGAAGAGAAGTTGAAGCTAGAGAAGATTCGTACCAATAAAAATCCTACAGACATGATGACCAAGGTGGTCACAAGGGAAAAACTGAAACTGTGTTCAGATTTGGTTGGTCTTCATGAAAACTAGTGAAGGATTGAGAAGCTTTCTTAGTGAAAACTAGTCTCCAAGTGGGAGATTGTTAGATTATGGAGCCTGTTTTCATGTGTGAAAGTGTTGAAGACTGTATACTAATATTATTTTACACTTTCCACAATTGTCTCACTGCCCCTAGACCCCTACTTAGGGCTCGACCCCTGAACAACTTTTTTTGGCCTCGAAACAAAATGTGCCCGATATACCGAGAAATGTACTTTTTCTCATATGGGTAGAATTTTTGACCCATAGGTTTATGGGATGGTTTTTACCCATGGTTTGATACCCACAGTTTTATAAAACTATTTAAGTAGTTGTCTACTTATGTGGTTTTTTGCATATGGTAGGTATAATGTAACATTACAGATGTGTATGAATTCGGCTATGAATTCTGTAGAGTTTGTTGAGAATAGCTCCAAACAGGTTTGGGTATTGTATTGAGAGAGTGGTGTCTTGTAATAAAATTTGAGCAAGTGATTCTTGGTGGATGTAGCTTAAATTGGGTGAACCATGTTAAATATTGTCACTTTGTGTTGTGTTATTTTTATTTTGCACTTTTATTTGAGATTTGTAATATTTTCTGCATATTAGTTTCTACTGTTGTGATTATGTGAGGGATTATTCTAGATATTTTTATTTCTTATTTCCTAACAAATAATTTTGAATCAGATATGTTTTTGGCCCTACTTTTATCAGATTCTACGCTCAATGGGGGTTTTATAGAGCAGTCTGGATCTATCTTGGGTAAAGTATCGACATCGGTGAAGGGTTTTATCCCCTTAAAGGCTTGACTCTGATCGGGGTCACATTTCCCATATTAAAGCCTAGTATTGGTTGGCTTGTTTTTTCGGAGGGGTATGGAGGAGATCAGGTTAAGGAGCTAGGGCTTGACCTGGTGTTTTTGTCAAGCTAGGAGGTTATTCCACTTTCCTTGTTCTCCTTATTTAGGGACAAATTTTCTTGGTTTCCTAAGTGTCACTATTGTTGCAAATCGGCAGCACCCCCTGGATGTTGATCAGATTTCTAGTTTGATCATACTAGCATCCAGTGTGATTGCACAACATTGAATCCTTTCCCCAAGTGTGGGACTTGCAAAATGAGAAAGGAATCTCCAGTTTAGAGGCTGGTTTCTCAGTTCCTCTGGTCAGATTTATCACTTACAAGTTTCAGAGGTCTATATTCCTAACCCTACCCTAAATTCTAAAGGAGACAGAGATAGAGAATACAAAAAAGATAAAAATAATGCTAATAGGTGATGCACCAAAGGAGTGGTGAGCATTTTCTACTTCTATAGATTGACACAGTCCATAAAAATGCAACAAAGAACCTCATGCACAAACTTATAATTTTAATGAAGGATCATAAATTAACCAAACAACACAGACAGAGGATGAAAACTAATCATAGAGGCTGTATTGTTATTTTAATCATCAAAATCACTTGCATTACAACACCTGAGAGGAAAAATAAAGTTACATCTCTTAGAAAAGGTCTGATATTCCACTAAAATCACTTCCAAGGTGATAAAGGGGACCTGTAATACACAAAAAATGTTCAACCCTTTGAAAATGAGCCAAATCTGGCTTTTACAATGCAAGGGACGAGCCCAGGAGAGACAAATGTGGGAAAACGTGGAAGGGATTCAACCATTGACCAAAATACATTCAAAACAGCATGGGCATCCTTAAAGACCCATCCCTTGACATTTTTAGCCATGCTGGGAGAGAATACGAGCCATTCTTCATTAAAAATGGTGGTTGAAACGTCATTTCTGTCCATGACCACGTGCTAGAGGCATTTTTAAATTTTATCTCTAAAAAATCATCAAAATGAAAAACTGACCCTAGAATCTTGTATATAATTTCACCAGCTTTCCATTGATATAAAGAACGCGAAAAACCGAGCTCTGGATCGAAAGATATGGCCATTTGAAGTTTTAGGGCAAAACAAGGCCAAATCAGGTTGGCGGGCAAAAATTCAAATTTTTGCACCTTTTTGATCATTTGGAAAATTTTCCAAAATTTCCCCACACTCCACCACTCTAGGTGCCACGTGACGGCATCTCATTGGCCATGGGCCTTTCAGGGGAAATTTT
The DNA here is from genome assembly GCA_019776745.2 of Taxus chinensis. Lineage (NCBI taxonomy): Eukaryota > Viridiplantae > Streptophyta > Pinopsida > Cupressales > Taxaceae > Taxus > Taxus chinensis. Next base: position 337,355,880 of record CM034152.1, read on the forward strand.
TTCCAAAAAAACTCCGCCGAGCCATAACTTCAAAAATACATGGAGTTAGGAGGTAAACTTTACCTTTCTGGAAAGCTGAGAAAGAGCTCTATCCAATGGTGTCATTTCTAGAAGGTTTTGAGTGCTTGAAAAGAAAAATATTATGACTGAGGCACAAGAGAGGAAAAAATGAGAGGAGTTAGCCACAAAAAATGAGCAGGGGCACATTTTGAATAACAATTTTGGTGACTCAGAGGGGTCATCTTCCTGCTGGATGAAGTTACTAGTTACCTGAAGCAATCCATTGGGTATGGAGTCATTGAATTCTCTATTTGATACCCCAACTTACTAGAACACTACAAGGAGGAAGATGGAATGTCACCTGATGGAGCAAGGCCTGCAAACACATCTCCAGGAACAACAAGCTTGTGCCAAAGCACTTAGGGAAAGAAAAACTAATCTACAACAAAACAATGTGCACAAGCACTTGGAGGAATGAAAAACCTAAACTAATATGTACAGGGTGAAGCATTTCCTTCAGTAGCAATGCTTTAGATGGATTCCATTGACTAGAATCTACAGTTCTTTGCCATCCAATGAAGACAACTAGAAAGCATTATTGTCCTTACACTTTGTGACCATGTATGGGCCATTCCAAATGGCATCAAATTTTGAATGTCTTCCCAGTTATTCTCTATCTGCATCCCATTTTAAAACTAGATCTCCAACTTGGAAGGATCTGTTCTTGGTCTTTCTATCAAAGGTCTTCTTTATCAAAGCTTGATCCTTCTCCATTGCTTGGGATGCCTGATTTCTGATTTCTTGGAGCTCCATCAATTCTACATATCTGACTTCCATGGGCTCAAACTCCAACAACTCCAACTGTTTCATGAGTTCTAATGTTGGCAACTCAAGTGATATGGGAAAAATTTCCTCTCTTCCATAAACAAGCTTGAATAGAGAGTTACCTGTAGATCTTTTAGGAGTTATCCTATCAGCCCATAAGGCTGATTTCAATTTGGTATGCCAAGACCTCTGATTCTCATCAAGAGTCCTCCTAATAATCCTCAACAAGTTCTTGTTTGTAGATTTAGCCTAGCCATTACCCTGGGGGTAATAGTTTGATGAAGTACTTAGGTAGATCCCATTCTTGACAGCCCATTCAGTCACCTTGGATCCAATGAATGTGAATGCATTATCTAATATTATTGTAGCTGGTATGCCAAATTTGGTTACTACTCCCTCATAGAAGTCTAGGATGCTAGATTCATTTGCTTCCTTGAGTGCTACTACTTCAGTCCATTTGGTGAAGTAATATGTGGCTGTAAAAATCCACTTGTGCCCTTGGCTTGAATTGGGATTAATAACTCCAATGAAGTCTAAACCCCATTGCATGAATGGCTGGTCAACTAAAATTGGATGCAATGGGAGGGAAGCTAGCCTCTCTTTACTTATGAAAAATGCACAATTTTTGCACCTCTTGATCCATGCATAACAATCATTGAAAATCTTGGGCCAATAATAACCAGCCCTCATGATCTTTAGAGCTATCACTCTTGGTGCAAAATGGCCAACAGCTGGTCCACCATGGAACTCTTCCAGCACCTTATGAATCTGATTTGTACCAATGCATCTCAGCAGTACTCCATTCACATCTCTTTTGAATAAAACACCATCAACAAGGGCATATGGGACAGCTTGCAACCTGAAGTGTCTTCTTTGGGTCTTGTTCATCTCTGGAGGACATAGACCTGTGCTTAGGAAGTGCATTATACCTTCGGTCCAGTAAGGAGTGGGGACACCATCATTCTCCTCTTGCGTGCTTCCTTTCTCATGGCTGTCTTGCAACGCCAAAATAGCCTCCTTCTCGTTGCATGATTCCTCTTGTTTGCTCAAGATCAACTACTCACACAATCCTTTTCCTCTTACCAACTTGGTGAATTTGATCTCAATGTCATACTCCATGACACGAGTAATCCAACCTGCCCTTTTTTCATTCAAGTCTTTGTTGAGGAGGAAGTCTTTAACCCTCGCATGAGAAACCAACAATTGGACCTTATTGTTTGAAACTAGATGCTTGAATTTCTTCAAGCTCCTGATTACTGCAAGAAAATGCTTCTCAATGAAAGAATATCTCACCTCATAGTCCTCCAGGATTTGGCTGAAGAAAGCAATTGGCTGCTCATCATTGTCTTTATTCTGCTATACCAAAATTGCAGAAATAGTATCATCACCTCCAAACACATAGAGGATGAAATCCTTGGAGAAATATGGGTTGATGAGAGTTGGGGCTTGAGAGATGGCTTCTTTGATTTCTTCAAAACTTTCATTTCCTTCTTCTGTCCATTTGAAAGCCATGCTTTTCTTTAGCATCTTGGTGATAGGTCTGACAAGGGCTACAAAATTTGGGACAAACCTACGAACAAAATTTATTCTTGCCAAGAAACTTTGAAGGGCCTTCTTGTGGGTTGGCAATGGCAGTGCTCTTATGGCTTGGACTCTTTCTAGATCAATTGCAAATCCTTCTTTGGAGACAATGTGGCCAAGGAGCTTTCCTTCATGGGCTAGAAAAACACACTTTTTTAGGATTCAAGGAGACTCCAAATCTTCTACACCTTTAGAACACTTATCTCAAATGAAAGAGGTGGTCTGCTGTATTTATAAAAAAAATAGTGATATCATCAAGATATATCAGTAAAATGTTGTTAATCAAACCTTTGAATGCCATGTCCATTGCTCTTTGGAAGGTAGCTCCAGCATTGGACAGCCCAAATGGCATTTTCTTGTATGCATAAGTTCCCCATTTAGTTGTAAAGGTTGTCTTGAACTGATCTTCTTCCTTCACCATAATCTGATTATACCCTGAATAGCCATCAAGTAGTGAAAACCTCTCGGAGCCAGCAACAAATTGTAAAATTTGCTCCATGGAAGGAAGTGGATAATGATCCTTGAGAGATGCTCTATCCAAATCTCTGAAGTCAACACACAATCTGATTTCCCCACTCTTCTTTCTGACTGGAACCAAGTTGGTAACCCAACTAGAATGCTTGATAGGGAATATGATTCTTGATTCTATCAACTTATTCAATTCTTTTCTCATGAGAGGCTCCATGTGGGGGTTGATTGGCCTTTGTTTTTTCCTGATGGGCTTAGTATTTGGATCCAATTTAATGGTGTGTTGAGCTAACTCAGGATTGAAACCTTTCAAATCTTCATAGCTCCAAGAAAACACATCAGGGAATTCTTGACAAAGTTGTATGAACTCATACCTTTCTTGCTCAGTTGTCATCTTACCAATTTGGAGTGATTTGCCTCTTTCTACTGAGATGGACACTGAATTTTCTCCCTTCACTTGGATGTTTGCTTTCTCCTTCCTAAACTAATCATTAGGATTAAAAATGGACTCCAAAGTAATAAGTCCCTTTGATAGTTTGTTGGTTCTCAGCTGCACCATTTGGTCACCATACTGCTGCTCTAACTTTTCCTGGTTTTTGGCTGAGAATTCAGCCTCTTCTTGCAAGAAATGGATGATTTGCTGATCATTTTCAAACACTTGCCAACTTACATTGTTATCTGGCACTGAAGGCCTCACAATCACATGGATGTTTGGCTGTACCTTGTCTTTTTGAATGCTCTCCACAATGTCAAAGGCTGCCCCAACTGCGGCTAGCTTGTCAGCGGCTTGATTCTCTTTCCTAGGAATGGATTTGATGCCAAAACCCTCAAAATCTTCAATGAGGTCCCACACCCTGTTCTTGTAGCACTTGAGTAGATCATTCTTGACAGCATGCTGCCCCTTGACTTAGTTGACAATCAACTCACTGTCACCAAAGACTTGTAAGTTCTTTATTCCTCTCTTGATTGCCCAATGTAATCCTTGCACCAAGGCTTCATATTCAGCAGTGTTATTAGAGCATGCAAACTAAAATCTAAAAGATGAATAATACTTAACTCCTTGAGGTGAAACCAGCATGGATCCCCCTCCTGCACCTTGTCTACTCCTTTATCCATCAAAAAACAACTACCATACCTCATTTTCATCTTTGTGGTTTGGCTTGGTGATGCTAGGAATAGGCTGATTTTCTTCATGTATGCAATAGACTCCCAGCTCAGATTCTTCTATTTCTTGATAAGGATCAAAAGCATGGACCTTGCTTGCCCGTTCATTAAGATTTAGATCTGCGATGCTTCCTACCTTGGTGTCAACTTCATTAGTGATTGGATAATCCTCTTGATCAAACGCTGAACAATTGGCATTAATCTGACTTGGAGTGTAAGGCTCAATGTGAAAGTTTGCAATAGGTTTAGACTTGATTGTGGCTTTGGTTCCATATCTTGTTCTGAACAGCATGTGTGACCAATCAGTAGACAAGTAACCTCCAATCTTAGCTATGAAATCCCTTGACAAACATAGGGCAAAGAGTTGTGGAAGGTTTATTACTGAGACATCTTGCAAAACAACCACGTTGGGACAAGCATGCAAAGTAAGACTCAAGTTTTTAATCACCCCGACTGTTGTTACTACTATCCCATCCAACTGCACCACCCCTTTGGATATGGTTTCATACTGAATTCCCAACTGATCAGTTATTTTCTTGGGCATTACTGAACTACTTTCCCCGGAATCAATCATGTAATTGTGTACTAATTGGTTCCCAATGATCAATTAAACATAGAATGGAGGGGGCTTCAATATTTTACCTTGCTGTCCTCCATGATTCCCCTCAGGATGGGCAGCATTTGTGAGCACCTTCTCTTACATTTGGACTTGCTGATTTGAAGTTGACCAGTCCTTCATGGCAGCTTGTAGCAAATCTCTTTGGCCTAGGATAGATAGTGATTCCCACATTGATATGTTTACATTTGTCTTCTTCATCTAATCAATGATACTGAATGGAGATGAAGTATCCCTCTGCTGTCCCTTGGCCTGCACATTCATTCCTTACACATGGGCAGCAACAATTGGCATTTGGGTTGGCCTAGGGGCTGTTTTAGGCAATCCTTGCGTGCTTGGGATTGCATTTTTTTGCCAATAGTTTGTGGAGTGACAGAAGGTCGTGAATTACTTGGGGCCAATGGTTGTTCTTCACCCAAATTTCTTCTCTTTGACCTTATGTTGGCTGCAACACTTTGGGAAATTGTTTGATTCATGCCACAAAAATCTTCTGCCTGCCAGTTTACAAGTGTGGTATCATTTGGAGCTGATTGCTGCTGGAATGTTTCTTGTTATTGGTTATTTCCTTGACTACCTTCACCCTCCACACTAGTTGCTGTCACCATTAATGCTTGATTCAAGGCACCGTTGAAGCACATGGACTGGTTATGAGGTTCATTACATGGGAAACAACAATCATACTCTTGAGCTATATTGTTTTGTACTGGCACTAATGCTTTAGATGCAGATGTAGCATTGGGATTATAGGGCTAAAATGGTCTGTTGGCAGGAGGCCTTGCTTGATTTAGATTTGCAGCTGGATTGGGTGATCTATGAGGTTGATATGGCTTCCTGTTAGGCTGAGCTTGAGGCTGGAAGGAAGGTCTAAAACCTTGAGCTTGCTGCCTTTTGAGTGTAACCAGCTCATTACCTAGATTTTGCAATTGCTTCATGACTTCTTGAAGTTCATGCGAGGCACTAGAAGATGAAGTGGAAGCTTCACTTGAATTCTGATTTCTAGGAGTGGGAATAGAAGCTAAATTAGGCACTTGGCTAGTACTTGGGCTCTCTAAACTTGGAAATAATGGCATTGGAGGCCTAGGAGCCAGCTTGCCAGCTTGAATCAAACAATTTTCAGCTCTAATGGCAATTCTATAAGCAATGGGGATAGTTGTGCCTCCCATGGACTGAATTAACATAGAAATATTAGAATTTAAAGCTTTAAGGTAATAAAGAAAAGCATGAATGCCACTGGAATTCTCTCCCAAGCCCTTTAAAATCTGAAATTAAAATCAGTCAGCTGCTCATTAGGAGCTCTTTTGATAGTTGTCAGCTGCTCCAAAAGGGACAAGTTGTCTCCCTTTTCCCAAAACTGCTCATGGAGGGCTATACATAGATGATTCCAATTTTGAATAGAACCTGAGGCAAAACTCCTGAACCATTGCAAAGCTTTCACTTTGAATGAAGATACCAGAAGTTTGACAGCAACTTGCATCTCATTGATCTCATGGATTGCACAAATGTTAGCAATATCCTTAACATGATCACCAGGTGAGGTCTGATTTTCTCCAGTGAAGTATGGAATGTTCTTCAATGCTACAACTGGGATTGGATTTTGTGCATTGAGAGCAAGTGGGATGCTACCAGTGAAATTGACATAGGGGTTGTTTTGTGCCATTCTGATTGGCCTTGGAATCCTTATTAATTGAATGAAAGGCCTCCCGGGTGGAGTTGAAAGAGTTCTGTTTGGTAGAGATGGAGACCTTTGGATTCTCCTCCCACTTTTCCTTATTCTTGGAGATAACTACAGATATTCAAACAGCACCTCTTCCTCTCCAGTTCTTGACCTTGTGTTGATTCTTCTCATGAGTTTTCAGGTCTGCACTGCTAAAACCAGCTGATTCTTTTTCCTTAGAGTCGTCAGATGTGTAATTTATATCTCTTTTAAAGAAAGAAACTTGCAACAAATGCACATCAATTTTGTTGCAATGAAGATGAAGACCTCTAAGGTCCCACCTGGCGTGTCAGAACTGTTGTTGCAAATCAGCAACACCCCCTGGATGTTGATCAGATTTCTAGTTTGATCATACTAGCATCCAGTGTGATTGCACAACATTGAATCCTTTCCCCAAGTGTGGGACTTGTAAAATGAGAAAGGAATCTCCAGTTTAGAGGCTGGTTCCTCAGTTCCTCTGGTCAGATTTATCACTTACAAGTTGCAGAGATCTATATTCCTAACCCTACCCTAAATTCCAAAGGAGACAGAGATAGAGAATGCAAAAAAGCTAAAACTAATGCTAATAGGTGATGCACCAAAGGAGTGGTGAGCATTTTTTACTTTTATAGATTGACACAGCCCATAAAAATGCAATAAAGAACCTCATGCACAAACTTATAATTGTAATGAAGGATCATAAATTAACCAAATAACACAGGAAGAGGATGAAAACTAATCACAGAGGTTGTATTGTTATTTTAATCATCAAAATCACTTGCATTACAACACCTGAGAGGAAAAATAAAGTTACAGCTCTTAGAAAAGGTCTGATATTCCACCAAAATCACTTCCAAGGTGAGAAATGGGACCTACAATACACAAAAAATGTTCAACCCTTTGAAAATGAGCCAAATCTGGCTTTTACAGTGCAAGGGATGAGCCCAGGAGAGAGAAACGTGGGAAAACGTGGAAGGGATTCAACCATTGACCAAAACACATTCAAAACAACATGGGCATCCTTACAGACCTATCCCCTAACATTTTTAGCCATGCTGGAAGAGAATGCGAGCCATTCTTCATTAAAAATGGTGGTTGAAACGTCATTTCTGTCCATAACCACGTGCCAGAGGAGTTTTTCAATTTTATCTCTCTAAACTCCTTCAAAATAAAAAAATGACCCCAAAATCTTTTAGATAATTTCACTAGCTTTCCATTGATATAAAGAACGCGAAAAACCGAGCTCTGGATCGAAAGATATGGCCATTTGAAGTTTTAGGGCAAAACAGGGCCAAATCAAGTTGGCGGGAAAAAATTCAAATTTTTGCACCTTTTTGGTCATTTGGAAAATTTTCCAAAATTTCCCCACGCTCCACCACTCTAGGTGCCACGTGGCAGCATCTCATTGGCCGCGGGCCTTTCAAGGGAAAAATTTTCCAAAAAAACTCCGCCGAGCCATAACTTAAAAAATACATGGAGTTAGGAGGAAAACTTTACCTTTCTGGAAAGCTGAGAAAGAGCTCTATCCAATAGTGTCATTTCTAGAAGGTTTTGAGTGCCTGAAAAGTAAAATATTATGACTGAGGCACAAGAGAGGAAAAAATGAGAGGAGTTAGCCATAAAAAATGAGCAAGGGCACATTTTGGATAACAATCACATTAGAAGGAAAAATCTATCCTTAGATGCCCTCCTTATAGCTTGACACATCCAAAATTATGCACTGGAGAATGTAGGATCACTGGGTTTGTGTTTATTTTTGTGGTTTGCAGTTTATGAGTGGTTGGCCTTCATGGGTGTCAATCAAATGTTTTACTTTCATTTAGGGCACATCTTCGATCTGGTAATGAGGTTGGTTGCTGGTGCAGGGTTGTTTGTAGTAGACGTAGTTGTTTTTTGTTTCGTGGTGTATTATAGGTGGGACTAGATTTTGGTGGGGTCAGGTTTACTTTGACCAATTTTGTCTTGATGGTTTGGTTTTCCAACATCTAGTTTTGACTCGAGAAAATGGGTTTTATTCCTCTGATTTAGTCCATTAGTAGTTTTTGGGCTATTTTTGTGTCTTATGACCCTCCTGCACGATCCCCGTTTGGGGTGGTAATGTGTGAGGGGAGTATTGGTAATTATGGTGCGAGTCTCGCTTTGGTCAGTATGCTTAAGGGGTGTGGCAGTCTCTGTTGTTGGCACATTTTCAAAAGTGATTAGGTTTTGTTTGGTTTTTGGTTCTCAAAGCTTATATCTATTACAACGGGTGGGGTCATGTCATCACCAATCCGGCACTATGATAATTCTTCACCGGGAACTCCTCGTGCTATGATTATTTACTAATGCACAGCCTTTATTTTGGTGGATGTAATCTAGAAACAAAACAACAAACATAATACAAGAATACCATCGACTATGATAAGACGGAATGATGACAAATCTGAAATATCAAAGTAAATTATAATATTAACATGAAATTGTTACAATCTCACCCATGAGGTACTTCAAGTGTTATTGACTTCACTTGCCTTCCACCAATACTATGGGAGAAACTTTACAATTACACCTCTTAATGGCTTCTTCAACACACCTTTAAACTGATGGCTTCCTTTTCACACTTCATACAATATTTCTCACTACTTCCTTCTATACTAAATGAGGGGGGTGGCCTCTTTATTTATAGAACTTCCATGCTTATCCATCTTATCTCTAAGATAGGATAAGAAATCCACTCTGACGAATCATATTCCATACCTTAACTCTTATCTGTACATGTAAGCTTATCTTTTAAGATAAGATAAACCTTATCATTTCACATGGGTTCCACATTTTTAGACTTTTTACAAATAAAATACACAAAATATTTATGACCTCACTCCTTGTCCTTATTACCAATATAATTTTTCAAATTCCTAATCATGTAGACCCTACTTCTCTACTTATCCCAACTTTGACATTTTAACATTACCAGACCACTTACGACAAATATTTACTTTTTACAACATTCCTATTGCACTTTGACTGCTACCATACTCTACATTATTGGCGGCACCGTACTAACGGCGTCGTTATCTTCTATCAGATGCTACTACTAATTACACTTAACAACATCCTATTCCTAATACATACATTAATGAAATAGAAATTATGGAGGAAAATTTTAGTGTCGACATTTTCCCCCTTCCTAGCTTCTACTCCGTCCTCGGAGTAGACTATTCTGGTACTTGTAAAATCTTCAACTTGTCGTGGTTGACCCATTTCGTAATGGGAGTGCCATCCAATTCCTCTAGTCGGTACGTACCATTTTCATGCATAGCTGCTATTTTGTAGGGGCCCATCCATTTTGGAAGAAATTTTCTCTGTCTTTTTTTTTTGTATCTGTAATCATATACTAGAACCAAGTCATTCACATGAAATGGAGACCAATGGATTTTTTGATCAAAGTATTCCTTCTGCTTCATTTTCTTCTTATGGCTTGTATCCATTGCTATTTCCCTCATTTCCTCTAGCAAATGAAGATGTACCAACATTTCTTTTACTGAATCACTTTCATCCATCCTTTCATTTTTCATAACTCTCACAGTGGGAATATCAAACTCAATAGGAAGAACTGGATCAATGCCATACGCCAACTGAAATGGGGAGTATCTTGTTGCTGACTTTGATGTTGCCCTATATGCCCATAATGCTGCATGAATCCTTTTATCCCACTTATGTACCTACAAGGCTACATCTTTTGCTAGAATTTGACACAACACAAAATTTGTTCGTTCCACCTGTCCATTCGTGTTTGGCTTGTATGTTGTTGCCTTCCTGTGCTTTATAGAAAATTTATTGACTAGGGATTCTACTACCTCATTAATGAAGTGGCTTCCTTGATCTGTTACAATTTCTAATGGACAACCAAATCTGGTGACAATGCGTTCATATATGAACCTTGCCACCTCATCCATGGAAGCTATTTTCAATAGCCTAGCTTCAACCCACTTGGTTAAATAATCTGTGGCAACTACAATATAATTATTTTGGCATGAGGTAGTTGGAAGTGGACCTACAATGTCTATTCCCCACTTTTCAAAGGGACCAAGTGGAAGAATATGACATAATGGAGCTGATGAAGTCTTACGGGTTACCATGTGTTTGACAAATATCACATGTCTTACAATAATTATAACAATCTTTTAAAAAAAGTGGGCCAGTGATAACCTGCATCCAAGATCCTTTTTGTTGTATGTTGTCCAGAGAAGTGCCCTCCACATGTACTATTGTGGAGATTCTTCTAGCAGTTCCTTCCCTTATTTAATGACCTTAACATAAGTGTTTGAAGGGCGATCAATTTTTAAAACCCAGCATATTCGTTACAGACCCGGTCATTACATTAACTGCAGCACCTCCATCAAACTAAGACATCATGAATTGACATACCATTACATAATACCCTCAGCTTGTGGAACATAGGGATCCGCCTCTACCTCCAAAATAGAGACCTCAACCTCCTTCCTTCGTCGAGCATTGAGTCCACTTCGCAGCTCCCGCCTCTTCTTAGAAGACATAGCCAAGAGTTGACCATATGTAATATTTGCAGGCCTTTTGGACAAATCTTCCAAGATGGAGTATGGTCCTTGCCCCTGTGAAATCAGAAAATCCTGCACACCCAACTTTCTTCTCCTATGTTTCTTACTAGTTTCTCCTTTCATCTTCTTAGGATCATTTCCATCTTGATTATCTTTTTCTTTCTTTCTTTTTGTTACAAACACATCTACTTCATTATTTCTGCTCTTATCTACTACATCAAAAGAATTCACAGGTGTTTTTCCTTTATCATTATCTCCTTTACCAGATGTAGAAGCTCTATCTGGACAATTATAATTATAATGACCCTTTTTATAATAACCATAACATACAACTTCAGAAATATTTCTTTTTGGACCTCTATCTCCTCCCTGAAAACTAAATTCTTTTCCTTGAAGAAGATTAATAGTTAACTAACCCATATTTTTGAGCAGATCTTCATACTCAGTAGATGTACTAGGAGAAATATTTGTGCTCACTGAGAGTGGTTGTGGATTCTGGAGCAAAGGTGCTGGTGTAGGTTCTACTTTAGCAACAATTTCTTTGGGCTCCTCTTTCATGCTTTCTTCTTGCCTTCTTGCAATCTCCTTTGCTTGTTCAATGGTAGCTGCGCGGTCATACTTCACTCGTTGTCTGATCTCTGGCTTCATCTCAAGAATGAAGTGCTTACATAGGAGATTATCCATGTCATTCATCAACCCATCCGCTAATCGTTCCTTCCGGATCTGGCGTCGAGCTTTCTCCTTAGCTCTAGAACACGAGCATGATAATCCCTTATCTTCTCCTTCTCTCCTTGGGTTAGCTTTGTGATATCGATCATGAGATCTGCATATCTCTGTTGTTCACCAAATTCTTCAAGAAAACTTTCAGTTAATAAATCCCATGAGTTTTTCACATTATCACCTAGTGTTTCCAACCACCTAAGGGTTGAACCATCCAAAAAGGTAGGAAAAAATTCAGTCCATTGTTCCCTTCTTATAATGCCATTACAAATACAAGATTGTTTAAACTCTTGAATGAAAGAGGAAGCATCTTCATTAGATTGGGCTGAAAAAACAAGAATCTTCCCCATTTTCAAAAGTAACCACAGTGAAATACCAACCAAAAAGTATAATCAACAAGACTTATGTGCACCAATAATTAAAATCACTATAATATAAAATAGAAATGACCACGGTAAACTATGGTAAAACTTGACTTACTGCGGTAAAAACTAACTTTACTGTGGTAAACACTATTCACAGTAAAAAGTGAAGTTACTGCGGTAAATACTATTCACGGTAAAAAGTGACTTTACTGTGGTAAATACTATTCACAGCAAAAATGACTTTTCCATGGTAACTACTATACATGGCAAAAATGACTTTACCATGGTAACTACTATGCACAGTAAAAACAAGGTTACCCTCCAATTGATTTTTGACTAAGTGGGAATATCTCTCCAGACAATCCACCAATGAGGAATGGTCCCGACAACGGAACCGAAATGTCATCACCAATCCGGCACTATGATAATTCTTCACCGAGAACTCCTCGTGCTATGATTATTTACTAATGCACAGCCTTTAGTTTGGTGGATGTAATCTGGAAACAAAACAACAAACATAACACAAGAATATCATCGACTATAATAAGATAGAATGATGACAAATATTAAATATCAAAGTAAATTATAATATTAACATGAAATTGTTACAATCTCACCCATGAGGTACTTCAAGTGTTATTGACTTCACTTACCTTCCACCAATACTATGGGAGAAACTTTACAATTACACCTCTTAATGGCTTCTTCAACACACCTTTAAACTGATGGCTTCCTTTTCACACTTCATACAATATTTCTCACTACTTCCTTCTATGCTAAATGAGGGGGGTGGCCTCTTTATTTATAGAACTTCCAGGCTTATCCATCTTATCTCTAAGATGGGATAAGAAATCCACTCTGATGAATCATATTCCATACCTTAACTCTTATCTGTACATGTAAGCTTATCTTTTAAGATAAGATAAACCTTATCATTTCACATGGGTTCCACATTTTTAGAATTTTTACAAATAAAATACACAAAATATTTATGACCTCACTCCTTGTCCTTATTACCAATATAATATTTCTAATTCCTAATCATGCAGATCCTACTTCTCTACTTATCCCAACTTTGACATTTTAACATTATCGGACCACTTGCGACAAATATTTACTTTTTACAACATTCCTATTGTACTTTGACTATTACCGTATTCTACATTATTGGCGGCACCGTACTGACGGTGCCGTTATCTTCTATCAGATGCTACTACTAATTACACTTAACAACATCCTATTTCTAATACATACATTAATGAAATAGAAATTACGGAGGAAAATTTTAGTGTCGACAGTCCCGCTAACCTTATGGTTCTAAGATATAGTTAAAAGAGTTTAATCATCCAAAAAAACAATGGTTTAATATAATATACATTTAAAAATTCAATTGATTTGGTCTTTTCCTAAGTTCCTTATAGTTTTTATGAGTTTGGAAATAAATGATAATTTCCCAAATAAACGTTTTAACCTCAACTTAATCAATAAATTTTATTTATAAACAATAAATGAATCAATTCATTCATTCATTTAGGTTAGAAGAGGATTATAATTTAACTTATTCCCCTAATCATTAGAACAAGTATGGACCAAAAATTTGCTACTTTTTTTATTTTTCTTATAATAGTTTAACTCTATGTTACTAAATCCCGTTACGAGCATATAACATAATTTTGTAAAATTTAATCCTAAGTATGATTCTTTTACAACCCACCTAGATTTATATGAATATTATGGTATTAACTATAGGGCCAAAATTACCTTACATATGCAATATTATTTACACTTGGACAATAACCCATGTGATTTGATAACTCAACAGTTAATACTAGTTACCCAGTCTGAAAAATTAGTAAAAGTCTTACTAGGTGACCAACATCAATAATTTTTTTATGTATTCCCATAGTAATTATATATAATATTAATGAAAATGTCTAATTATATTAATTCCATGCTTCAATCCTCTTATCAAATGAGTACATATTAAGAACATAAATTGACCTTCTTATCAAATAAAGCTTATAGGAAAACATTAGCACATAAACTTACAATCCAATTCCATTTATATTCTCTAAGATATACATAAAATTAACCTTAAAAATTCAATTTAGCAATTATTTAATCATCATGATACATTTATGATTCCCTAGGATAACCTAATTTAATAAATTAATCATATCATATTAGGTTTTGTTTTCATACACTATTTTAACTACAACTATTACATTAGCATTTCCCTTGTACAAAAATTTACATAAAATTCTTTTTAACTTATCTAATCTATTGAAACCTTTTGGTAAAATTTGATGTCATTATGTGTGTTTTTTCATTTTTCCAATGGTAGTGACATAAAATCTACGATTGTTAGGGAATATCACCTATCGATAGGGTGATGTTCCTTTTCATTTGAGAGGGGAAATTCCCTCTTATAATGGGTATTTTTGTATTTTTGAAGCTTTTAACTAGAAAACAAAAAAACCAAAAATGGGGAAAAGAGAGAAAAATGAGAGGATGAAGTGATAAATCTACAACATAATATACTAAGAGAAATACTATGGAATTTTTGTATTTTTGGTGCTTATAACCATAAAACACAAAAAAAAAAAGGGGAAAAATAAAGAAACATGAGAGGATGGAAGAAGTGAGAAATCCACAACATAAGAGATAGAAAATTTTTGGATTTTTTTATATTTGTGATGCTTTTTTAATAAGGTGTCAACCCCATAAGGAGCACCAACCCCTATTTTAGTAGGGAACCAACCCTACAAGGAGCACCAAACCTTAGTTTAGTAGAGCACTAACCCTACAAGGAACACCAACCCATAGTTTAGTAGAGAAAAAACTCTACAAGGAGGATACAACCCCCCAAGATGACCAAGAACCAACTTAGCCACCTAAAATGAAGATCACTTGAAGTACTTGTTTCTCTAACAACTGATTATGATCACTTGTGTCTACTCAATCTACTCAAAACCTTCTCAAACAACTCTATCTTCTCCTTCTTGGCTCATACATGCACCAACATGTGCTAATTAGGTCTAATGACCTTGAAGCCCTTCTTCTTCACCCTCTCTCATCTTCTCATCCTCTTCTTTGGTCCTACCCTAGAGCCCTTCATAACTCTCTCACACACTTCTCCTTTAGCTCGCTCAGAACTCCATCTCATCAACACCATGACTCAAATGATTGCAAATGTACACTACACCTTTATACATGACTCACCCCACATGAACAACCACAGGTTGGCTAATACCATTAAGGCCCAGTCATGTGTCAACATAAAACAATACACCCTACACTTTTTTATAAATCACCTAGAAGAGACCTTAAAGGTTGGCATTAGCCTATCAAACACTTTAAACATGCACAATGCTTCATCAACTAGGCCTAAATAAGGTCTTCATCTCCAACGGTCATGACTTTGAAATTCAAGGGCACAAGACATCATCCATCATGACTCCTCTACACATCAAGAAACATTTTCTACACCTCCAAGATACCTTCTCCATTCATAAGAACCTCTAAAACTATTCATCTTCATCATGAAACACACCAAGAAGCAACCACCACCAACTAGGTCTCAAGCATGTAAATATCATCCTTCAAAAGCGAACTACTTCACATACCAAAAAACATTTTTGAGACACAAATGGAACATCAATAGGAATAAATTTATGTAAGATAACTCACACAACTTATGACATCCTCCAATTCAACACACAAGACCACAAAACACTTCAATATCCAAAACTACTCTAACGAGGTCCTAAGACTCAAGAATCAACCTTAAAGAATTTGATCTCCAATACTTCAAACACTTCTCCAAGCTCAACCACAATATGGAATACTTCATCAAAGACCTAAAAAACACCTCCAAGCACTCACATCCACATCTTACATGGAGAAAAAAAACTAGCATACATGTTCCAAGTTATCTTCTTGAAAATCCTAATCAGGTTGATTGGGCCATTAGGGATTAACAAGTAAAAATTCAACTCTTCTGATCAAATAAGAAGCCCCAAAAAATCATACAAGACTTCTATACCAACTATTCATGCTCACAAACCACTGCTCCAACATGCAAATTACAACACTAAACACCTCTCACACCTCTATGACTTGTTTTTGCACCTTTTAGGCCTTAAGCGAGTATGACAACATTAGAGGACCTGTTTACTCCAATTACCTTGAACTAAACCTGTCCCAAATATTTTCATGGACACTTAGAAGACATCCCAATAGCTTCCTGAAATAAATTGGTTTTGCATCATGAATCTTGTGACACACACCTATACCATCAAATATCCACAAAATAAGGTTTTTTTGTAGCGTATCATCACTTTTGGAACCTAGAAAATGCCACTAATAGGAGATCTCTGAAGAGTCCTCTACATCTTTGAACATTCATATCAGACTTTCCCAAATCATTTTAATACGATATACATCAAATTTCTTCTATCACTCTGAAACTAGGGTTTATGGAGGGTTTTGACTTGTTTTTCTTCTTAATAATGGTTCGTAAAAGTTTGACAACCAAATGACCTCATTATTTTATCTATACCTTCTTATATCCATTCCCTAACATCCAAAAAATATCAAACCCCCATGTAAAGAAAACATTTGTGGGTGAGCATCTGAAACTGACCTTCGAACTAGAAATGAGTGTATTGTGAACTCGATAGAGCCAAAAATAACTTTTCATGCATTATCATCATCCTCCTAATCTCAAACTTGGCATGCACCTCTATTATGACCTCCTTGATGGTCTCCAAATCTCATTTATGCTCTTTTACCTCTGAAACACTCCATACACCATGGTTTGACCATTCCTATTAGTCTTGTTTTCATGACCATACTTCTAAAGAACCTTAAACATACATTATATATCTGAAAATTTAACTTGTACATCATCTACACCTTCTATGAAATGTAAAAACACACATCACATGCTCAAACAATTATTCCCTACTTTATATGTCTTGCAACTATGCCATATGTTATGCACTAGGTCTAGGATTAGGCCTAAAATGGCTTCCTTCAGCACCTTCCTTACTGAAACTGACCTTATCTTCACCTTGTAGACTGACTAACACCTTTGACACATGTTATACACCTTTACAACCATTGACCAAATTTGGAGAAAACTTACAACACATATATTACAAGGACCATGTAAGAACTATGCATATGCATCAATGCAACTAATCATGCCACTCGACACCTCATGTTGACTCAATGAACTCCAATGACAATAACATAGAATTGTCTATGCACATTAATACCATTTTACATCAATATTACTTGACATAAATGACAACAACAAGACACAATGTCCAACAATATACCCCCTTTTCATTGATGGCAACCAAACCTTTAGGACACTCTTTTCTTGTTTCTGAGCATACTCTCCCCCTTTGAGATCTATGAAAAATGCTACTAACTTACTTGAAATCAAACAACAACAAAAATGTACTCAAACTTACTTGTATTACCCCCCTTGGTTTTTAATCACTTTCTTGACTTCAACAATAAAATATGATCCATAGACCTACAAAACATCTTCAAACACTTACACATCTCCTCCTTAGAAAAAACATACCTCGTCTTGACTTCAAATTGTAGGCATGTTCACTTTTGACTCGTCCTTTATCAATCACAACTGAAACTAATATTTTGATGAATAGCATCATACCTTAAAAAAAACATCCACTAGGATATGTATCTTCTTCTGATTGCCCAACATCTTCATACTATCTTGAAGCTCTATACATCAACTGAAGCTCTCCTCTTGTCACTATTTCAAGTTATAGACCTAACTCCCCCTAGGATAATGCATTATTAATCTATTTAAGAACCTTTCTTCCCACTTTTGAGTCTTCAAACCTCTTAAAAATCAACTTGTAGAACAAACTTATTATGATGAACTCATAAAAATTCCTATGTTTTGACATTTATCACAACTTCTTGGAGCGTATAACACATTGGCTTGCCCTTAATCCTTCTCATCATTGTCGATACTTGTCCATCTTGATCTTCTTGTTTCATCTTGTTCATGTAGTCATGTTCTCCTTTCATGATGCCAAAAAAATTCACTTACATGACTTAAACCATCTCCCTTTGAGATGATGGATTCTTCACAACTACTTGGAGCCTCTTCATGTCATTTATTCATCTTCATAGAATTTTAAATCATCACATCCCCCCCTTAGATCATGCTTCTCAAAACAAACTATAGTCACCTAATATCCTACCTGATAATGACCTTACAATCCCATATTAGACCAACTTAGAAACGTTATCCTAGCTTTAAAATATTCAAAACAATTTAATCCAACAACATACCTTCTTGGTGTATTTTAATAACAATATATCTCCATAATGCATCCCATCAATTTACCAAAGAATTTTCTTTATGCAATACAAATTTCATGACTGTAGATGGACTAAACTTTAGGTATTCATAGTTTCCACAAGTATCTGTAGTCCTTACAAGCCTTCTACCAAGATTTAGGCTTCATACTTAGAGCACCTTATTCAAGAAAAAAAATGAGAACACATACCTTAAGAATGGTCATTCTTATGCTATGACCGTATCTTTTTGAGGATAATTATCTTAATATTTCATGATTTTCATTAATCCTTCTTTACTTCATCAATTCTTAAAATGAAAAAAATCTTCTTGTACCAAATATTGTTACCTAAGTTCTTGTCTTTTCACAAACCACATACTCAAATTGTACCTTCAAGCTCAATTTTTGTCTAACATGGACTATTCTTCCTAATCCAAACCTAGAAACATACCTTAGACAGATACATTAGACCAAGCAGTTCCTATCAGGATTCCATTTTTCTTAGAAGTATCAAAGCTTTAGCATGACTGTATACCAACATTTTCCTACACAAGAATGACTAAACTTGACTCACAACCCAATATTTTACAATACTCTACCTTTAGATGACATAGACCATAATTCTTATTCTGTAACACTTGTCACTCACTTGAATGACTTGAATCTTGATCTTCATATACTGTTTGGCATGAACCATTTCATTTTGATGCTCTTCACAATACTAACACACTTTGGAACATACTTTTAAGGCCCTTATATACCTCTAGACACTACACACATTCCTTTAAAATATTATCATGACTGAAAAAGATAAAGACATACCTTTTATTGCTTGTTTACATGATTTAAAGGAGGATAAAACACAACCATATATCTCATAATACCCTACATTCCTTCTTTCATAGTATAGTCACCACTTTCTCTATTAAACTTACAAATTTAGGTCCAACCATACTTTTTTTCAAATGACTAATTCATTTTTGATGTTCTAACTATCCTTTTCACATAGTATAACTTCCATGGATAATAATCATCAAAAAACTTAAATTACCCTGTCAAAACTTCACATACCTTCTTTCTCACGATATTTTTTAGCATGTACAGACCTAATTAAGGTCACACTAGGCACCACTAACATATTATCTCATCTCTATGTTGCCTATCACCATTTCAGGCTACATACACCATCTATATGCTCTCATAATGAAATCATGAATGGAATAATTCATATATATACATGTATCCTTCTTATGAATGTCTTCCAAACATACCAAAACTCTTTTTATGCAGCTTTAGAATAATAGGGATAGATCATCAAACAAGAAGAGCATACCTTCAATTTCATTTCTACATTTCAAGCACATACTTCATTTGAAAAAATAAAAACAATATTTCAAACCATTTTCCATGCTTACATTCTTGAAATCAATCTTGAAAACACATAATCATACCTCAATAGGTCATATATGAATTAGTAGACCCAAAGTGCAGACCAAGATGAATGACCATACCTTTGTAGATATATATAAGCCAATCCATGAAAGTTCTTACATCATGTTTCTTACTTGGCTAGGGATTCCTAAATACTTGTACTTTTCATGCTAACGTGTACCTTAATGCAAAATACTGACCTTTACAAGAAATTTTAAGAGCAACACCACTTATCTTTGAATCATGTTCTTAGAACCACTAATCCATATCATTTTCTCCTCCTCAGTTATTCATTCTTTAACTTCTCGACAATTCTATGTACAATTTTCTTGAGTGAAAATATATATTTGAAAAATAACTCATACCTTTCTTGATAGAATCATACACCTTTATATTGATGCCTTCTTGAGAATGTCATGCCCTTCTTGTCTTGCAGCTGGTTACATTTTGACTCTGGTTATAGATATATTATTACTCTCACAATGTCAACACTCTTTGACACATCATTTTCATTTATCCTTACCTCATATCCAAAAAATATGCTCTAAGGTTCTATTTGATCTCTTCATTACATGTCTCCATGGTTAAGGCTTCATAAATCATATTTCTTTCTTTCTTAGTTGAAATCAATCTCACAAACCTGATCATTTCCTTTTGAACTATTTTTTACTTTTATAGATTAAAACATGTCTAGGAAAATTTAAAATATTACACCAAGTTCATATACAACAAATTCATTTTATCCTTTATGGAAACATGTACCAGGAACTATTTTCATGCGCATAAAATAAGTCTTATAGTGATTATTGTCCTCAATATAGAGATCATCATTATTTTCATTAGTCCTGTAATCTTCATACATGAACTCCAACTTGTCCCATAAAGACTTAGCTGAATCACATTCCATCACCTTATAATGAATATATTCAAACAAACCACTCAAGATGACATTCTTATCTATCACTTTCATGGGATCTAGTAAAGTGGTGTTTCCAAAATTGACTAATTTCCAAACATCATACCAAACAGCACCTAGGTAGACCTTATTTTTTAACTTCTGAAAGACATACTTAGTTCCATTTAACATAGGAGCCTGAAAAATTGAGAGCCCTTCATCCATTTGACCAAACAAACTTGTGCCTCAAATATATCCTTCAAGTTGTTAGACTTGATTAAAAATGACCTTGTTATGATACTAATTATTAGAAGCATAGTGATTGGGGGTGAATTAGTAATTCAAAATGTTTACTTCATTGAATTTAACTTGCATACATTATTCAAAGAATCCATTCAACATACATAATCAAAGTGATCTTATTAAGTGTGTAACAAAAATCCACAAGTATATGAAATAAGATAGAACAAATGAACACTAAATATAAAGTGGGAAACCCTCAAGGGGAATTAAACCCACTGAACCTTTGCATATATTACATAACACAAAGGATTTGTTTAGTGAGGCAGCAACCCCACAAGGAGAACCAACCCTACAAGGAGC
This sequence comes from Taxus chinensis, assembly GCA_019776745.2. Lineage (NCBI taxonomy): Eukaryota > Viridiplantae > Streptophyta > Pinopsida > Cupressales > Taxaceae > Taxus > Taxus chinensis. The sequence goes on from CM034152.1 coordinate 337,377,147, forward strand.
ACCAACACCTATTTTAGTAGAGTGCCATCCCTACAAGTAGGATAAAACCCCCCAACATGACCATGCACAAACTTAGCCACTTAAAAATAAGATCACTTGAACTACTTGTTGCTCCAACAACTGATTGTGATCAATTTATGATCTCACTTTACTCAAAACCTTGTCAAACAACTCTCTCTCCTTTTTTCTCTCAAACTTACACCTTCATATGCTAATTATGTCTATTGGCATTTAATTCTTTCTTCTATGACCTTCTTATCTTCTCATACTCTTATCTACTATGTTATATTTCCTTCACACCTCTCTCACACTCTCCTTGAGCTCACTCACAACTCCACCTCATCCATTGGCACAAATGAGCAAAACACAACTACCTTTTATACTTGACGTACCTCACAAACAACAAAAAGTTTGCTAATACCATTAAGGTAAGTCATGTGAACATATAAACATATTCCAAAATCTTATATAAATCAATTAGAAGTACCTTAGAGATTGGAATTATCCTATCGAACACAAACTTGCACAGGACTTCTCAAATACTAGACATGACCTCTAATGGTCAAACTTTGAACTCTAATGGCACAAGCTAGATCCACCAAGAATCAACACCTTAGGATAGATCAAAAAAACCTCCAATACACCTTCTCCATGTACAAGAACCTTTGTAATCTTCATCTTCATCACCACTCACACCAAGAATCAATCACCACAAACTAGGTTTCAATAACCTAAAAATCATCCTCCAAAAGTGAAATACTTCACATAAAAAAACACATATTCAAGAAAAAAATGGCACATCAATAGGAAGTTATTTATTTCATATAACTCTGACAACTCATGACATCCTCTAATTCAAGGAAAAAAAACCACAAAACACTTCAATCTTTGAAACTGCTCCAACCAAGTCTAATGACTCAAGAAATAATCTTGAGGAATTTGATCTCCAACACTTAAAACACACTTCCAAGCTAAAAAAAAAACATGTAATACTTCATAGAGGATATGAAAAACACCTTCAAGCACTCACATTCATATCCTACATGGAGAAAACCGAACTAGCATACTAATTCCAAGTCATATTATTGACAAGCCAAATAGGGATGATTAGGCCATTACGGCTTAACAAGAATAACACCTCTTTTGATCAAAATATGATCTCAAATACCTCATACCATACTTCTACCAATAATTCATGCTCGTAAACCACTGCTAAAATATGCAAATTAGCTAAACACCTCTTGGATTTCCATGACTAGTTTTGCACCTTCTAGGTCTTTAGTGGTAGGAAACATTTGAGGAAGGTTTACACCAAAAATTTACACATAACTTGTCAAAATATTTTCATGGACACTTATCACACATTTGAATATTTCTAAAACAATTGGTTTTACATCATGACTCCTACAACACACACCTCTACCATAAAATGTGCACAATTTTTTTTGTTGTAGCATATCATCACTTTTGAAACCTGCAAATACCACCAAAAGAGCTCTGAAGATTCCTCTACATCCTTGAACCTTCATACCAAATTTCCCAAGTAATTTTAAGATTATACACATCAAATTTATTCTATCTCTCTGAAACTAGGTTTATGGAGGGTTTTGACCTATCATGCTTCTTAACGATGGTCCATAAAATTTTAACGACCAAATGACCTCATTATTTTTGTTATACCTTATTATATCCATGACCTAACATCCACCAAAAGATAAAACCCCCATCAAAATCACACATGTGTGGCTGAGCATCTGAAACTGACCTTCAAACTTGAAATGAGTGTTTTGTGAACTCAGTAGAGCTAAAAACAACTTTTCATGCATTATTTTCATCCTCCTGATCTCAAAATTGGAATGCACCTTTTTGATGACGTATTTGATGGTATCCAATTTTCATCTATGATTTTTTACCTCTAAAAAACTCCATACATCAGGGTTTTCTCTCATTTGTTTCACAACATTATAATACAAATAAATCCCATTGGGTTCATAAATATGATCCATCTATATCTAATGAGCATTAGGCTAGTGTTACTCAAGATCATTATATAATAAGTCAAGCACCTCCTAAGCAACCATCCCCTCAAAATTAATTCAACACCACCTCCTACTGAGTCATCTGTGGTATCACCAAGTCAAACCACATCACCGAAATATACCACCGATCTAAGATTCCTCCCCATCCTACTCAACTTTGACCGCATCTAATAACTTTTGTCAAAACAACTACTCCTTTTACTGATGGTCAAGACTCATATAAAATTCCACCAACATCACATGGTCCTACTGTTGCTTTGGCATACCATTGTGTCAGTCCTCACTCTTATCATGACATAGACAAAATATCCCACAATGGCATGAAATATCTCACATTTGTGCATAGACTTCTCCATCATCATAGTACACTTAGGGGGCATAATACTCACATGAATCCCCCTTTATCATATTAGAATAGGTGTATCTCTCATATTTTCATTATCATACCTTCATATCCTCGCATAAGCATATTCATCACATCTTTTAGCATCATCATTACTCGATGAAACACTCTTATGCTTTGGTTCACACTTGAATATTGTGGGCTTACTACACTTGAACCCCACACACTACACCATAAGGATTACACATTACGACTATTCGCACATCACACATCTTACACCATACATTCTACACTTATTCTACATCACTGATACTATAATCGATAGTCTACATCATACATTACATAGTACACTTACATCGTACATTACACATTTCACTCATCACATGGTAATATTTCATCCTACATTGTCTTCTACGCACTGTACTCACTTCCCAATGACACACTTTAGTGCCTTGGTCCATACTCAAATGCCGAGGGTTTACAAATAAAACAAACCTTACATTCAGTACACATTTATCATTCCAACTTTCATCATACAAAATTTCTAGGATAACGAAACATGTTGTAGGCTAAATCATCACTTACTCTATCATCTTGTAGTGGCATATGCTTTAGGCTACATCACCACTCCCTACTTTTCATCTTGTAGTGACATATGCTATAGGCTACATTATCACTCCTACTATGTCATCCTGTAGTGATATACGCTTAGAGACTACAACATCACTCATACATTCATTTTTTCGTGATATACACTTTATCTATAGAGTTCACACACATCTCTTCTATATGTCGCATATCATCACTACTACACATACACATGCATCACAGTGCATTAGATACAACACACACTAATGGACATTTACTAATGACACACTCTACTTTACAGTTCATTCTTTAATATTGAGGGGGAAAAATGAACCTCATTACATACACTTGCATCCACTCGAGGGCACACGAATCCTATCACTCCATTTTTTATTCCATTCCATCCATCCACAACATAGTGCATATTATGATTGATTTTACTCTTGCTCACTTTTTCTTGTTCATGGTCACTTTATTACACATGCTAGTTAGGTTACTTGTATGTCATTTATGTATATCTTCCACACATGCGTGTTCACATATTTTTCTAATTGTGATAGTAGATATAGGTCTTTTACACGTAGTATGGATGCTCACTTTCTACCCTTCCTACACTGGTCACTAGGGGAATCCACATTCGTCTCTCATAGGTGCTATTGTTTCATTTTTTACTTAACACTTTACATTACCTGATCATACATGATTTTGACATACTAGCTATCTTTCTGACATGCTAACAGGTACTTCATGTGTAGCATTTTTGATGCAGGGATATTGTCTTCCATGCTTGTTTGTTACATTATCTGCAATTGTTTGCTCTTGTTTTCGGGCCTTGCCCTATAATTAGTGTGCATGCTTGTTTGTTATTTGTGGCCATAACGGCCTTGTGTGTCTTGTGACATCTGATGACATCCCATGTTTGTAACCTGACTTTACATCCCATGTTTGTAACCTCAATTTATGTGGCTTACTTTGTCTTCTTGAGTGTTTAAACTGTTTGCTTAGATTACATACATGTTTTCCATATGCATGTTTGTTTATACTAACATTTGTCTTTGGATAGCCTCCTTGTTTATGCATGCTTTAGTTTATACCAAGCACTTCCAACATTACAACATACATGCAGTTGGTCCTCTTTTGAGGCTGTATTCTCATATCAATGACATCACATGCACCCCTAAAGAGGGGGGCATCATTTGAGTGGGTTTTACATACTAACCATAACCACTACAATTTACACTGGTTACGTTCAATGCACTTTTTGCCCTTGACATTGTGGGTTATATCAATTTGAATGAGTTCAGATCGATTCTACAAACTCCATAAACAATTTTTTTTATAGGACACTGGCATAGCTTAGGGTATTCGGGGGAGAAGTTAACAATTGGAGGATACTTAATGGAATTCTTCCTAAATACTGAAGATCAAACCACCGACATTGGATCACCCAAAAAATAAGGATAATATAGAGATCTCTTCGCACATAGTTCAAGGAAGCAGTTAAAGGTTGGAGGACACAAATTATTTCCTCCCTATACTTCTTTGACCTTTGGTGTTGGATGGCCCAAAAACCCTGACAGTACAAGTTATCCCTCTACACTCTCTTTCTCGACATGGATCAGGTGCACTTGTTCCATTTACACTTTTTCATTTGTGTGTTTTACATTTACATACTTACACATGCATCTTTTACATTGCATTTTTACACTTACATACATACATATTTGACTACTTGATCATTTTATGCTTAAAGGTCTACCTATATGAGAAACAAGCAGTCAAATGAGGGAAACAATAATAATGAAAATAACGACACTTCGCGATAACACACACCATACTAAACATGTAGGTACATCATACACAACAGAAGCTACGCATGTGTTTCTACCTTAGGTTCACTCTCACCCACTCATTTTTATGCATTTTCATCTTTAGTTTCCCTTTCCACCATATTTTTGTCATTCCACCGCTTTGTGTAGTCCTTCAAAACATTTTCTACTACAATCTTCATGGACATCAGGTACGCATCTCTATCTACTTTATGTTACCGAGATTTTTCTCAACAACATAAAGTGGGGAAAATTTAGACAAAAAATTATGCACTTTATACATTATTTAGTCACCTGGTCTCATACTACTATTTAGAGGGTTTTTGAGTGAAGAAAGTACTAATTAACCCCCATCTTTTGGCTAGTTTCTTTAATCTTAGTTCATCATTACTGACCTCTTACACCCACCTGCCCAGTCAAATTCTATCATCCTACGTTATTTTAGCCTCAAATGGGGTGTAAAAATTAGTACTGGGGCACCTATGGGTGCCCTGGTCCCACAGAGGCACCTCGATCCTTTTTTCTCTTTTTAATGCCACTTTTTGGGATCTTTCTATCCATTTTAGATCTTTATTTTTTTGGTGGTCGGCCATTTCAAGGTTAATTATGAAATTAGAGCAAGAGAAACCTATACATATAAAGTTATGAGACCATAACAAGGGACATAACATCATTCACTACTATCATCCATCTAGAGTTGGCATCCATCTATTGCATTGGATATCAATTGCATCCACATAGCTCCATCACAAAGCACAAGGCTAGGACATCTGCATCACACTGCATAGGGGGAGGGATTCTATTCCATTTCATGCACACATTCTATTACATTTTTTACACATAATTATTACTCACTACTTCACAAAGTGCGACTGACACAAGAACAACCTAGGGCATGTTCACACACACTTTCACATAGAATTACACCAGGCCTGAGATGTAGTGCAATGATCGGTTAATTAGTCTACCATTGTGGTAGCTGAGGTCAGTCTGACCCTTTCATATGTATTTTTTATTTTTTAGGTTTTGATGCTTATTTTGGGTTCTTGAAGGTATTTCCTTCATCTTGGATTATCAGCGACATCTAAATCAGTATAGAGAATATGATATGACATACAGTGAAGGTTTTGGACCACCTCCGAGCCCTGCAGAGATCAATTTCAGAGCTTTTGCAAAGACTAGGGTGCATCCAGATTATAGACCAGAGTACCCACAGGTGCTCTAGTCCCTATCTAGGTGCTCTAATCTAGCTAGATACTCCAGATCCATCCTTTTTAGGAATTTTGTACATTCATTCCCACTTCTTGATTTTCCAGTTACCTCTGTGACACTATCCTACGAACATCTCCTATTTAACTGAGTTCTTTCCTCTTCACTCTTGCACATTAGGGTTAGCATTTCCTTTTGCATGGTTGCTTGGATCATTTATATACTCATTTACTGCATTTATTTAGTTTATTACAATTTTTCATAGCTTAGATTAACTATCTCCACATTTTCCATTTTTAATTAATTACTTCCATAAATAACTATTAGCTATTTGGCAGTTTGATAAATATTGCTAGTGACATTTCCTTCCGGATTTCTAACTAGGAAAATTGTGAAGGCATCATTGAATCTTCTATAGTGACTCTTGCTATTCTCATAGGTCAATTGAGTGTAAAAATAAAAACTGGGAATATTCTTCCTACCACCCTTACTTGATAGGCCAATCTAGATTCTATATCCAATAATGATATAGATTAAATAAAAACAAATATAAAATAATCTAGTATGGCGGCCACGTGTCAGTTGTTAGGTCATGTTTTTTCAAATAATTTCCCTAAATTGAGATTTTTATTACCTTCATAGATAAATTTGATGAATATGCGCATGCATTATTGAAATTATTTGGTTGAGGGAAGGCCTATTACACTTACAAGGAGTGTTATGATATAAAACAATTTTTTAATGAAGTAACTGAAAGAGGGTTTAAAACCCGCAAGTGAGGATCACAAGGGATGACGTGCACATCAACGGACGTGTGAACGACAACATGAAGAGATCACAGGAGGAGTGAGCATCAACCGAATGTGCATGCAAAGATTTGAAACATGGGTAGAACCTGGTTAAGCCATAAAACTCTCCTCTATCTCATAGATCAAAAGACGTGTACATATAGGAGGTGCTGAGTAACCCCCAGTGCTGCAATCATGACAACTCGAGTAGAGAGGGGGAGTTACATTCCTAGAATAGAAGTGTAACTCCCAATGACACATATGATGCACTGACGCACTGATGCGCTGATGCACTGATGCATAAGGGAATCTCATAATGACCCCTAAATGACACATGGACCTACGATCTCACCTAAGTGAGATGACTCACCTAATGATGTGGAAAATAACACACACCAACACCCCCCTTCATCGTAACTTAGGATGAGGTGGCAAGTCAGAAATGAGAAATGGGTCCTGACACAAAGCCTGATGAGGTACCCATGTACAAGAAAGAAGTCCCAAGCAGTGAAGGAAAACCCAGTGGGAAAAACATCCACCACAAGAGAACAACACACTCTCTAATCTAAGAAAGATGCCAAATATGGGTCCTGGCCATAGACGAGCCTGAAAAGGTACCCATGTACAAAGAGGCAATCTCTCAGAAAGAAGAAGAAGAGAGAAGAAGAGGGAGACGAGAGGAATGCAAGAAGATGCCATGGACGGATCTGAACTCTGCAACTCTAGGAAGTCTCCCAGAAGAATGTCGATGACGAGATCCTCTACCTCTGGACTGAAGAAGAGCCACCCGCAACGAACTGTGTGCCTGCCCTTAGGAAGGACAGAAATGACGTGCTGGAAGTCCACCCACTCCACAAAGGAAACTAAAGGCAGCAACACGAAGAACTCTGAGTCTGGTGCACAGAAGTGTGACATAGGTCTAGTGAGTGAGTGCCAAGGAACCGAAGGTAATGCCACGTGTGTAGAACTGTCAGAGTGAAAAAGAGGAACACCCACAGAAAGGATGTCCAAGTGATGTGAAGGGAATAAAACATCCTCCACAACAGAAAAGGGATCCACAACTGAGGGTGGATCAATGAAGGTCTCTGGAAATGTGGAAGTGGTAAGATTCCCAGAAGGGGCACTCCCAACAACAGAGATGATGAACTCCTCTGAAACACCTGTAGATGGATGAGGGACCTATAGTGCATCACAAGTAGACTCTGTGAAAAGATGACTAAGGTCAGGTAGATACTCATCCCAATGAGGGGGCTCAACAAACAGAAGAGTGATGTCAGATAGGTATGAGTCATCCAATGAAGGTAGAGGAGTGGAATGGGCCTCTCACACTGGAAGTGGAAAAGAGGCTGGTGTAATGATGTATGAAGCTGAGTAGAAGACTGCTTGATATCTGATGAGATGTGGGAAGTGTCAACACTCTCTGGAATAGTGAGAGAAAGAGGAGAAGAGTCCTCTGTAATGCTCTCTGCATCATAACTAGGGTACACAATCCTTGTCATCAGAAGTAGAACCAAGTGAGTCTATGTCAGTGGAATTTTCATCACATGAAGAAATGGAGGAGACAACTGAATCATCAGCAGCAGCAATGGCGGCAGTATGTGAAGGGTATCCATAGAAGGACTGAAGAATGCTCCAAACACGGTGAGGTGGATCTGAGTCTGCCACGTGAAACCAGAGAGAACGAGAGACATGCATCATCATGTGACCAAAGACATGGTCACAAGTGTCAAGGAAATCCTCTAGATGACGATGATCAGCGGGTGTAGGAACTGGCCCAAGCAAGAAGGGTAAAAGACCCTCATGGGTGAAGTAACATTCCATGGAAGCACACCAAGCTGAATAGTTCCCTCTCCCAGTGAGAAGTGGCGGAGGCTGTAAGGTGATCCTACGATGCTCAAGTCTAGAAAGAGCACTCTCCATGATGAAAAATGCAAGATGCAAGGTGCACGAAAGCAAGACGTCGGACTCGACCGATAATGCGTCTGCGTGTGTAGGCCCAAGAGTACAAGCAACCCCCCCAGAATGTGGCACTTTATAAAAGTAGTGCGTTTACAAAACTAATAATGCCATCATGTAATGTGTGAAAAATCATGCAACTTTGACCAAAGAAGTGCTCAGAAATGAGCAGCGAGTCAAAAGTTATAGCATTAAAACAATTCCCGCAACTGATGGAAAAAATACACTAGATGCTGCAAATGCATTAAAAAAGTGCACGAGATGGGTGCAAAGGGTATCGTGTGACTACTCGTTGGAAATGAAACAAAATTTTAGCAGGGGGTTTATTTTGACTGCGAGGGGGGATTAGCCTCCTGCCAACCCTGGACCTCACCCTCCGTCTTCAACACTCGTAGGAAGGTATTAATACAAGCCAAATAGACCCCAAAATTTGTTACAATGCCAAGAATGAAATGTTTTGTTTTTTAATCACCCTAAAACATTAAAAAAGAAGGTGATAAGGAGGGGCCCACGTTTGGAAAGATCTGCTCTCAAGGGAGTTGGAAGCCACGTGGCTGTTGATGGTGGTTGCAGGTTCCACGTGGTAACTGCAATCCACGTAGCATGTTTGCCAGCAAACAAAGAAGATGTTGAACAGCCAGGGATGCGTTGCAGTGCTGTTGGAGTAGATGTGTACGAGCCAGAAGATATGTAACCAGCTCTGCAACAACAGTATGGTTGCCAAGACGTCCAAGACACCAAAAGGTCAGAAAAAAATGTTTTGAGTAATGCTGTAGCAGCAAAAAAAACAACGTTTTTCAACGCATGTGGTGGGGAAGGTTGCTGGAGGTCGCTGAAGTCACGTGCTGTAGGTGAGATTGGGCTACAAGCACGTGGGAGAGCAGCCTGAAACCACCAAAAAAATGCCAGAAAAGTAGAAAAACGGCTTGTGCTGGGTGTGCAGGTCAAAAAAAAACATTTTTTTTTCAATGCAAGTGCCTCCAAAAATGTGCCACGTTGAAGAGTGGAGTTTGATGTTGGAAGGAATTCAGCTCCCAAGTTTGAACGCTGAAAACGTTCCAATAGCTATTGGAGAGAACCATGCTGAATGAACAAGCAACTTTCCAGTTTGCAGAGGAGGGCACGAATCATGCCACAAGAACAGATTTCAAATACAGGAAAAGCAGTTGAGCAGAGGAACACTGAGAGTGGAAGCAGGTAACGTCCAAGGAGTCATGAGCTGTGGACCTGAATGCTGCTCTAACGCAATTAGTAAAGCTTTGAAGCAAATAGTTGCAGAGTAAAAGTAACGTTTTCGGAAAGCTCTATGAGCGAGCAAACAGTGCAATTTGAACACACAGGATTCAATAAGGTAATGAGGAGACACCAATGGTCCAAAACTGCAGGGAAGCATAAACCACCGAATGCAAGGTAGAGAGACTCAATTCACTAGGAGGAGGATGCATGTAACATGAAAGGCGACAAGTTGGAGTATAGCTCGAAGACAAAACTCTTAAATCTGCAACCCAAAGTCCACAAAACATGCATACAACCCCAAAGAATAGATCGGTCAAAGACACTAAACCTGAAAACACCAGAAACTGGTACAACAACCTCAAACACCCGAGCAAGAAACCGGAACCCATGAGCACAAAGAGAGGTATAAATGCCCGAAATCAATGCATGTAGAGAACAGTCAGAATAACTATTACGACACACGCACGAAATCTATATATCACGCCGGAAGTCGGAAAACACGCACAGAAATGCCGATGAGTGCATGGATCCACAAGATCCACTCTGATACCATGAAAGAGGGTTTGAAAACCCGCAAGCGAGGATCACGAGGGATGACGTGCACATCAACAAATGTGTGAACGACAACGTGAAGAGATCTCGGGAGGAGCGAGCATCAACCAAATGTGCATACAAAGATTTGAAACACGGGTAGAACCTGGTTAAGCCATAAAACTCTCCTCTATCTCATAGATCAAAAGACGTGTACATATAGGAGGTGCTGAGTAACCCCCAGTGCTACAATCATGACAACTCGAGTAGAGAGGGGGAGTTACATTCCCAAAATAGAAGTGTAACTCCCAATGACGCATATGACGCACTGACGCACTGACACGTAAGGGAATCTCATAATGACCCCTAAATGACACGTGGACCTACGATCTCACCTAAGTGAGATGACTCACCTAATGATGTGGAAAATACACACACCAACATATCATTCTTAAACCATCCAATACTTCTCAACAATTTGAAACATGATTTCATGACAGTCCATCTTACTTGCAATACTTATTCTACATTATTTCCCAAGACCATGGCTTGATGCACTTGATCCAGCTGATACAAATCTTTAGCTTCCATGCCATCTTGTTATAACATATCTCTAAGATATAAATCAACTTGTCATCGTATTTCAACATGTATGTCTTCCTACAGGGTCTTGATAACCTTTTAGATGTTCATCATGAATGTAATTATAGAAAACACGTAGATTCATACCTTTAAATGAATCTTTGATTAGGTAACTTTCTCTTCACAACAAATTTTAGTCATTAACCTTGTATTATCAGAACTTTGTGACATTATTTTGTAACTTACTTGAATCATAATGTTCTGCCCATAAATTATTAGAACCATACCTCCTTGATGAGATCAACCATGTATTCCCTCTGAGTTTTATATCTTGAATGTCTTCTTGAGACTACACATAACATAGAGACACTCTCTTCATAACACTACACATAATTCTTAACTTTAACTCCACTACTCATGATCATGTTTATACAACACAAACAATGAGACTAAGTCAAATATATTCAAACCATACCTTGCATTCTTGGGATGTAATGTTTTTCTCAGAATAAAGTTACCATTTTCCAAACCTTGAGACACATTATTTCATCTATAAGAAGCCCTGTAGACATCCCTTCCACTTCATGCACATGTAATCCTTACTACAGTACCTGCATACTACCTTTTGATACTGTGCTCTGCCTCTCACACAATATATCATGACTATCACTTATCTTTGCACCTATTAGATCTTTGAACGAAATTAGAGCAGAATTTACAAACCTCAAGCCTTCATTTCTTTTCAAGACCAAACACAACTTCATGAAACTAATGCAACAACACCTAGAAGACAACATACCTTGTATGACATAGCATCTCAATATTAAATATTTTTCTCGAATTAATGATGATCTTAAGATCCTTCAATATTCTTCACAGCATATCATGATACAAGAACTCACTTAATGCATCTCAAATATTGACTCAAGGGTTAAAACACAGTCACAAAGGAATTACCCTGCACCATACCTCTATCAAAGATTTGATACTCTTCCCTTCAGCTCTTATCACACTTACTTGCAGACCTTTGATCACAATGAAACAAAATATTTTTGGAGAAATCTTCCACAAACTATGAATTTTTCATAACTTAGGAAAATAAATTTTAAGAGCACTCATGACCCCAAATACTTTATGAATTTCATGGAAGAGTGCACTCAAACAAAAACATAGAATCCTTCTCAATTGTACCTTCAAATGTAGAGCATCCACATACCTCTCTACCTCCTTATAAATACAACTTTGAAATTTTGATGTCTTTCAAAGAAAGAGCCTTGTAAAACCTTGAATTAATTACTTGAATCCACATCATCTCCCCCCGGGATAAGCATCACTTTCCAGATCATATTGAAAGATCATCTTTACTTACTTTTTCATGAATACATATTGAACCATCTTCACCAAATCGGGACTTATTGATTCATGAAAAGACCATTCCCTTATAATGAGAAACTTCATGATGTATATAACTCTTATCATCTATCAATACCTTGATTCTTCAAACTTAGTTTAGAGGATTTCTTTCAATAGTACTAAGACTTGACAATGTTATTAACTAAGACACAACTTCAAGTATAAAATTCATGTAAATTAGAGCACTTTGAAAAAGGATAATAACAACCTTTTGATGGCATGAGTCCATACTCATACCAAAACATAGTAATAACATACCTTTATTTACACTTTTACATTACTTATGATGACCTTACATACTTCTTAAGATGATATTCATGTTAGACACGTAACAAATCAAAACAATGACCATGGATTAGGACTTCTTGAGACTCCATGTATAGACCTCTGAGATATATTTCAAGGCATAACATAGACTAAACTTCATGGGTATCTACAAGTAACCATACAATACACTTCCAATAAACCTTGACATGACTCAGACCATTTAGACCATGACATGATGGACTTTGACAAACCTTTTAAATCTTTAATACAAACTTCTTATTTATGCCTTAACTGACAAGAATTGACAGATTGAACTTTCAATAAAATACCATACTAATTAACCAAGGACATTACTTTTTAAAGAGATGATCATAATTTGGACTCATATTCAGATTTCATGATGAATGAAGCATATTTTTGACTAAAACATCACATATTTCAATTCAAGGATTGATGAACATAGCACACATACCTTAACATAGCATATGATTATGAAGAAATCATCATCATGTTGGATCTTCAAGCATCTTATACAAACCAGAGCACAAATACTCTCATACCTTACTGTCAGACCTTCATTCATAGACCCAATACCTCAATATCGACTTCATGAACTCAAACATACCTTTCACTACTTTGCAATTCTTTGAGAATTCATATATGTGGACCCACACAACTTCATACATTCACACACATTTCATGGATTGGATGAGTAGGACTCATCCATACTTTGTCAAGATTGAACCTTAAAAAACTTTACACCTTAACTACTTAGACCAAGACTTTATGACATCATAATCTTCATGAATGGTCAAACAACACCTCCTTGACACAAACTCATACATCTTACTAACTTTAAGGATTTAGATCTCATGGACAAATCAGATTTTAAACCTTACAAATTTTTAAGTATCCCAAATACCTAGTTTCTTTAACTTCTCATGTACTGGAGATTGGATGACAGTTAGACACATATATTTTTCCTCAACCTTTGATTTTTAAAACAAAGAAAAAAAACATCCTTGATCTGATCTGAGTTTTATTAACTTTTCTTCCTCCTTGTTTGAATTAGGCCCTTATTTGACAAACCTTATTAGATTATTCTTCACATTATGCATTCAAACCGAGAATCAGTTTTCTTGACCTCTATTTCTTGGTTAACATCCTTCTTTACCACAGGAATATAATTTATTATCCTAGATTCAGTATTATGACTGATTTTCCTCGTAAAATCTTTATTCTCTTTCTTTATTTAGATGCCTGGAACGTTCTACTATACCCTTGAGATTCATTTTGGTGGTAATATCTTGCAATGTGACCTTGTTTGTGACAATTTTAGCACACACTACCATTCTTCTTTCCTTTTGACTCATATACACTTAGATTCCAACCAAATTCCTTAGCTTTATGACCATACTCACAATAGGAGTAGCATTCACCTTTGAAGATACTTGCACCATTCCTAGAAGACCTTCTTTTGCAATCTCTAGCTCTATGAACAAAATCATTACATGAAAAGCAATATCCACTAAATGGATAAACATTCCTCATTGCATTAATTTTTCTAACAAGGTTAGAACTTCTTGATTTATCCATTTTTTTCTCTTTCATATATGATTTATTTCTTGGTCCATCTTCTTCATCATTCTCCTCTTGCTTTCCTTTGAAACCTAGGTCTATCTTATCATTAGCAGCTCTTTTACTTTCTAAGATCCCATCAAGAGATTTGGTACTCTTTTATAACCTATCATACACATGTCAACCTACTAGATGCACCTTGTAAATCAGAGTTTAGGGATTTCAAACTTTCTTCATACCTGAAACAAGCTTATTCTTTTTCCTTTAGGGCTTTAGTCACACTCTCTACTTGTGATTCCAAATTTTTGATAGCTTGACCATGCTCTGACTCTATGAAACTGATCTTATCTTCAAGAATATGAATCAAGGACTCTGAAAATTCATAATTATTATTTAAATAAGCTTTAACATATGAATACTTACCCATTTGTTTTGATTTAAGAGGATCTTGTTCAAGTTGTCAAACTTGCTTCATAAGGACCAGCTCTGATACCAATTTTTGGAAGCACAAGGGACTAGGGGGTGAATCAGTCCATTAAAAATTTATTCCATTTCATTCATCATTAATTATAATTCATACAACCATTCAATCATACATCAACCATATATGTGTTTACTTAAACATATAATGAACTATACAAAAGAGTAAGATGCAAGAGAGTACACAAGAACAAAAAATTTAAATGGGAAAACCTCAAGGGGAATAAAACCCATTGAAACTATGCTTATATTACTTAAAGAAAATAAATTTAGTGAAGAACCAACTTCACAAGGAGCACCAAACCCTATTTTAGTAGAGCACCAATCCTACAAGGAGCACCAACCCCTAGTTTAGTGAGGAACCAACCCCACAAGGATGCTACAACCCCCCAAGATGAATAAGCACCAACTCAACCAGATAAAAATGGTTGATCACTAAAAATATGTTGCTGAAATAACTGATGGTGATCACAAATTCAGCTCCTCTCTCTCTCTCAAAACCCTTCTCAAGTATACCTTTTTCTTCCTTGCTTAAATCTATCTATCCTCAAGATGATTTATTATTTTCCATAGCTCACCATTATCTTATTCCTATTTATCACAGAATTACAAAATCATCACCCTATAATTATGGTCATTCATACCTCTGTGAATCTCTAAAATTACCCCTTGGGTCATACTTTTTCACCACAAAAAAAAACTAGTTACAAATGAGTTTTCTAATATGCTTTTATACTTGTTTCTTCCCTCCAAAACATGTATGGAAGCATTAATAATGAAAATAACATGAAAAAATAATAATTAAATCATTATAACATCACAAACTCAACCATGTAGGTTAGCTATATCATAAAAAACTCAAAAACACTCATTTGGGACGCAAGAAGCCCAAATGCACTAAAACAAGCCAACTCGCCAAAAAGGAATATTCTAGAGAAAACCCAACTTCAAAAAAATAGGTAACACAATTATTAATTTTTTAAAGCCTTCATAAACTTCATAAACCATTAAACACTCTATAACAACTTATCCTTCCGTGAAACCTTCTCGAGACCATGCACAACCAAACACCCTCAAAACTAGTCTTCAGAAAACAAACCATAACTTCATCAAATGACCTTACAAACACAATTGTGATATAAAAATGTAAATATCATGACCTTAGGATCATCATAAAACTCAAATCATTCTATAAATCAGGCTATAACACTTCCAAAACACATGTGCAACGAGACTGCCTCAAAATACCCAAAATTGCCCAAAAATAAGTCATGCAAACTAGGGCACAACAAACCTCCAAAAACATCAACCATGATCTAAAACCATAATTTACATTAATAATATCTCCCATACTTCCTTAAATGCCAATTTAGTCACCAGTCCCAATGAACAACTTGAGCACAAACTAAACTTTTCCAGAAACTTACAAAATTTAATGGGGCCCACACACAACCAAGACCTATAAATTACACCTAGAGAAATATGAAGGATTCATATAAAAACTCCATTCATCACATTTAAATAAGTAATAAATTATTTTCCACTACAGTCAAGTTATCTCAAGTCGCTACAAAGTTAGGGTTTAAAAGATCTTTACCTTCTTAACGATTGTTTATAAAAACCTAATGATAAAATGACGTGATTCCACTTGGAAAAAATTCATAATATACCTATTAAACTATCCACATGATATTTGTTCCCCATGTAAATCACACACTCTCCAACGATAAACACAATTCAACTTTGAGATCAAAATCTCACCTTTAAGAACTCGATTTTAGTAAAAATGTAATATCTTTCAAAATATTCATCATATGAACCTCAAATTTTGAGCACACCTTCATATAATAATTCCAAAAACACCTAAAATTATCATATTATCCTAAATATTTTCATACATGTTGACTCCATCACTCCCAGACATGTTCTCTCAAGGGTTAGGTCTAAGAGCAGACCGAAAATCAATGTCTAACGCTTGAACCAACACTATAAGACACTTCTGATTGTCTCTACACATCGTATACCTTATTAAAAGAATCTCACCATGATCACACAACTGCTACGTTCCTTAAATCATGATGATTTACCTCATTCTTCTCTCTAGGCCTCACAAATAAACACCTTGAACATGTTTACTTCAACAAATCTGACCTTTTCACACCTTGGCCAAGCTTTTACACCTGTTATGACCTTACACACACTTCATTACATCATCACAACATCATCTATACCTTTTAAATTCACCATCACACTCTAACAAGTCACTATACTGCTTAAAAACCCATGTAAGACCGCACAATCTCAACAAGAAACTCAACACTACCAATCAACCTTCATGACTCTTATCTCTTTTGACATTAATCATATCAATGAAAACCCTTCCAATATCTCTCTTTGAGATCAATGAAAACACAATGCCAAAATTTTCCCATTTCCCCGTTATACCTCGAATATTCCATTTTTCATACTTCAGGGGTGAACTTACAATTTGCAAACTTATAATTATAATGTTGCAAACTTGCAAAAGACCAAGTCATTTACCTATGTAAATCCAATTCAAATTTTTAGTAAAATTTTTAATGCTCAAAAACATTCCACACACCATTAAACCTGCAACTTCTTCAAAACATAAAAATCAAGGAAATGTTACGATGGTAGTACAAAACCACACTACATGGTTTATCCATGATATAATTATGACATTAAAGACCAAGGAACCACCAAAAAAATCACATATCAATTGGAAAATGATGGAATAGATTGTTTACTCCAATATACACATTTTAAATTTCACAAAATGTGATAATATTTTAACTAGACCAAACTAGGCACCAACATATTCCATTAACAAATTAGTAAGCTATTACTCTAGAAAATAATACAATTCCTAAGGTTCAATTAATATTATAAGTCTAAGTTTACTTAATAACGAATAAGGAAGTATAATTTGGTAGCTTATTTGATTAAATAAATCCCTAGCATCAAAGCACAATTTAAATGCAATTTTAATTATTCAAACTCATTTAATTCAAAAAGAAGAGGGGGAAATAACCCCACTAGCCAATTAAAAATACAAATAGGGATACCACTTTCCAAGTGGATCCTCTTAGGTCTTATGAGAGTCATAGGATTGAAAATTTCTACACCATTAATCTTAGGTTTGGATAGGAAGTCCTAAATATCCTTATTTTCCATTATATCTCTTTGTTTTTTCTCATTTTCGCTTGGTTTTCTTGTAGGTTTCAAGGGAGATTTAAAATGGAGTCATAAGATAAGGGAACTCTGTTTATTCTTCATGCAAAAACCCCTATTAAGGTTTGGAAAAAATGTGTATATTTACATACATTTTTACATGGATATAGTTGCTCATTTAATCATTATATATATATATTATAACCCTAATGCAGGTTGGCCACAACCTCCCATGGGAAATTTACAATGAAGAAAAAGTGTGTGTGTGTGTGTGTGTGTGTGTGTGTGTGTGTGTGTGTGTGTGTGTGTGTGTGTGTGTGTGTGTGTGTGTGTGTGTGTGTGATAAACATGTTTTCAACAAACTTCTTAATGAAAACGAAACCTCATATATTAAAGACTCACATAAATCTATATATAATTGTATATATGTATGTATGTATGTATGTATATATATTATCACACATAGTGTATATATATGTACATATATATAATTTGATTCATATTTAAAATTTCCTATAACCTTGTAAGGCGAGAAAATATTTCCATATCTTGTTTACACACCAGAAATTAAGAAGTTTGTATCTAATTTAAGAACCCAAGATAAGATAATGAGAACATTGCACAAGATAAAAATAAATTATTATCAATGATTGAATCACATTTGCATTATAATATCAAAAATATTTTTAATTAGTAGTTTAATTTCCTCTTAATCGTTTCAAATGAAAATTTCAACAAAGTAAAAATGAGAACTTAATCTTTTTTTTCATAAACAATGAGTCAAGAGATTTCATAATAAAGAAAAAACACAAAATATTATCACATTTTAACCTTTCTAAATAACATCTTTATTCCATTTTACTCCTTTCATCATAAATCAACCATTAACTAAAGAAACGTTTTTCAAGACTATACACACTTTAAATGAGATTTTGGACTTGCCACACTCATTTTTCTAGGCTAATACAAGGGGGTGATATTTATACAAGTTCAAGAGTTTGATGCAAAGATAAAAAATCATGGAGAACCATGATATAATGAGAACCTCACTTCATAAAACCTTACAAACTTATTCCCTTCCAGAATAAGAAGTACAATAGGATTCACATTAAGATCTCCATTTCATTACAACATAGAAATAACATGGAAAATAATATATCATACTCCAAAATTCTACCTTTTAAACAATATTTTTAAAGGGGATAACAATGAAAATTTCCCATATAATACCAACCATTTTACATTCCTTTTTTTTTTTCAATTTACAAGAAAATACAACTCTAAAATGCAAGTGGTACCAATTTCCATGATAGCTCCAAAATTTAGCTCCAACTTCATTATCAAACCTCCAACATAACAAAAATAAATGGCTTCTATGATTCTCCAAAATTAAACACACAAAACAACTAAGCTTAGAGGTAAAAATTATGGAATAATTTATTTGTTTTTTAGAAAGAATTAATGGGAAGAGTCACAAGTCTAAGTTATTCAAAATCTTATTGAGTTTTTGTGTGAATTAAAAACTACCTCATTCAAAAAAAAACATGACGTGATCATGTTAAAGTGATATATTGTTAAATTGGTGAAGCTAATAGCCATGTGAATGTACTAGTTTCACAGGGAAAATATCAGTGGTCCCAAGAAGTTATCACGTGGTTCTTTTCTATAAATCGTATATATATATATATATATATATATATATATATATATATATATTGATTAACCAAAATTAACTAAATATGGGAAAGTATAATGATAGTTAATCTAATGTTGTAAATAAATGCACTAAAGTAATATAGAGTAATTAAATAATTAAACTAATGGAAAGAAAACCCTAAAGTACAAGAGTAAAGTGAGGAAAGAACTCATCTGGTTATGGGTGACTGTCGCAAAGTGTCACAGGTATGAAAGGAAATTCTATAAGAAGGAACGGTTGCAAAGAGGTCCCAAAAAGGGTGGACCTGGGAGTTCTATGCAGAGTGGAGTACCCAAGAGGGTACTTGGGCACCTCAAGGCACCATGGTATGCAGAAATAGGTGCCCTGGTCTCTGAAAAAGGTCGTAACTTGATTATTTCAAGGTTGAAAGATACCATGTAACCTTCACTATCTGTCACACTAGATTTTCTTGGACTGCACAGAATGAACAAAATATTTTAAGAGACAGAACGACCTATAAAAGACTTGAAAAGAAGTATCAAAACCCTAAAAATAACAAAAGATGTAAATGAATGGGTTAGACTAACCTCAGCTACCAAAAAAGTAGGCTTATTAAACTAAGCATTGGACTTCATTTCAAACCTAAATGTAGTTATGGTGTGTGTGTGTGTGTGTGAATTTCATGCCATAAGTTGTGTCATTCACACTATGTGAAGTAGTGAGCAATACATAAATGTAGAAAATGTAATAATAGTGTGCATGGAATAGAATATAATCCCTCACCTTATGAAGTGTGCGGTGATGCAGATCTCCTAGCCTTAATGCCTGGAACTATGTGGATGCAAGTGATGTAATGGATGCAACTCTAGATGGAGTGATAGTAGTAGATGATGTTATGACCCTCATTATGGTCTCATAACTTTATATTTATAGGGTTATATTGATCTAATTTTGTAATTAACCTTGACATGGCTGACTAGGAAAAAGATAAGGATGAAAAATGGCTAGAAGTGGCCCAAAAGAGGCGGGAAAGTAGAAAGAGGATCACAGTGCCCCAGGTGGGACTAGGGCGCCCTAATATAGGCATGACCACCCCAATTTAGGCTAAAACGATGAGAAAGTGCCGAAATAGACTATAAATGTATATAAAGATGTGTGGAAATGACAAAATAAAAGGTAGAATAAGATGTCCAAAAGGTGGGATTAATTAGTACTTTCTTCACTCAAGAACCTTCTAAATAGTAGTATGAGATTAGTCTAAATAATATCTAAAGTGCATGATTTGGTGACTATATTTTCCCCCACTTTATGTTGGTTAGTAGAAATCTCGGTAACATAATATAGATAGAGATGCGTACCTGATGTCCTTGTAGAGTGTATTATAAAATGTGTCGAAGGACTAGAGAAAAGTGTGGAATGATAAAAAGGTGGAGGAGCGTGGAAACTATAGATAAAAACATGCATAGAAAATGTGATGAGAGTGAACCTAGGGTGGAATGTGTGTTTAGTTGTTGCGGTGTGTAGTGTACCTACATGATTAGTAAGGCATGTGCCTATCGTGGAATGTTGTTTTCATTGTCATCATCATCGTTGTTGTTGCCCAATTTGACTGCTTGTTTCTCATACAGGTCGAGACCTACAAGGAGAAAATGATCAAGTAGTCAAATATGTATGTTTGTAAAAAATGTTATGTAAAATACACATGTGTATATAAATTTGTAAAATATGCAAATGTAAAATATGTGAAATGAAAAGTGTAAATAGAACATGTGCACATGATCCATGTCGAGAGAAAGGAGTGTATAAATATATCCTATACTGTTGCGATTTTTTCAGGTGATATCACATCACCATGGTTGAAAAAGTGTAGGGAGGAAATTTTTTGTGTCCTCCAAACGATCTAACCTCTTCAGCTGAAATATGTGTGTGAAGATATATTTGTATTGTCCTAGTTTTTTTGGATGATCTGACACCACTAAAAGCTGAAGTAGTGTAGAGAGGCACACCCACTATAACCTCCAAGCCTATAACTATCTTCCCTAGAAATGCGAAGGACACCATGTCCTTATCAAATCCTGTTGTGTATTGCGTTTGTAAACTGGTCTGAACCCACTCATTGTATGTAAACCCACAATGAGAAGGGTAGGAAAGTATATTGTACTGAACCAGTGTAGTTGTGTTGTGTTAGTAAGTAAACCCCCAAATGATTTCCCCCCCTCTTTGGGGGCACATGCAACATCATTGATAGGAGAATGCAGACCCGAAAATAGGACCAACCATGCACTTTGAACTATATACCACTGGAAATTTCTTTGTAGAAACCAAGGCACACACAAAGAAGAAGGCCTATCCAAAGACATAAGTGTAAAGTAAAACAATGCATGCATATAGAAAAACATGTGTAAGCTACGCAAATAAATGTAGTAAATGTAAAAAAGTAAGAAAAAAAGTAATTTGCACACAGTAAAGCAGGTTGGAAAAATGGAACATCACTCACTAATGTCACAAGACATGTAAGGATTTCATGACCGCAAACACAAAAACAAGTGTGCACACCAAACATAGGGCAAATGCCCGCAAATAATAGAAAAAACAATGGCAGTCAAGTACAAACATAGAAAACAAGTAGTCATGGAAACATGTAATCCTGTACAAACCAAGTGATGCACATAGAACACCCGATTAGCATGTTAGAGAAATAACCAATATGTCAAAGTCATGTATGATAAAGTAACGTAATATTCTAAGTATAAAATGAAACAATAACACCTAGATGAGATGACATGTGGATGCCCCCAATAACCAATATAGGAAGGGTAAAAGGACGAGCATCCATACTACATGTAAGATTCAAGTATCTGTGATCACACTAAATAAAGGCATGAATGTGCATGTGTGGATGAAATAGATAATGAATTTATAAGATATCAATCTAACATGTGTAGTAAAGTGAACATGTAAAACACTAGAAAGCAAGAGTAAATTCCCCCAAGATAATGCAATATGTTATGGATGGATGGAATTGAATGTAAAATAGAATGATAGGAGCTACATGCCCCTCGAGTGGATGGAAGTATATGCAATGAGATTCATTTTTTCCCCCCCTCAGCATTCAAGAATGAACCATAAATGAGAGTACGCCATCAAGAAATGGTCGAATAATGTCTGTTGTGTCCAGTGAGCGTTACAATGAGTATGCCTATGTGTGGGTGATGAAATGCAGCATGTAGAAAGGATGTGCATGAACCCTATAACTGAAGCATATATCATGATTTGGCCTACACGTATATCACTACAAGATTAATAGTTGGGTGATGATTTAGCACTAAGCGTATATCATTAGAAGATGAAAAGATGAGAGATGATTTATCCCTAAGTAGTATATCACTAGAGGATGAAAAGATGAGTGATGATTTAGCCCTAAGCATATATCACTATAATATGAGTAGGATGAGTGGTTGATGTAACCTAAGGTATATACCACTACAAAGATGAAATACGGTGGAAGTGGTAGATCTATCCTAAAGCATATACCACTACTACATGAAAATTATGGAGATGAGTGGTGATTTAGCCTAAAGCATATGTCACTAGCCTAACAATGTTTCATGATGAAATGTTGCATGGTGAGTGTAAGGTCCATTTGATTTATAAACCCTCGGTAGTCAAGTATGGACCAATGAAATAAAGTGTGTCATAGGGTAGTGAACGCAGCGCGTAGAAAACAATGTAGTAGGTGTAATAATGAAATGACCATGTGGTGAGTAGGGTTTGTAAATGTGTGGTGTGTAAAATACAATGCTAAATGGGTATGGACCGTGTAACTATGTAATGTGCCTCATAGAGTTGTGATGTGCATCAGGTGTAGATAGACTAGTAATGTAATATGTATGGATGAAATGTAAAGATAGCCTCATATGTGATGTAGACTGATGTAATATGTAAAATATGTGCATATTGTATAATGTGGATATGTATGTAGATGGCCTAATAATGTGAAGGATGAATAACATATGATCATAAATGCATAGATGATAGAAGTATTGGAAAACTAGTAAAAATGTGTGATCTTATGAAAAAGGGTGTGGATAATAAGCTATAGAATGTAATGGTGTATGACACGCAATGTGTGATGAAATGCAAGTGTGTAATGCCTAAGGTCATAGTGTGTGGGGTTCAGTAGTAATGGCCAATCCCTCATCAATCAAGTGTGAACTGAAGCACAAGAGAGTGTGTCATGGGGTAATGACGCTAGAATATATGATGAGTATGCCTAATGTGAGAAAAATGAGGGTATGAGAATGTGAAGAGTGTTACTATGCTAGGATGAAATATGCAAGAATGTTGGGAGTGTGATGTAGAACTATGTAAATATTATAGAATGAGGGGGGGATTAGGTGTTATGCCCCCCAAGTGTACTATGATGATGGAAATTATATGCAAACAAAATGAGATTTGTCATGCCATTATGGGAGAGTTTCTTCTGTGTCGTGATAAGAGTGAGGGCCAACACAATGGTAGGATGAAGCAACAGTAGGACCATGTGATGGTGGTGAAAACTTGCGATGTGTCTTGACCATTAGTAGAAGGAGTGGTTGCTTTGACAATAATTAGTTGTACAAGCGGAAGTGGAGTAGAACGGCTTGAAAGGTTGAATGGTGGCATCTTTGGTGGTACTTGTCTTTTCGAAGAAGGCGTAGGAGAAATGGTGACAGGATGCTCAATAAGTGGAGAAGAAGCAACATCAAAAATAAGAGGAGCATGTGATGGAACTATAGTTTTCCTGACTAGGAGGAGAATCATTATGCACATGTGAGTGACCATCAATATCAAGCATGTGATAAATAAGAGAATTATATATAAACTTATCTTAGAACATCCTTAGAAGGAGACTCACTAGTAGCTGCATAGCATGGCTAAGCAGGGGGTGAACTAATTTTGATAGTTTGTTCACTTTGTTGACATGGGGATACCGTAGGTAATTGATTAGGTGGATCGTGACTAATCGAAGAAGGAGATATCCTTAGGAGCCCATGTGGGAATAGTAATCTGTGTAGAGAGGACGATGTAACATGATGTTTGGGAAGTAAATGAGATAAAAAACCCTTAATGCTCAAGATGTTTGGCTCTACAGTTATAAAGCATATGAAATCATTGCCATTAGTATGTCCATTGATTCAATGATAATGGTCAATATGGACGATCCTAATATTTTGTAAGTCAACAAGGAGGATAGAAATGGGTAGACGATGGCAAATTGATCAATTGATGACTAAGAAGCAGAGTAAGAATATCATGTGGCATAGTATTATGCTCAAATATGAGAGGATCTGGTGATGGCATGACATGTGGTTTTAGCTATATGACATGCAATGGACATAGATTTAAGAGGAGAGGTAGAGGGAGTAGAAACATGCGATTGAGAACCATCCTTAAGCTAACGAATTTCATATCTAAGAGATGTGATTGTTGATTCCATAGCTTGAAATTTATCTTGAAATACATAATTAAGATCTCAAATTTATTTGCAAATAGATTAATTGGAATTAGACTCAAGGGAGCATGTAGAAAGATGACACAAGATAACGTTGACCTGGGTAGGCAATATGCTGATAGGGAGATGCATATGCTCTAGGGTTTTTTGAAGAGCATCTTTATAGGATGGGTGCATTTGAATCAATTAAAGCAAAGAGACTTGAAAATCATTAGAAGCCATGGTACAAAAGATGAGAAAATCCCTAAAATGAAGGTGGAGTCAATGGTCGGGTTCACCAAAATGATTAACGAAAATTAACTAAATATGGGAAAGTATAATGATAGTTAATCTAATCTCAGAGGACATAAACATTGTAAATAAATGAACTAAATTAATAAGGATTAATTACATAATTAAACTAATGGAAATAAAACCCTAAAGTGTAAGAGTGAGGTGAGGAAAGAACTTAATTGGTTATGGGTTGTTGTCGTAGAGTGTCGCAAATATGATAGGAAATTTCAGAAGATGGAACGATTGCACAGAGGTCCCAAAAAGGGTGGACATGGGAGTTCTGAGTAGACTAGAGCACCCAGGAGGGTACTAGGGCACCTCAAGGCACCCTAGTATGCACAAATAGGCACCCTAGTCTCTGAAAAAGGTCATAACTTGATTATTTTAGGGTCAAAAGATACCCTGTAACCTTTGCTATCTGTCACACTAGATTTCCTAGACTACGTCGAATGTATGAAATATTCCAAGAGAAAGGATGGCCTATACAATACCCAAAAGGAAGTATCAAAACCCTAAAAAAATTAAAGATGTAAATGAATGGGTCAGACTGACCTCAGCTTTTAAAACATTGGGCTTACTAAACTGATCATTGCACTACATTTTGAAGCCAAATGTAGTTCTAGTGTGTGTTTGCATGTCCTGCCTTGGGTTCTATTGTTCCATTCTCACTATGTGAAGTAGCGAGCAATAAATAAATGTAGAAATTTTAATAGTATGTGTACATGGAATAGAATAGAATCCCTCCCCTATGAAGTGTGTTTTGATATAGATCTCCTAGCCTTGATGCATGAAACTATGTGTATACAAGTGATGCAATGGATGCAACTCTAGATGGAGTGATAGTAGTAGATGATGCTAGGACCATCATTATGGTCTCATAAATTTATATTTATAGGGTTATCTTGATCTAATTTTGTAATTAACCCCGACATGGATAACTAGGAAAAAAGTAAAGATGAAAATGGCTAGAAGAGGCCTAAAAAGATGGAGGAAATTAGAAAGAGGATCAGAGCACCCCAAGTGGGACTAAGGCACCCCAATAAAGGCCTGGGTGCGGAGGTTTAGGCTAAAATGATGGGAAATCGTTGAAGCACACTGGGCATGCATATAAATATGTGCGGGAATGACAAAATAAAGGGTAAGATAAGATGGCCAAAAGGTGGGATTAATTAGTACTTTCTTCACTCAAGAACCTTCCAAATAGTAGTATGAGACTAGGATAAATAATGTCTTAAGTGCATGATTTTGTGACTACACACACACACACACACACACACACACACACACACACACACACACACACACACACACACACACACACACATATTCAAAATTTGTCTATACAATTATTTATACTAAGTCTTACTTAAGTGTGCAAGACCCCCTAATATTCAAACCATTATCTATCCATATTTTAGTCACTTAAATTGAATTTTCAATTAATTCAACCGACATATCTACCCATATATTTTCCCATTATTTAAATAAAATCAAAAGGTTCAAATGATCTACTAAGTTCAAAAGGACTATTTATCCTACATGGATACCAAACCTTAGATATTATATTATAACTAATGAGGTATTCTACATTATAATTCAATCTCTATGATTCTAATAATTGCAACCCTAAGCTATAAATATGATCACACTTATTATTATATTGAGACTCCTTTTATATTTGGACCCTAGTTCCAAAACTAATTAAAAACATTATGTTAATAAACATGGATGGGACCTATTATTAAACTTGGTCAAATTGACCACAAGTGGAGAGGAGGATGTAATATGAGCCCTTGTATTGGGCCAATCCTCTCCCTTATATCTAGGGCATCTATATACCGCAAGTTTTCTAACACAACCTCTTATTTATCCTCCTTTTTCATTTTATTTTCTTTTTGTTTTCTTATTATTTCTTCTATCTCTCTTTGTATCTTATGTTGCAGCTCTTATGGAAATAGTTATAACTATATGAAAGGTCATAATTTGGTATGGGTGAATTTCTTGTGTGTGTGCGCATGCACGCGCGCACGCGTGCGCGCGCATGAGCGGGTGTGTGTATTAAGAAACATAGTTTTTGGCTTAGTGTTAAAAGTGGCCAAGAAGGGGAAAAGGTTTGACTGTGTATTACACACATTTAGCCATATAGAGGAGGGGCCAACTATGTATAATACATAGTTGACCAAGGATAAGTGAGTCTGAAGGGCTGGGAGTGGAGTTGGGACAATTATGAGGACCATGAAAACAACGGTAGGACCACAGAGGATACGGTAGGTGGGGAGGGGTGTGGGAATGGCTCGGCCATCCCACAAACACTAAGAAGAGGGAAGGGGGTCGTGGCCCTCTCAAATATATATATATATATATATATATATATATATATATATATATATATATATATATATATATATATATATATATATATATATATATATATATAATTTAGTACAATATAAATTTCTATGTGGGGAATGGGTTGGGCTAAGTCCTCCCATTCCCACTTTTTTTAGATATTTAGTCTTAAAATATTTATTTAATATGTTTTTTTGTTTATAAGGTTTGATCCTAAGATCTTATTAAAATAAAATTTGTATAATGTACATTTATTTTAAATATAACATATTAACGTAATATTAATTTTAATAAATGGGTTCAATGTATTACATACATACATATATAAGATAGACTCCATTCTTGTATAATAACTAGTATAGGTAATTAAATATAGACTTTCCAATATAAAGTAGATTTAAACAAGGTCCTTGTGTGTGTGTGTGTGTGTGTGTGTGTGTGTGTGTGTGTGTGTGTGTGTGTGTAATTATTCCCATACAACCAATATGGCTTATATGAAAAAGCTAATATAAATTCCCTCACAATCAATTATTTGACTAACTAGAGGTACACGTTGTTTTCTTTTAACATTGTTCCTATATACTTAAAATCACTTCCATAATATAAATTTACTAAAGACGAAATGCAAATTCTTAAACCACATTTTCAACAAAAGTTATAATTCTAAAAGGATACAACATGTATCCTTACATATTTCTTAATTGATGAAGAGATTTACTAAACAAGGTATTCATGCAACAACTTATTTTATTAGTCTTTCTTTCACCTTTTCCTAAGTTCATGGTAGTTTAAGGCATCCTTCAAATACTCCCTTACACAAAACAATAGAATTTGCAATATTTTTTAATAATATAAGCCCACAATATAAGAAAATGGAGAGAGAAGGGAATAAAGAGATTTAAATATCACAATTTTATTTGATTCAATCATAATAATTTCCAAACAAACACATTTCTAAGAATCATTACATTTTTGACCTTTACTAGCATTTGAGTCACAATAAAATGAATAATAATACACTTTGAATATGTAACCCACAATCGGATACAACTTACTTCCAAATTATATTATGAAGTTCACACAACACAGACAACAAAGTGGCCCTTTTCACCACTACATTCACTATCCAACTCCACAACCAAACATGCCAAAAATGGAGGTAAAGGCAACATTCACCTCCCAGCCATGTAATGGGGAAAGTTTCTTCCCATTTCCCTATGAAACTCCTAACTAACGAAAAGTCTCCATAGCCAACACCAAAACTTGGATCACATTTTTTTTCCAATATTCCCAACACAAAATCATTCGAATAAAAATCAAACATGTGTATTTGAAAAATACTCAAGAGAGAAAGGGAGATACATTTCAAACAAAACACACACTATTAAGATTTTATAAGCTTGCAAGGGGAATTAGAGGCATTCCAAGCTACTTATTACACCACTAAGGGGTTTGGCATGAGTTCTTGGTCCCTTTAATAAAATAAGATGCATGTCACTTACCCCTCCACCTAGTTTATCTAAAAACCCACATATCACTCCATTAGAACAAATCCCAAGCCCTTTTGGTTCCTCCAATAGAAAATAAGTTTACTTTATTTTAACTTGTACTTATACCTCCTTAATGGCTCTACCTTATCCTATACACACAAAATTATTGATATCCCACAATGGGTGAAAAACAAGTAAACAACACATGTAAAAACCTCATACAACTCAAATGATCATGAAAACACATACATTCCACAAAAGGATAGCAAAAAAACCAACAATTACAAGAAATTAACAAATAAATGTACCCACCTCTTACTCATCTTGTCCTCTTTTCCATTACCAAAGCTTCAATCACTCCAAGAAATCCAAAAACATAAACCTAATAATAATGCTCCCTCCCAAATGATAGAAAATAATATCTCTTATATAGAAAAAGACTCAAGGAGCACCCCCCTTAGGATGGTTCCAAGTAGAAACATCCTAAGTTCCCAAGAAAAATCCAAATCCCCAAAAATCCATTAAATCAAACTCATTCCCACATGGGCCAAATCAATATCACAATCCAAGTTCAACCACAACACATAAATGCACTTACAAGAAAATACATGGGAGAGTAAAATGGTCAAAATCCAATAACCCAAAATACTCAACACACAATCCATCCTACAAACAACTTACATCAAAATTAATAAGGCTAGATGGAAAGTTTCCCAAGGTTCATTTATGGGGTTTATATGAGCACCAAAATGGCTTAAAACTCTAAAATAATTACACCTTCCCCATGGATAGGTGTAAGGATGAGTTTTGAGAGTGTGGACTAAGGTATTCTTGTCCCTCACTCCACTCAAAATTGGTCCTAGAGGAGAAATCCTAATTTTACTGAAAATGGAATTTTTCACCCACCCCAACAAGGTAAAGAAATCAACCTAAAATAGAAATCAACTACCCCCATAAACAAATACTAAAATATACATCAAAAGAGATTAATTAAATTAACTAAAATTGGCTAAGGGTCTCATGAAAGTATCAAACAACAAGTCAAGGTAACTAAAATAAATAAATTAAGGAATTTTCACCATATACATAGTCCCAGCCGTCAAACTCCAAGTCTAGGTAACTTTTGTTGGCTAAGGAGCTTCACAGGAGTTAATCCCCCTCCATCTTCTTTCATCTATTTAGTTTTTATTTATTTCATTTTGCGTAGCATTTGGGTACCTATTCTTCATCTACACACTCAAAGCACACATCATATCCACTCAACTATAATATTAAAAAATATACTATTAAATTCAGAATAAAAACACACCAATCACACATCTGTTTCATTTATTTAATTATAATTTAAAACATGCTCAAATGTAACCATTACCATCATCATAGTCATAATATATACAAATCATAATCCTGTAACATCAATAATAAATATATCCATCGAAAGAAACAAATGTCATCATGTTATGCCATATTCATGTGAGTTAAAACATAAGGTTAACACCCCATATCAACTCAAAATATCAAAAATCCATAGTCCAAAATAAACTAAGATTATAGGAATCGCGTGAGTCATATGATGAAAATATAATATGACATGAAATTTATCTAAACATTGACTGGGGGAAGTGGGCATCATATCCCCCTCCCCATAGAACATGAATTCCTCCTGGAAGTCATTGGAATAAGTGAGGGTACCAAACCCTCAATGTAACTGCATCCTCTCATGTGGCAGAAGTCTCATCATATCAATCCCACTGTACTCACACATGATCAATCTCATGACATTGAAGGCCCATGTTCTTGCACTCTAGAATGTGCATGGGATTAACGATTACTTTTTTTCCTCCACCTGAAACTATTTTAAATCTAGAATGTGATAATAATCTTGTATATGCCTCCTCAATACATAAATATGAAAAACATCATAGATACATGAAAATTTGGGTGGAAATTCAACAGTAGGCTACTAGGCCAATCCTCTCCAAAATCTCAAAGGTTCCCACAAACCAATGAGCTATCTTAGAGACATTCCCATAGTGAATAGGAATCTTATGCAGTTTAACCCACAAAAACACCTTCGTGCCCACCTCAAAACTATAATCAATATTTTTGGTGTCTTCATACTTATTATTTCTTTCATATGCCTCCTGGAGTCATTTTCTGATAAGAACCACTTATTTCTCTATATATTAAACCATGGTAAGGCCCACTACAACTCTATCTTTAATCTGGTCCCAATTCAAAGGAGTCTTGCACTTTTTCCCATATAATGCCTTATAAGGCACTATACCAATAGAACTGTGATAATTGTTGCTATAGGTAAACTCTACCAAGTATAAGTACTCCTCCTAAAGGGACTGATGGACCATTACATACATGTAAAGAATGTCCTTTAATACTTGATTAACTCACTCACTCATTCTAACCATCTTTCTGAGGGTGGTAATAAATGATAAAATTAATCTGTGTGCCCAAGGTTTCCTACATCGTGGTCCAAAATTTGGATGTGTACAAAGGATCACGATCACATATGATTCAGTGAGGAATCTCATGTAACCTAAAAATATCATCCAAGTAGACCCTAGCTATAACTATGGCTGTATAAGTCGACTTCATTGGTGAAAAGTGTGTTACCTTGGTCAATTTTTCTATAGTGACCATGATCACATCATGATGGTATGCCCAGGTAGTTAACCCAACACCAAAATCCATGGAAATGGTGTCCCATTTCCACTTTGAAATGTCATGTAGATAAAGAATACTGGTAGGATTTTGATTCTCATCTTTCACCCTTTAGCACTATAAACAACATGCCAAAAAATATGCAATGTCTCTTTATAACCATGCCATGTGATGTAGCTATCATATCTCTGCGTGCGTATTTTTCACCACTAGGTGGGATGAGTAGAGTGCACGATGGGCCTTGATAAGATGAGTCATAGAAGTTCACTCTCTCTAGGTATATAGATGTGTCTTATATGTCTCAGTAGTCCATCTTCCTCCAAATTATAACCCAAAAATATACCCTTAAGGGATCATTGTGCCTCAATCTCCCTCCGAGTAGATAAATAGAATCTATCTCTAGGAAGTTGCGCTAGAAGTTTTCCTCTTAAATATTTCTAGATAGTCAATGCCATAAATTTTCACTACGTGTGGCTCAAAGCATATACAACTACATTCTCTTTCCCTTTCACATGCTCGATATCCATCTCATATTCACAAATAGGTCCATTCAATGCCTTTAACGGGTGTTTAGACTGGGATGAGTCAAAATTTTATGGAGGATCAAATGATATGTTCTCAACACAAAGTGTATCCTAATAAGAAAATGGTACCAATGAACTAAGGCATGAACCACTTCCGCGAGCTCAAGGTCATGAGTGGGACAATTCATCTCATAATCCTTACACATCTGAGACTCAAAAGCTATCACGTGACCCTCTTACATAATCACTACCCTCAAACCTGCCAATGAAGAATCTGTACATACTGTGAAGTCCTAATGTGGGCCAGGAACTACCAAAATAGGAGAAGTAGTGAGCTTATCCTTGAGTGTCCTGAAGGTCTGCTTGCAATTTTCTCTCCACTCAAATTTCTTCCCTTTATGTTGAAGATAAGTAATACGATGAGAGATATGGGAGAAGTCATGTTAAATATACATTAGTACCTTGCCAATCACATAAAACTATGCACCTCAATAATACTAATAGGTGCAGGACAATCTTAGATTGCTCTAATATTAGAGGGATCGAAAACAATTCCATGAATTGATATGATGTGCCCTGGGTATTGTACCTCAATATAAAAGAAGGAAAACTTAGTAATGTTCACATATAAATTCACCCTAGGTATTTTACTACAAAATTTGACAAAGGTGGTCCTAATGCTCCTCAACTATACATGAGAATACCAAGATACCACATAGGAACACAAGGAAAAAATGGTCAAGGAAAGTTCTAAACACCCCATTCATAAAACTCATGAATATGATAAGGAAATTGGTTAGTTCAAAAGGAACCACTGTGAACTCATAGTGGTTAAACCTAGTCTCAAATTTTATCTTATGAATGTACGCATCCCCAATTTTCAACTGATGATATCCGAACTTCATATCAATCTTTGAGAATATGTTGGGACCACATATCTAGTTAAAGGGGTGATCAATCCATGGAAGGGGATATTGTTTCTTCATTGTTACCTTATTCAGTTGCCTATAATCAATTGAAAGCCTCATATAACCTTCTTTATTCCTAAAAAATATGACTAGTGTGCCCCAAGGGGACATACTAGGATGAATCAATCCCTTCTAAAGAATCCCCTATAACTACATCTTGATATCTCAAATATCAAGTGTGGTCATCCTATAAGGTTCTCAAGAAATCATATATGCCCTAGGTACTAAGTCAATATGGAATTCAATCTTTCTCTCTTTCTCTGTTGTGGCATTCTTATAAAATCATTAGCCAAGACACATGCAAACTCATCCTCATATTTATCACTAACCATGATGGAAAAAAATTGGCATCATTTCCGCATGCTCCACTTAAGTTTCATGGTGGAAATAGTGTGGATAGAAAGTTGTCTCTGAATCCATGTCACCACTTCCTCTTCACCAAGGTCATCACAACACTCTATGACCTTGTAGTATAAATCCACCTCTTCTCAATGTGTTGTGATCTAGTCCATCCCCAAAATAACCTCATATGAGCCTAGGGGAAGAACTCGTAGGTTAACTATGGTGGTGAAATATCTTAAATCTAGGATATACTCCCTAATCATCATGCTCACTGATAACTTGTCTCCAAAAGATAGCTCAACCTCCTAGTCTGAACCTTGCCTAATTATCACCATCTTGCATCAATCCACTAATAGAGGTGATAAAAATGAGTGAGAAGACCTAGAGTTAAAAAAATAGAAATATGAACTCCTCCAATAATACATGTTATCTTAATCATTGTGGCATGGTGCTTTGCATTGTACTTATCTATTTCTGCATATACCTTGTGAGCTCTTCCCATGTCTCTAACTATAGTCTCATACGTAGTGGATTTCCTCTTATTATTTTCTACAATATTCTAAGATCAGTCCTTCTTGTGGTGTGAAGGATCCCCATAAGTAAAACAATGACATCCCTATCTATGGAAAAAACCCACTCCATATGTACCTCATGAAACCAGTACATTAGACCATGTAGGTCTTATCTTGTATGTCTGTTATGACCGGGATGGGCTAGTCTATTTTCCATGTTGTCCATGGATTCTAGAATTTCCCTATAACTGGGAACCAAATCCACTATCTCTTTGTTCCCCATGATAAGGTTGGGAACACTTATTTTGTTTCTAGGGTCGATGTGTCTATACCGATGGTCTAAATCCACCCCTAGGAGGAGGAGGTGCTCCTCTTGATCAACTACTCTACATAGCCTAAATTTATTCTCTAGCATTTTCCATGACATGAGTATTTCCTCTATTCTCGTTAGTGATGCATGCCTTCTCCACCACCTTAGAAATGGTCTTTGAACAATTCATGTGTACTGCTCCACCAATATCTAAGTTCAGACCCTAAATAAAATGGTGATTCCAAACCTTATCATCCTGCATGTAGTCTACATACTATAAGAGGTCAAGAAACTTCCCCTTATATTCAAAAATTGTATTTCATTCATGTATCAAATAATTTAACTCATCAATTCACTGTTGTACAAAGCATTTGGATATATAGCTCAATATGAACCTCTCCTTAAATATATCCCAGGTGACTATATCTGCATCAATTAGGATCTTTTGCTTCTATGTCCTCCAAAAAAATCTTACCTTATCTCTCAGTAGACGTAAAGCTACATGATATTTTGTATATCTCATGTAGGGGTGAAGCTTGAAATAACTGATCAATCTCTCCATCCATTCCTGTGCTTGGAATATTGCAATGTCTCCATAGTAAGTGCATGGATGGAGTCTCAAAATATCCTTGATGTGATTAGATGCATCCAATGGCCTAGACCTAGGCCTCTCCTTTGATGACTATCTATCTTCCTATTGCTAAGGTGGTGGAGTCCTAGTCCTCTCTTTTTGATCTGACAGAACCTCTCTATCTATAGTAGGAGGTGGAGACCCACGTCCCTCATGTGATGGGTGTGGTGAAAATTCTCTAAGCTCCACCACTCTCATTGGAACCTACTCTTAGATGGATTTCACTACCTCCTATAGTGCTTAAAGGATTTGATTCCCTAGCACCATCAGGATCTACTCAGGTAATGTGGATGGTTCACTCCGTGTTGGCTCCACTAGGGCCTATGTTTATGTAACCCTACACAGGTCCATGGTGGGGTTTTATAACATTAATAAAATAGTTTAAAGGATAAAATAATTTAATTAAATACTACCCAGAGTCCTATTGTTTCACCCCTTCACTCTGATACCAAATATGATGCCCTGAAATTAAACACACAAAAAAACCAAGCTTAGAGGTAAAAATTATGGAATAATTTTGTTTATTTGTTTTATAAAGATTTAATAGGAAGATTCAAAATGATATGTTATCTAAAATCTTTCCGCGTTGTCATGTTAATGGCAACTTACCTCACTCAACCTAATTCACGATGTGATCACATCGAAATGATAGCCAGTTAAATTAGTGAATCCAATAACTGTTGAATGTACCAATTTCACATGGAAACTATGAGTGGTCGGAATAAGTAACCATGTGGTTATTTTGTATAAATAGTGTGTGTGTATGTATGTATGTATATATATACGTTCATAATGTTTTTGTGGAATGATTTATACCATCTTCCTTAAGTGTGCAGGACCCCCTAATATTCATACCATTATCTATCCATATCTTAGTCACTTAAATTAACTTTTCAATTAATTCAACTAACATATCTACCCATATATTTTCCCATTATTCAAATAAAATCAAAGGGTTTAAATGATCTAGTAAGTTTAAAAAGACTATTTATCCTACATGGATCCCAAACCTTACATATTATATTGCATCTAATGAGGTATCCTACATTATAATTTAAGTTCTAGGCTTATAATAATTACAACCCTAAGTTATAAAGATGATAACACATATTATTATA
This sequence comes from Taxus chinensis, assembly GCA_019776745.2. Classification (NCBI taxonomy): domain Eukaryota; kingdom Viridiplantae; phylum Streptophyta; class Pinopsida; order Cupressales; family Taxaceae; genus Taxus; species Taxus chinensis. The sequence goes on from CM034152.1 coordinate 337,413,525, forward strand.
TTGGGACTCTTTTTATATTATTACCCTAGTTCCAAAAGTAATTACAAATTTTACGTTAATAAACATTGATGTGATCTATTATTAAACTTGGTCAACTTGACCCCAAGTGGAAAGGAGGATTCAATATGAGCGCTTGGATTGGGCCAACCCTCTCCCCTGGATCTATGGATCTAGGGCATCTATATACCCTAAGTTTTCTAACACATCCTCTTATCTATCGTCCTCTTTTCATTTTAATTTTCATTCTATTTCCTTTTTGTTTTCTTATTTTTCCTTCTACCTCTCTTTGTATCTTATGTTGCATGTGTAATGGAAAGAGTTACAACTATATGGAAGATCATACTTTGGTATGTGTAAAGTGTTTGTGTGTGTGTGTGTGTGTGTGTGTGTGTGTGTGTGTGTGTGTGTGTGTGTGTGTGTGTGTGTCTGTCTGTCTGTGTGTGTGTGTGTGTTAAGAAACATGTTTTTTTGCCAAGAATGGGAAAAGGGTCCACTATGTATTATAAAAATTCTCTCATATAGAGGAGGGGTTGACTATGCATAATATACAGTCAACCAAGGCAAAGGGAGACCAAAGGGATGGGCGTAGAGCTGGGACATATGTGAGGGATAGGGAATTTGGTAAAAGGTCCACAGAGGAGATGGTTGGTAGGGAGGGTGTGGGAACAGATCGGCCATCCCACAAACCCTAAGGAGAGGGAAGGGGATGGTCACATTATGTGCAGGTTGTGGCCCTCTCCAATTTTTTTATTTCATACAATATAAAATTCTATGTGGGGAATGGGTTAGCTCAATCCCTCCTATTCCTAGTTATATATTAAATAGTTTAAAACTATTTGTTTAATATTTTTTTTTTGTTTATAAGGTTTTCTCCTAAGATCTTATTAAAATAAAATTTGTATAATGTACATTTATTTTAAATATAACATATTGAATTAATATAAATTTTAATAAATGGTTTAAATGTCTTACACACACACATAAGGTAGACTCCATTATTTTATAATAATTAGTATAGGTAATTAAAGCTAGTCTTTCTTATATAAAGTATATTTAAATGAGATTCTTGTATATATATAAATGTGTATACACACACATACATATATACATATATATGTGTGTGTATGTCTATATATATATGTATGTATGTATGTATGTATGTATGTATATACACACATATGTATGTATGTATAATTATTCACATAAAACCAATATGGTTTATATGACAAAGCTAATATAAATTCCCTCACAATCAATTATTTGACTAACTAGAGGTATACACTATTTTCTTTTAACATTATTCCTATATACTTAAAATCACTTCCATAATCAAAATTTAATAAAGGGGAGATGTAAAGTTTTAAACCATGTTTTGAACACAAGTTATACTGCTAAAAGGAGAGAACATGAATCCTTACATATTTCTTAATTGACCAAGGGATTTAATAAACAAGGTATTCACCCAACAACTTATTTTTTAGTCCTTCTTGAACATTTTCCTAAGTTCATAGTAATGTAAGGCATCCTATAAATACTCCCTTGCATAAAACAATAAAAATTTCAATATTTTTTTATAAGATAAGCCTACAATATAAGAAAATGGAGAGAAAGAGAAGGGAAGAAAGATTAAAATCTCACAATTTTATTTTATTCAAGCATAATATTCCCAAACAAATGCATTTCTAAGAATCATTACATTTTCAACATTTGTTATCATTTTATTCAAAATAAAATGAACAAGAATACACTTTGAATACATAACCCACAACTAGTTTCAACTTTCTTCCAAATTACAATAGGGAGTTTACACAAAAAATACAACAAAGTGGACCTTTTCACCACTACATTCACTATTCAACTCCACAACCAAACACAACAAAAATGGAGGTGGAGGTTCACCTCCCAGCCATGCAATGGGGAAAGAGTCTTCCCATTTCCACAAAAAAATCCTAACTCATGAAAAGTCTCCATAGTTAACACCAAAACTTGGATCACAAAATTTTCCCAATATTCTCAACACACAATCATTCCAATAAAAATCAAATAAGTGTATTTATGGGAATACTCAAGAGAGAAAGGGAGATATATATCAAACAAATAATGCACTGTCAATATTTTATAATCTTGTGAGGGGAAATAAAGGTATTCCAAGCCAATTTTCACTCCATTAAGGGGTTGGGCATGAGTTCTTGGTTCCTCCAATAAAATAATATGCATGCCACTTATCACTCCACTTGGTTTATCCCAAGGCCCACTTATCACTCCAATAGAAAAAATCCCAATCCCCTTTGGTTCCATAAAAACAAAACAAGTTTACTTTGGTTTAACGTCTACTTATACCTCCTTAATGACTATACATTCCCTCATACACACAAAACAATTGATACCCCCATAATGGGTGTAAAATAAGTAGACAACACATGGAAAAACTACATACAACTCAAATGAGCACAAAAACGCATACTACAAGAAATTAACAAAGAAAGGTACCCACCTCTTGCTCATCTTTTCCTCTTTTTCATGACCAAAGCTTCAATCACTCCAAACCAATCTAGCAACACAAACCTAATATCAAGGCTCCCACCCAAATAGTCAAAATAATATCTCTTAAATATAAAAAAGACTCAAGGAGAACCCCCTTAGGATGGTTCTAAGTGGTAACATCCTAATTTCCCAAGACAAACACAAATCCCCAAAAAGACATTAAATTAAACCCATGTCCACATGGGCCAAATCAAGATCATAATTCAAGTTAAACCACAACACAATAATACACTTACAAGAAAATACATGGTAGAGTAAAATGATCAAAAATCCAACAACCCAAAATAAATAAAACTCAACACACAAGTCATTCTATAAGCAACTTCCATCAAAATTAATAAGGGTAGATGGAAATTTACCCAAGGTTCATTTATTGGGTCTTTATGAGCCCCAAAATGGATTAAAACTCTAAAAGAAGTACACATAACCCATGGTTAGGTGTAAGGACAAGTTTTGGGAGTGTGGGACAAGGTTTTCTTATCTTGCACTCCACTCAAAAGTGGCAATAAGGAGAAATCTGAATATTACCAAAAATGAAAATTTTTACACACCCCAACAAGGTACATAAATCAACCCAAAATAGAAATCAACTACCCACATAAAAAAATACTAAAATATACTTCAAAATAGATTACTTAAAACAACTAAAATTGGCTAAGGGTCTCATGAAAGTATCAAATAATAAACCAAGGTAGCCAAAATAAATAAATTAAGCACTTGTCACCATATACATAGTTCCAACCCTTAAAATACAAGTTCGGGTGACTTATGTTTGCTAAAGAGCTTCGTGGGAGTTAAACCCCCTCCATCCTCTTTGGTGTGTTTAGTTTTTATTTATTTCATTGCACATAACATTTGGTTAATGTTTATCATCTACACACTCAATGCACACATCATATATTCTCAACTAGATTAACCAAATCAATGCGATTAAACTTAGAATAAAAACACCCCAATCACACATGTATTTCATTTTTATTATAATTTAAAACATGATCAAATGTAATCATTACCATCATCATAGTAAGAATATATACAAATCATAACCTTGTAACATCAATCATATATATCCATCCAAAGCAAAAAATATCATCATGTTATGTCATAGCCATGTGAGTCAAAACATAAGGTTGGCACCCTGTGTCAACTCAAAAAAAAATAAAAAATCCATAGTCTAAAATAAACTGATATTTTAGGCACCCCATGTTGATACAATATATACAATGAGTCATATGATGAAAAGCATAATATGAAAGGAAATATATCTAAACAGTGACTAAGGGAAGTAGGAACTATAGCCTGGTTATCCACCCAACCAAATGACATCATCACATGCCACTTCCCAATAAGGAGGAAATTTTAGCCTACCTCTAATTCCATGGGAGATAGGAGAAGCATATGCAAACAAACATCTCAAAAAAATTTAGCCTACCTTGAATACACCAAAATCATACAAACATCTCAACAAATTTTAAATCCAACACCAAACACAAGAAGCTTCATGCTTTTCAAAAGGTAAAGAGGGGCTAAAAATACCCATTTAATCCAAATTTTCCTTATAACCAAATGATTTTAATTTTTTTTCCAAATAACCATAAGCCAAAAAAATCTCCTTATCCCTCCCATATTCATTATCTCTTGTTTCCTCCTCCTTACCAAGGTTTTTTAAACCTTGGAGGTTTCCTTAGTAAGGATTGGAGATGGTTTCCAAACCATATGTAAATCCATCTCCTGTTTCAACCAAATGAAGGTAGTCTAGTATGAATCCCAAAAAGTCTTTCCCATAAATCCTTGAGGGAAAAAGAGGGATTATTACCTCTTCCCAACACTCCAAAATCCATTCCCCAAACGAGGTGGATGGAAAAAAATAACAAAATAAAAACAACCAAAAACAATTTTCTACATAACCTTTCTACAATCCAAAAACAAGCAAATAAAAACAATCCAAATTTCCCTTCTAAAAAAATAAGATATAATTTGTGAGGCCTACATCATAAGAAATAAAATCGAATCAGAATTTTTCAAGTAAAAATTCAAAATCTCTCTTCCTTTCCAAGCTCCAAAAAAATGAACCAAGAAGTTCCAACAATCTCCAAAATGGAGCGATAAATAAGAAAAAAGGTCTCAAAACCAATAACCAATGGGATGGTGATATGTGTCATCCATCCCTTCCCAATTCCAAGTCACCCAAGTCTCTTTCAATAATAATAAAAGGATAAAAAATGAAGGAGAATTTTCAAAAAACAACAAAAATAATAATAATGTATCCTAAAATACCAAGCATCACTCAAGATCAAAAACACAAATGTTGATAGGGATAAGAGAGGGGTCAAATTGGAGGGGGAAATTATTTTAATATTGGGAAGATCCCCTACCCATATATATGGTCTATAAGGCTCATTCTAAGGAAAACGTGACCCCCAACTTTCCAAACACACCCCTAATTTTCCACTTTTTACCTAAATCCAGGATTTCAAAAAAGTGGCTCATTAAGAGGGGTTGGTAGTCCAGCCTAGTCCATGATTAGGTGGCCTAAAACCCTCTTAATCAAATATAATCTAAATTAAACCTTCCATAATCAAGTGAAAAACAATCAACCCACAAAAATAGCACAAACAAGTAATTAAGGATAATAAATCACATTAATTTACAAGGAGACAAGTTGACGAACATCACTGATACTTGTAATTTAATTATATTATATCTGTCAATCTAGGGAGGTGTCCATGGCTATTTGCAACAAAGGTAATAGTAGGAATTTCTCTTAGCACATACTTAATAATGGAATTCACTAAATAATAACTAACTGTAATTATAAAATGAAATGCATTGAAAGGAAAGCATATTAAAGAAAAAGTGTTAATGGTACAAAAAACAATTCAATGTTGGAATATTAAATAGCTACATTAAAACAAAAATGAAATACAGTAAAATCTCCCTTTTCGTTGAGGACGAGTGGCCCTTGCTCCTTCCCTTTGATCAGGTTTAGCATCCAAAGTTACACAACAAAATTTCCCCTTGAATCCATAATTTTATTAAATTGAAAGAACTATCTTTTACAATCATAAAATAATTGAGCCAAACTTAAATATTACTACATCATCTCTTTATACAAGAGGAGTCCTAGTTATTTTAGGAGATAACTAGTTTATTTATAATTACTATCATCTACTTAACTGGATGTTGACTAAAATAATGACTATTATTTTAAAGGATTATATTAGTAGGAGTATTCTATGCAATGATTGTTATTGAAGAAGAGGTCGGGATTGGATCCTTTAAGGAATTCAATTGGTGCTGGAAGATAATTTTGATCTCAAATTGATTCTAGAGAATCATGGCGATCATAAATCCATAAGTGTCTATCTTCGTCACGTTTCCAAGAAACTGGAGTTAAACTATGGATACTGGACCTCATAATTTGCATGAAGGTAGGTTGAGATAATGGCACATGTTCCATGCTCATGTCATTGTATTTTCAGATGTATTAACTTACAGGTCAACCATCTAAGTTCCTCATCTTCTCTACACAAGTTCATTATTTCAAGGAAGTCTGAATTAAGGATCTAGATGAGTCATGTTCTCCATAACGAGTCATGTGCTAATGCAAAGGCGAGTCTTGAACTATAAAGAAAGTCGTGCACCAGTTACTAATGAGTCCTACACCGGTTTACAATTAACTCATGTGATGAATTAACATATGATTTTCCAAATATATTGTTAATACCCATAAAAGATTTCATTTAGCCATATTTGAAGAAACATTAACAAGATAAAGATAACAAGAATATGCACAACATTTCCTTCTAAAAAATAGTATATTGTTAATTATAAATAGTAAAAATTATACATCGTGTAGTATGATATCAAAATAATATGGAATTTTACATGGGTTTAAACATAACAAAATGGGGAATCATCACTCCCACACTTAAGGTTTAGCAGGTCATCCTACTACCTATTCAGTTGCTCCACTATCCTTGAATAGTTATATTCATTGGAAAATGTTTATCAGTTTCATCCAATCCAGTATTATAGAACCCAAAGTAATCAACAAAATTTCTCCTCCAAGAGTTATAACTACCCTCTGGTTGATCATCTATAGAATCCCACCATGACACTGGTGAAATTACCAATGGAGGTTGATACCACATCCCAATCCAATTCTCTTACATCTCTAGAATGATTTTGTAGAGGTCCTTGCCCCTTTTGAGTGACCAACGGAGGTCGGTAGGTGAAATCACCTCCTTTTTCTTATAATGTTCTACAAGAATTTGATATCTCACTTGACATGCAAGGAATTTTACATTGAACATTGGAATTACATGTTCTCTGAAATTTTTCACACGTGTTTTAAGAATATATTTGTACTTTTACACCAATTGTAGACAGTACACCTGAAACTGATTTTTTTTGAATAATTGAATGGGATCTAGAAGATTATGCCTCATTAAGAGGCCTATATTAGATTCTGATTGAACAAATGTTGCCCACTTTTCCCTCCATTCTGACTAGCGCCTTAGATTATAACTAAATGAAGGTAATTGTACTTCTCCCAAAGAATTTTATGGGGATCTCATTTTTCTCAGGAAGAAGAAATTTTTGAATATAAAATTCAAAAAGGAAATTCTTTTCAATATCACTTCCTAATGTATATGCACCAAAATATTTTCTTTCATCTTCAAACTCAATATCTTGCATATCACAAGCTCTAGATATCTTTCATTTTAGAAATTGTTCTTTCAAGAATAATGTATAAAAATTGGAAGGGGGCATGTATGAAAGAACTTGATCATATAACTGAGAAACAGTAAGAACATTCTCCTTGAGTATTTTGTTTTCTTCCTTCAAAATTTTGTTCTCATCAGCAAGTCCTCTTAGCTTATAACATTCTTCCATCCATTTAACCATTCCCTTCATGATAAAATTTTTGGGGAAAACAAATTATGTCTGAGTGGTTTTCTCTTTAGGAGCTACAGGATCTATTTCTTACCTATTTTATTGTACAACTGCAAGGGATGCATTCAACTCATTTGTTGTGGCCTTAAGGAAATTAATTTTCTGCTCTCTTTCTTCCAAGACATGTTGGATTTGAAGAGATTCCTCCTCATGTTGCTCTACAGTCTTTTATAACTGTTGGATCTTCTAATTTTTATCAGCCTCCAGTTGTGAGAAATTGGTCTCTTTGGCCTCAAGAAGTAGTTAGAGGTGTGTAATTCAATCCTGAGCTATTTGTAGCTCAAATGAAATTTTAGATAGGGAAAATACTTGTGGTAAACCTATGTCAGGGTTAGGGAAGAACTAGTTTCTCCTATCACCATAGGTTCCTTAACTTTATCTACAACAGTGGTTGGAGTGTGCTCAAATTATTTCTTAGTAACATGGACATAGGGTGACACAAGTTGATGAGGATACACATGTGGTGTCTTGAGTAAGGTCTGCATAATGGCCACTACTTCATGTTCTTCTTGAGAAGGAATAGTTTTATTTGGTGTTTCATCGAGGGCTTAAGCATGCCTAGAGGTCTTATGACATTTCTTAGGTCTTTCTGAAGTAGAGGAATTTTTCTCTAGGACCAAACCAGACTCTAGGGCACATTTACTTTATAATTTCAACCATTTCTTAGGGTCATGCCTCTTCCTAACAAATTGGTGTTTGCAAATCAAATGAATTAGGACTTGGAATTTTAGGCAAGAGCCCCCCAATGGAATTTTTTAAGTGGCCAAATCATCATTCATGTAAAAACTGAGGAAATTTCATTTTATACTTAGGTTTTGTTTGGCCATGACAAAGGTGTATCAAGATTCTCAATACGGGGCCCAAAATGATTTCATACTATTGATGAGGGTCGTAAATCCTCACCATTAATAATTTCAATCTGGGTTGATGTTTGAAGGTTGTATGCACTAAGAGAAGAAGATTTTGGAAAGCGGCTCCTTTAAACACAAACCAAACTTGCATAAAATAAATCACACATGCAAAAATTTAAAGGCACATTTGTAGAAATGTAAACACAGTTGCATAAAGGAAATCACACTTGTAGGAATATAAAGGCATGCTTGCATAAAGGAAATCAAACTTGCATAAATAAAGATCGCATGAAAGAAATGAAACTTGAATAAATGAAATTTCTAAATTAAAAATAATTGAAAGATTAAAAACACCTACAGGTTCACAACAAAAATTGTACTGAAGAAGATCACATAACATGAAATAAGAAGTTTACAACAAAACAAAAAATACAAAAATAAAGAAACAAACATTAACACATTGATCCATCTTCCTTGGAATGAGTGGCCAGCTCATTCCTTGGAAGAGGACTTAATTCATACTTTTAATTCAAAACTTGCGGAATAACTTTACTTTAAAAGATTGGAAAGAAAGAACATATCTTTATTTCTTGGGAGAAAAGAATTACATATCTAAGTGTGGAAGGTTGCATTTATAATTTTTGCGTTCAACCAAATCCTTATTTTGGGAGATATAATCTGATCTTATCTTTATTCTAATACTAACAACTAAGATCTCCATCTCCACAAAATATGGAGAGAGATAAATTATTGGAGCCAAAGTCTTATCTCACTTATTTTAGAAAGATTTGCTCCCACATCTTATCCTCGCTTTTTCAGTAGTAAAAATCATAATAATTTTATTCCTATACATTATTGGAAGGAGGATTTTCCTCAAAATATGATTTTTACCAAATAAATTTCTCAGATTTTCCATTTGACTTTGTTGTTTTTGACTGTGGAACTTTTGACACTTTTCTGATATGTTTTTTCCTTGGACTGGAATTCACTAAAAGTTAGATTTATCTTCATTGCTAAAAATTGTTACAAATCTAAATGAGGTTTTTGTTAAACACATTGTTATGCACAAAAACCTCTCTCAGATTTTTCAATTGACTTTTTTGTTTCTATTTATGAAACTTTTAGTGCTCGTTTGATACACATTTCCTCGGACTGCAACTCATTAAAAGTTAGATCTCTCTTTATTGGTAAAACTTGTAGCAAATCTGAATGAAGTTTTGTTAAACACATTGTTGTGAACAAAAACCTCTCTCTGATTTTATTTTTACTTTTTTGTTTTTGTTTATGGACCTTTTAGCGCTCGTCTGATACACTTTTCTTTGGACTGCAGCTTACTAAAAGTTAGATCTCTCTTTATTGGTAATACTAGTAGCAAATCTAAATGAGGTTTTTGTTAATCACATTTCTATGAACAAAAACCTCTCTCATATTTTACATTGGATTCTCTGATCTTTCACAATTCCTCAAAAACTATCAAAATATGTAATTTTCAAAACTAAGCCTGTGAGTTTTGGAACTAAGCCTGTGAGTTCTAGAACTAAGCTTGCGAGTTCCGGAACTAAGCCTGTGAGTTCCAGAGCTAACTTAAAATAACTATAACTTTTGCATACGATCTCAGATTGAGATGATTCTTGTTTTGAACTTGCATAATTTTTTGAGAGGAATCTTAATATAAAATCATATTTGAGTTTAGATATACCATGCATGACCAATTCTACTTTTCCCAATACTAGCATTATCTTTCCTTTATAGCCTGCATACACAAGATTTTACATCTTTTCCCAAATAATCAATAGGATTAGTCAACAAAATAGATAACAAAATATTTCTAAAGAATGAAAAAGATATATATCCTATATTCTATCTTAAGCAAACTATAAGTTCCTAGATTACATTTAAATCCACTTTCAAAGGTAACTTGGAAGGACAAAATAATGGTAATTTATGGCCAATTTATGGCCTCATCATTGCCCCACACTCAATCTTATACATGTCCTCATGCATTATATTATTATCTCCTCTTCTTAGAGTCTTCTCCGCATTGAGCTTATGCATGTATACATTCCAAATATAGTTCAAAGACGGGTTTTTGTGGATCTCCTTCTGCTATTTTTAATGTCCTTCCTTGTACAACAGGTTCTTGTGTGGATATCATTCTACTGTTTTTAATTTTATTTCTTGTACAACAAGTTCTTGTGGATCTCCTTCTACTGTTTTTAATTTCCTTCCTTGTACAACAAGTTCTTGTGTGGATCTCCTTCTGCTATTTTTTATTTCTTTCTTGTGCAGCAAGTTCTTGTGTGGATCTCATTTTGTTGTTTTTTATTTTTCTTTTCTTTTTGTACAGTAGGTTCTTGTGTGGATCTCCTTCTGCTATTTTTTATTTTCTTTCTTGTACAACAGGTTCTTGTGTGGATCTTCTTCTACTGTTTTTGATTTTCTTTCTTGTACAATAGGTTCTTGTGTGGATCTCCTTCTGCTACTTTTGATCTCCTGTTTTTACAGTAGGTTCTTGTGTGAAGCTCCTTCTGTTGTGTCTCATATTTAAAATCAAAATGCATACCTCGTGCTTCTCCTTCTCTCTTACACTTAAGCTCATGCATGTTTTTTATTCATGGCTACCCATAAATTAGACTCTAAAAGTTTGATTGCAAAGAGATTCACATTTTTTTCATATAATTAGGGGAGATACGAATTTTATCTTTCCTTTCTTGAAGATCTTGAAAGTGGATCAAGCTGCAATAAAATAACTTACAATAAAGCTTTAAAATAAAATAGTAGAACAAAATAACTTGATCATACTTCTAGTTGTCCTTGTCATCTTATTGTTAACATGGTCAAATAGTGCCAAGAAAAAAGTCACCAGGCAACAATTGATTTTTTTAAAGAAGAGCCGCCTTTTGTTTTTTTGTCTTTAATTGGCCAGGAAGCTAGTTTTTCAATCAAAGTTGTTTTTTTTTCCTTTGATTAACCAGAAAGCTAGTTTTCCAATCAAAGTTTTTTTTTTTCCTTTGATTGGCCAGCAAGCTGGTTTTCCAATCAAATCTTTTTGAATTTTTTATTTTGTTTGCCTTTGATCGGCTAACAAGTTGGTTTTCCAATTTTTTTTTTTTTTTTTTCTGAAATGATAGCATGAGAAGAATTAGAGAAAAAATTGATCCATCATCATATTATATCCATCAAAGTACAACTTGTGTAAAATAGAAAGCAATGTCTGAGATCTCATAAATTTTTTTTTGCATACTTGGTAACTCCAAGAAGATTTCTAAAAATTGTGTAGACAATTTTTAGATCTTCAAACCCCATCTTGAATTGTGAATTACCATAGTAATCTTCAAATCCCAGACTAGTGATCTCAGGAGAGGGATCTGTGTGTCCCTCCAAAATTTGCATGCTCCTTGGTTGATACTGTTGGTGTTCTAAAATTTGCATGTTGGTATCAAGAACAACTTTGGAAATTCTTATAGATCTAGTCCTTAGATGTTAGTACACAAAACATTTGTGACTTGATATTCACCATAATTGCTTCTTAACATTATACAAGCATATACAAAAAATGAAGAAATTGAAAGACATGAAAGCAAATTTTTCTAATGGATATGGTTCAGGGATTGAATTTTATCATGGGATGAAAAATAATTTGGATGGGTGGATTTATTATGAGTGAGTTTTTATTTTTTCTCTAATGAAATTCCTGAATATAGATGGAGTTAAATAGAAATGCTACCACTTTATTATTACAAACTAGATATGCCTATTTTTTAATAAGGTTATGTGTAATAAGATCACTAAGTTGTTAGTTAATATAAGGAGAAATGGTGGTGGTTATCAAGAATGACATATGATATTTTATCAGCTGGATCTACTTCCAGATTCAATATCATATTCTACCATTTCCAAATCTGAATTCTTTATACATACCATTATACCTTCTTGATCAAATATCATAGTCATTTTCTTATACATAGAGTTAGTTTGTGGGGAGATAAATATTTACAATATAATATTCATAATTACAGAATTAAAATTTTAATCTACATGTAGGAAATAAAAGTCTAAAGAAAATACTTACCAAATACTTCTTGTCACATAATTTTCTAAAAGGTATTCTACTTTCGCTAGAGTATTCTTTTAGAGAACTCTGAATCTCCTAATAACATCGTGTCCTCGGAAATGGTGCCAAAATGATGAGGTTCATCAATCATCGCCATTAATAATGTCAATCTAGGTTGGTGTCTGAAGGCTGTATGCATTAAGAGAAGAAGATCTTAAAAAGTGGATCCTTTATACACAAACCAAACTTGGATAAAATAAATCACACATGCAAAAATTTAAAGGCACACTTGCAGAAATGTAAACACACTTGCATAAAGGAAATCACACTTGCAAGAATATAAAGGCATGCTTGCATACATGAAATCACACTTGCATAAATAAAGGTTGTATGAAAGAAATGAAACTTTCATAAATGAACTTACTCAATTGAAAATAACTGAAAGATAAAAAGACACCTGCAGATTCACAACAAAACTTGTACTGAAGAAGGATCACATAACATGAAATCAAAAATTTACAACAAAATAAAAACTACAGAAATAAAGAAACAAACATTAACACATTGATCCATATTCCTTGTAATGAGTGGCCAAATCATTCCTTGGAAGAGGACTTAATTCATACTTTTAATTCAAAACTTGCAAAATAACTTTACTTTAAAAGATTGGAAAGAAAGAACATATCTTTATTTCTTGGGAGAAAGGAATTACATATCTAAGTGTGAAAGGTTGCATTTATAATTTATGCGTCCAACCAACTTCTTATTTTGGGAGATACAATATGATCTTATATTTATTCTAATCCTAACAACTAAGATCTCCATCTCCACAAAATATGGAGAGAGATATATTATTGGAGTCAAAGTCTTATCTCACTTATTTTAGGAATATTTTCTCCCAAATCTTCCCCTTGCTTTTCGGTAACAAGAATCATAATTATTTTATTCCTCTACATTATTGGAAAGAGAAATTTCCTCAAAATATGATTTTAACCAAATACCTTTCCCAGATTTTCCATTTGACTTTACTATTTTTGACTATGGAACTTTTGACGCTCGTCTGATACACTTTTTACTTGGATTGCAGTTCACTAAAAGTTAGATTTATCTTCATTGCTAAAACCTGTTGCAAATTTGAATGAGGTTTTTATTAAAACACATTTATATGAACAAAATTTTCTCTCTTATTTTCCATTTGACTTTTCTATTTATTTTTTATGGAACTTTTAGTGCTCGTCTGATACACTTTTCCTCGAACTATAGCTCACTAAAAGTTAGATCTCTCTTCATTGGTAAAACTTGTAGAAAATATGAATGAGGTTTTGTTAAACACATTGCTGTGAACAAAAACCTCTCTCAAATTTTCTTTTTTACTTTTTTGTTTCTATTTTTGGAACTTTTAGCACTCGTCTAATACATTTTTCCTCGGACTGCAACTCACTAAAAGTTAGATCTCTCTTTATTGGTAATACTAGTAGAAAATATGAATGAGGTTTTTTTTAATCACATTTCTATGAACAAAAACCTCTCTCATATTTTCCATTTGATTCTTTGATCTTTCACAATTCCTCAAAAACTATCAAAATCTATGAGTTTCGAAACTAAGCCTGCGAGTTTTAGAACTAAGCCTACAAGTTCCAGAGCTAACTTAAAATAACTATAAATTTTACATACGATCTCGGATTGATATGATTCTTGTTTTGAACTTGCATAATATTTTGAGAGGAATATGAATATGAAATCATATTTGAGTTTAGATATACCATACATGATCAATTCCACTTTTCCCAATACTAGCATTATCTTTCCTTTATGGCATGCATACATAATATTTTGCATCTTTTCCCAAATAATCAATAGGATTAGTCAACAAAATAGATAAGAAAATATTTCTAAAGAATGAACACGATATATATCATATATTATATCTTAAGCAAAGTAAAAGTTCCTAGATTACATTTAAATCCACTTTCAAAGGTAACTTGGAAGGACAAAATAATGGTAATTTATAGCCAATTTATGGCCTCATCAATTGTCCTTTGCAGGTGAAATATTTAATTAACCATTTAGAAATTTTAGCCCAAGGCTCAAGTAGAGTGTTTCTTTTTATACCTTTTTCCTTCCCCTCTTTGTCTACCACCAATTCCACTTTTTCTTTTTTCCAACTGAAAACCTTTTAATAAGCTCAGCATATAATGTACTATCATTGACTTCTTTTCCTTCTTCAGGTATACCAAAAATATGACTAATTACAGTTGGGGTAAATAGAATTTTCTTACTTTGCACAATGGAGTACCCCCTTCCTTCATGTTTGTAGCAAACTCTTCTATCATCTTGATGTTGAATTCCTCATATGAAAGTAGTAAGTCCATCCATCCCACTTTTTCAAATATTTCTACTGAATCTGCATTGGTATACTAAAATGGTTGGTTTATGCCTTAGTCGAGGTCCCATGATTGATAAGTTAAAAATAGAGGGGTACAATATTGGGAAAATAATATTTGCAAAGAAGAAAGTGGGCACAATAATGGCAGAAATGCAGGAGTTCTAGACTAGAATTTGGAAAGTGATAATGGAGAAGAAATGGTTCTAATTTTAAAAATAAATAAATTGGAAAAATTATGATCGAATCCCAATGTAATAATGATGTTAATTGGGAACATGTGGCGATTATTATAGAGGTGGATTAAATATTTTGTGGGGATCTGTGAAGCGTGGGAGGTTATGGGAAATGGGAGAGACAATCAATTTGTGTGAGCATAATAATTAACACTTCATCAATTGAAAATTCCCAACAATCAAGAAGGAAAGTAGATATTCACACCTCATTAAATTAACTTGTAACATCATTTTCCACCATCTCCATGATGATTTAATCCTCTATCCACACATGGTACTTCATTTATTACATGCTGGATTCAGGGATGGTGACCCTTATTTATGGTTTTTGATCAGTTGTATTTTCTATGTTTTTTTAATTTTCATTTTTTTCCCCTTTTTTTAGAGGAAGGGCCACCATTTCTAGTTTTCATCCAATTATTTAGGGGTTGATGACCACAATTTCTAGTTTTCAGTCATCCCCTCTTAATTCTTCATTGAAAAATAACTCAATTCTGAGTTATGTTAGACAAAGAGACTTTGTCCACACACTTCATAGTTGAATCTTATTGAAGTTTATTTTGAAACTCTTCTTTGGATGTTGGTTTATAGTAAAAACTCAAATTATTCCCATTGACCGACATTACCTTCCTCTGTCCATGAATTGGAATCAATTAGACGGTCCCATTATCAAATACTCATTTAATCTGGTATGGTCCCATCCATATTTTATGTAGTTTCCATTTGAAATCCTTATACTTTGAATTAAATAACATATCCCAACCCCCTTCTTGGAATATTCTTTGTTTTATGCATTTTTCATGCCATACATGCCTCTAGTGTTGAATGATTTTAGTTTTATGTAGTGCCTAAAGTCTCATTTCATCCAACTCATTTAGTTAAACAATCTTTGTTTTTTGTACCTCAGATAGTTCAATTCCCACATCAATAGTTGTTTTTAAATTTTTAATCTCAAACTCTATAGGGAGAATGAGATTATTCCCATAAAACAATTCATAGAAAGTAAACCCTATTGTTGTTTTCCAAGTAGTGTTGTACACCCATACTGCTTTAGGTAGTTTTTGAACCCAATTCTTCTTTAAGATATCCACCATTTTTGTCAAGATATTTTCCAACTCCTTTTTAGTAACCTCCACTTGACTGTTGGATTATGGGTGGTATGGTGATGAATTCTTGTGCTTCAGCTGGTATGTGGCCAAAAAGGAATTGATTACCCTTGACATGAACTGTGGTCCCTGATCTAAGACAATGGATCTTGGTACTCCAAATATCTGAAAGATATGCTCATATAAGAAATATGAAACCTTATCATCTCTTGCATATTGTATTGTCTGCACTTCATTCCATTTAGTGAAATAATTAGTATAAACTAGGATTTATTCCTTCACTTGATAGGTTGGGTCAATTTTTCCAATAAAATCTAATGCCCACTTCTCAAATGGTTCCAAGACAGGTTGAGGTTTGAGTGGAATTTCAGATGTAAATGTCAGTTTCCCCATCCTTTGGCATTGATCACATCTCTATACATACCTTTTGACATCCTTAAATAAGGAAATAAAATACTAACCAGCTCCTAGAACTTTGTGAATGGTCCTTTGAACTGAATAATGCCCTTCGGATGGTTCATCGTGACATGCTCTAAGTATGTCAAATAATTCATTCTTAGCTACACACATGTGTAAAACATGGTTATGTTCATATTTGAAAATAATTCCACTTAAATATGTATACATCACACTCTATCTAATTAATTGTTTCCTTTGCTTTTGTGTGAAAAAGGTTATAAACTGCCATGTGGCCAAGTAATTAGCCATATCTACATAGCACGGAGAGGTAGTAGAAATTACAAACAAATTTTCATCTGGAAAGTCATCATTGACATGCTCGTATTCATCTGAAGTAGTTAGTCTTGAATGAAAACCAACTACCATGTTGGATTCACCTAGTTTATCAATGATTTTAATGATAAATTCATGCAACAACAATAACCACCTTACAATCATGCCATGCACTAAAGGTTTTCTCATTAGATATTTGATAACAGAGTGGTCAATGTGAACGATCACATCATATCATGTAATATAATTGTAGACACCAAATTCTGGTATCATCCTGGGTTTTTGATCTCCTTTAGCACACTTATTCAGGTCTCATTTTCTACCAACAATTCACATTCAGTTAATTAATCTTATAACTATATTAATATCTTATCACATGCCAAAACTATATTATGCTAAATAATTTATTTTAAATAAGTCATATTATTCTATTTAATAATTAAATAATTCAAAAGTATATATATAAATCAATAACCCCGCATGTTCCCCACTTAAGTCAAAATCACTTCTCACCTAAAAATCAATTCCCACCTAAAAATTCAATCTCTTCAAATTATTAAAAGATGAACCCCACCCATATGAGCACATGACTTCACTATTACACCTAACCATGTCCCTACTCCACATCACATATTTTCCTTTTCTCACATCATAAAACCCACCATAAAATCACCTCTTCATCATGTCCTCTTAATCAAAATTTATTTTGCAAATTATAATTATTTGTAATCCTTTATTTTAATCTCAATTCAAGTTATAAATAGAACTCTTTCCCCCCCTCTGAAGGGAGAGGAGAAAATTCTAGAAATTCTGAAGCTTAAATTCATTTGCCTGTGAAATTTTACATCATATTGTGGAATATTTGGAGGTGAAGCTCTACTAGTTTCATATCACCCACCTAGCGAACAATCGGTTGTTCTATCAGGATACTAGTTCAGTATCATATTTATATTGTTCTTCAACATATTGCAGATTTTTTTTATAGTTTTTGGCATATCATCTTATCATTTGATATTCGATATTTTATTATGAACATGGGGATTGATAGCCACCGAGGAATTTAATGTTTCCCGGATCTTCTTTGTCAGGAAGTCCCTGTATATCATCATCTAATCTTATCTATTTCCATCTTGTAGATCTATTTTCTTTCTTTACAGATTTATTTTCTCTGCACCTGTATCCAAAATCCATATCTACATTTGAGGTCCTAAGCCCTTTATCATTCAGAGTTGCTGGTGGCTTGTAGTCTCAGTGTTCACCCACGCGAGAATGAGTATTCCAGATCAACATTTGGCACACCTGGTGGGACTAGATCCAATCTATGGTCATTTTTTTTGCTTGCTCACTTTGTATAGGTGTCGTATGTATAACAGTTATTGTATTTCATATTATTGTAAATATGACATCACATCAATCTACATATATGTTCTACAATTTTTGTTTGTAAATTCACCCGCTTGCAGGATCATTGGTACTATTTACAGCCGTGTGTTTTCATTCGTACATGTAGTTATTTGTGTCGTCGTTGGGGTAAGTGGGTTTTTTGTTTGAAAGGATCGGTTATTGAATTTTTATAATAGGTGTGTAATTTTATTGAATTTTCTAAAAATGCAAAAAAAAAAAGAAAATATTGTCGTTTTGTTCTTGTTTTACAAGATTAAAGTTCATTTTTAAGATTTACACAAATAAGAGAGAAAAAAACAATATATAAAATAAATATATATAAAACAAAATAATACAAAAAGAAAATAACAATAACTTCCCTCCACTCCACACCTGTTGCAAATCCACGTCAGCTTTACATTTTGTAGTAATTAATCATATCATGTTTCTACATAGTGAATAATGATTTGTATATTAATAGTTATTGGCTTACAATTCATTAGAACATGTCTATAAATAATGCATTGAAAAGTGATATTGCGTAGTAGGAATAACTTCAGTCTCCTTATAATAATTGATTTACAATTCTGTAGGCTGTAATTATCTTAGATACACAGTCTCAATGCAATTTAATCACATAGTCTCTCCTAATAATTTATTCACATCTAAACGTCCAATTATATTTTATATCCTTAATAAGTGTTTATTGGTAAAATTTGTTTAGATTCGATGACTAAACATATATTCACATTGGCTTTCATAACATTGTTTACCATCTGAGCTTCATTATCATCTTGTTCATTTATCATTCAGTTTTATAAGTTTACAATAGGTTTGTCATTTATTTAGTGTCTATCGTCATTTATTAATTTTGATTTAATTATCACATTATTGTGTCTATCGTTTAGTGTATAATTTATTTTATTACTTAATAATAGCCATTGCATTGTTTAGTGTTTACTTACTTTATATCCGACTAATCTAGGTAATTTGTTTATTCTAATTTATTTATTTGTTTTATCTCTTTTGGATCACATCCACTAATTGTCGTATTTGCCTTTACAGGATTGCACTGTCAAAGATAAGATCTTAAACTCAGAGCACACCACCAGTCATCGCTTATTAATCTCATATGCAGTCTTGAAATCCTTGGATGTTCCCAATCATTGATTATCATTTTCAAAAAAATTAGTTCAATACGACAAAAGGTGTTTTCCATATCGCCTAAAGCCTACACTTGGCTCAACTTGCTGTCAGACAAAAAGGAAAAAAGTGATATATAGGTATTCTTCAATTTTCCTTATTTGCTCCTTTTTGCATTGTACTTTCATACACCTGGTTGATTTTCAGCATCGAACTTTATATTTCAAATTTGGAATAAAATGAACCCTGTGCATACTGCTTGCTCACATAGTGTAAATAGGGGTTTAAATTTTTGCATCACACTTATCATCACACACTGCCTGAAATTTCACAAATTAATCAATACATCGAAACATTCATTGCACCTGGTTCATTAATTGGGATTTGATCACCCAACCAAACCATTTCAAACATTTCCCAGTCATAAATTACCTAAAACCAAACATAGTTTACCTTTTTCTAGGTCCTCTTTCAACCATTTTATTTTACACACATTCTTGATTTAAAAAACAAAAAAAACAATTTGTCTGACTTGTTTTTTAATATAACAATGATTTCCTTTTTATGTCTGTAATCACTCGATCCACTGCTAAAAAGATGGAACACAACCTCACCACACATAGTGTTTCATCCCAATCAATCACTACATCAACAACTTCATCATCTGTGTTTCTTCCTATCTCACTCACAGACACCCATCATCTTACTAATATTCCTCATTCAATACCTTTCACCCACACTATGGCATTAGACCAACATTCCATCCCATCTAGCCCAACCACTCCACACTCTGTTAAATCAAAGCCTTTTGGTACCTTAGTCTTCCCTCTTAGAGACCCATAATTTAGACAGATTCTTGATGCCAACCTTGTGGCCCTCCAAGAATATATTTTAAGAAGATAAATACACCTCCCCTTGGATGGGCCACCACTTCAACAAGTCTATCCTTATAATTCTAGTTTTGACATTCCTCAATCTATGGCCTTACATGTTTTTACATCATCTTCCACCAACCCATCAGCACACCAGACCACCCAAGTAATTACACCCATTCCACCTAATCTTCCTCACATCAACACAAATATCATGACTGCCATCCCTACCACTACAATGGCTCCTATGGTCACTGTTACCTCCATTCAACCATCCCAGGTGTCAAATCCCTTATCCAAATAGAAAATTCCTACTACATCACAAGTCTATACCCTTACTTCCCAACTTCCTCCAACCATATCTTTGTAACACAGAGTGTCATTTCTAGGCTATTAACTCGCATATACTCACATCCCCACTCAACAGTTACTTCCACAACCTCCACAATCTCAACAATCACACCATGCCCCTATTTCTCACCAACACACATTCTATTAGCAACCACCTCAACTATCACACATAACTTACACTCACCCATACCAAATTCCTCAGATCCCCACACCTACTCAAATCCAACCACCACCTTTCATTACTCAACAAACACTTCCCAATGACCCCATGTAAATCTTGATAGGTCTTTTAGCTAACCTAGAGGCGGCTATGTTAGGGTCCAAGCTCACATTATCTTATGAGAAAATATGTAATGAACCCATCCATCCATCTGTTCCCATGAAACCATATCCTCCACACTGGGAATTACCAAATTTCACTAAGTTTAACAGTAAGGAGGATCCCTAACAACATCTTAAAGCATTTAAGCATACATGTTATCATATTGCACACGACCAAGACTTGATGCTTTGTACTTTCCCCATGTCTTTGGTTGGTCCCGCCTTAGAATGGTAGAATAATATTCCACAGTACTCCATATTTTCTTTTTCCCAGCTCACACAATTATTTCTTAAACATTTTTCCATTAATATCACGTGTAAAATAACCATCAATGACCTATACACTATCCACCAATTCGAAGATGAATCCATCATAGATTTTTTCGCACGATGGCGTAATATGATAAATCAATTGTCTTTTCCACTACCTCAAACTGATCTCATCGAGCTCTTCGTGTGATCTTGTGCCAATAATATCTCTTCCACCTTGCAAATCCAATCATTTTGCACTTTCGAAGAGGCTTTTACTATGACCTACAAGCTTGAGACACGTGCCTTGGAACAGGGGCATTTGAAATTGAAAACCAATAAGCCAAAAACTGAATTTGTTAGACCGTCCATATCAAATGATAAATCAAAGACAAATACTAATGTTGTCATTGTTAGATCATCTCCTACCCCAACATCTACAGTGACTCAACAATGATTCACACAACCAATGCCCAATTATACTCCCTTAGGAGAATCATACAGTGTCATCTTTGACAAGTTGATAACAACACACTTGATCACACTACCACCTATCCAACCTGTTAACGAATCTAGACCATGAACTGTGTGGTATCGAGAGGACCATTATTGCAAGTATCATCAAGTTCGAGGACACGAAATAGAAAAATGTCGAACATTCAAGGATTCTTTCCAAAGGCTTATCGATAAGGGAGAACTTCAAGTGGATAACCCGAATGCCTCATCTAATCAACCTTTAGGTATTTTTAAACAACCATTTCCAAATCATACATTGACATCCATAAACCAGACTGTTCCCACTTTTGTATCTCAAACCCTTAGTACCCACACCATAAACACTATCCATGTTGACAATAAAAGTCCATTTTCACCCAC
Source organism: Taxus chinensis (assembly GCA_019776745.2). Taxonomy (NCBI): domain Eukaryota; kingdom Viridiplantae; phylum Streptophyta; class Pinopsida; order Cupressales; family Taxaceae; genus Taxus; species Taxus chinensis. The sequence goes on from CM034152.1 coordinate 337,435,585, forward strand.
AATTTTACCTTCTTCATCAACCATTATATCAATTCCCTTTGATACATTATCTATACCCCCAAACCCATCAATATTCATCTCCGCATCAGCCTTGGCTACATCTATAACCATGTCAATACCATTTCCTATAATCACATCTTTCTCAACACCAACCACCCTCTCCTCAGATGCAAATATCACTTCTGTATCATGGCCCCTTACATCTACTCCATTAAACCCAATCACCTTGTCAGAAATTATCCCACCTCTACCTGTTATCTTATCCTTAACATCTCTTCCAATCCCTCTTTCTACACTTCTACCAACACCTAAAACATCTACTATTTTACAATCACCTATCTCATCTCCCTCTTCCATGGCCATGTCATTACTCGATAATTTTTGGCAAACATTCCAACATTCCTTAATTTCAAATTATCATCCCATTTCTTCTATACCATTAGAAACTCACACATCGGTGCAGTTCCCACAAATATCCACTTCAATATCTCTAGATCATCCTGTATATATTCTGGTCATTCCCTATAACAATCCACATTCATATACAATATCTAGACCCCCATTTCCCAAGCGTTCTCATTCACATCCTCGTCCAAAAGTAGACCTCACTATTCCTAATAGAAGCTCCTCATAAACCACATCATCTCCTTCTATTTTAGGACCACACCCCTCATCCTCCTCTTCCATTTTAGGAACCTTCCCTTCACCAAAAACACATACTACCACTAGAACAATGCAACCACCCTTTTCCAACTGATATCTTAAGACAGATTCAATGGCATCTGTGTCTTCCACTACTATCCCACATCAAGCACATTCATCTACCTTTTCCAAATCCAAAACAATATCCAAATCCATTATTACATCACCACCTTCCCATGCATCCTCCCAAAGTTCTCTGCCAATAACACCAGGTTATTATACCACTATGTTTCACTAACTACTCCAAGCCTTAGCCATCACTTTACCACTAATTAAATTTTTTTATCCAAACGCACCAAGACCTTCCTGGTTTAATTCTAATCTTGTTTTCTCATTTCTCCATGCCCCTGGACATGACACTAAACATTACAAAGTTCTCCAATCCACCGTGCATCATTTTGTCAATAAAAATATTAACGATAAAAAACCAATTCTATCATCTCCTCTGTCAACTTCCACATCCGAACATGCGTCGATTCAACCATCTCCACCACCGTTCTCATTAAGAAATCCTATCAGTACTCCACTACCAAATAGAGATATAACCACCAATGTCACCAACATATTACCAAAAGAGGATGATCCTTAGGATTGTCCTCCTCTTATAATCAACACTATTTGGATAACCACCCATTCAAAGCCATATAACTCTGACTCCACCTCACCGTCTACCCCTAAGACTTATGTCGCTATCCCTCCTCCTAAGGAGCTCGCTGCCTCCACACCTCCATCACAGCCAAAGGTTGTCATCGCTGATCCTACCAATCATCCTGCAACAACGCCTTCATCTTCTTCTAAAGCCAAGGTATCTATTCTGGCCGCCCCGAATCCTTCCTCCATTGAACATACCATTATTAAACAACTTCACCAGGCCCCTGTCAAAATGTCACTCTATGAGCTCATTCAAAGTTCTCCACATCATAAACAAACTCTCATAGAGGTCTTGCAATAGATCCCAGTATCCTCCGATGAGCCCCAACCTTTCGCAACTTTAGCTCATGCCTTCGCAACATCTGCTACCGTATCATTTGAAAGTTCAGAAATCCCTAGGATACCACAAGAAGAACATGATCTACCATTATTCATCATAGTCTATATCGATGACACCTGCATCCGTCGAACCATGATTGAACAATGGTGCCAGTATTAATATCATTTCTTCTCATACCTTCAATCAGCTTAAATTTCCCAATACCATTGTTGCCAAATCTCCTACCATTCTTCACAGCTTTAACGATGTTGTCACTCCCCCATTAGGAATGGTTGTTCTTCCTATCCATGTCGGCCATAAACTCCTCCATGAACTTTTCTACATCATTGAAGGAGAATTCCAATATAAGCTTTTACTAGGACATCCTTGGATCCATGCTATGCATTACATTATGTCTACTCTTCATCGTTGTATCAAATATGAACATGAAGGAAATACTTATGCTCTTCCAGCTGAGATCCCCCCTTCCAAGACATGTCGTATGATCTATAGACCTAAAGATGTCCTTGTTCCTAAAACCAATTTTTCTCCTGATGCATCCACCAGTTCTTCTGTACCTCCATCTACCCTGCCTCAGAAAAATTCTTCTGATCCTATAATGCAAAATCTTGCTTTAGGGGAATATCAACTCCTCACTCTCAATACCCTTCTTTCTCCCAATCACCTCGGCCACCCTGATAAAGCCCCTATGTATCAATCGAATGTTGGGGAAATTGTCTCGTTTGGCCCTTCTTCCCTCAAAACCAATTTAGTATATGGCGGCCTTGACCAACCTTCTTCTCCCACTGAAAATTGTTTTCATGCCAAACGATATATAGGTGATTTTGGATTTCTTAGTAAACCATATTTCACTCACACATACCTCTATCATTGTGCATGGAAGGGGTTTGGTTTAGGATGCTATGAATAGGGCCCTCATGGTAATATCTTTTCTCGAGCCTAGGAATCATGTCAAAAATTTGGTTTGGGATATGACGATCCCACCATATACCCTCCTGGATCATATGCGTCTTCTCCCATTCATATCGATTCATCCATTTCTTCTCCATCCAAATATACTACCGATTCAGAACATATTTCTTCTCCTTCCAACTATCCTACAAATTCAAAATAATATTTCATCTCCTTCCAACTATCCTTCCAGCTCAGATAATGATTTTTCTCCATCCAATTATCTCACAGATCCAGATCAAGGCGATAAGGTTCCTATTCCTCCTAACTTTTTTTTATTTCAGCCATCTTTCTCCGACCGATGACTTATCAAGCCAAAAATGAAACCCGGTCTTTTCCCCTTAAATATACAAAAATGGTAGAGGAAGATTCCCCTATCATTGACATTCTTCAATGTGATGATGACACTTCCATTCTCTCTTACATGGGGGCCGAAGGTTCTCAAGATCAAAAAATCCAATCTCTTGAATGAATCCACTATCAACATTACTATTGGAGTGCCTCAGGAGCACCACATACTCAAAATAGGTCAGTCTTTGACACCTCAAGATCTCGAAGCCTTCACTTCATTCTTATCCATGCATAGCAAGCATTTGCATGGTCATATTCAGACATGCCAGGTCTCGATCCCTCCATCATTATTCACAACATCGTTGTTATCCCCAATGCCAAACCAGTCAGATAGAAGCTTCGTCGAATGCATCCTCGAGTTGCTCTTCTTGTGAAAGAAGAATTGCAATGTCTCCTATATCTGCCAACTTCATTATCCCCATTGATTATCCCCAATGGGTTTATAACATTGTACCCATTGCAAAAGCATCTGGAAAGCTTTTTATATGTACTGATTTTCGAGATCTTAACCTCGTATGTCCTAAAGATGATTTCCCTCTTCCAAGTATCGACCAAATTGTAGATCTTACAGCAGGGCATGAGATGCTCTCTTTAATGGATGGTTTTTCTGGTTATAATCAGATTCTGATTGCACCTGAAGATCAGCACAAGACATCTTTTATCACCCCATGGGGTACCTTTTGTTATCGTGTCATGCCCTTTGGTTTAAAAAATTCTAGGGTTACATATGAACGAGCCATGACATATATCTTTCATGACCTCTTACATCAAACTGTAGAGGACTATGTTGATGACCTCTTAGCAAAATCTAAACATAGATGTGACCATCTTTCAGTTCTTGAGATACTTTTCGAGCGTCTCATTCATTTCTCCCTTCGTCTCAATCCGGTGAAGTGTGTTTTTGGAGTTCTTACTGGAAAACTCTTAGGATTCATTGTCTCTATCAGAGGCATTGAAGTTGACCCCGGAAAAATCAAAGAAATTCTTGAAATGCCTCCTCCTTCCAATCTCAAACAACTTCGTAGTCTTCAAGGTCAACTTCAATCTGTTCGTCGCTTCATATCACAACTTTCTGATCGATGTCAGCCCTTTCATCACCTTCTTTGAAAAGACATAACCTTTAATTGGGATCAAAACTACCAAAAGGCTTTTGAAGATATTAAGTGATATTTTTTATCTCCACCAGTACTCACACCTCTGCATGAAGGAGAGCCCTTCTATTTATATTTTTCTGTAATTGATCATGCCTTAGGAGCTATGTTAGCACACCATGATAATCAGGGATGCAAACAGGCCATTTATTATATCATTCATACTCTCCATGATTGTGAAACATGATACTCTGAAGTGGAAAAATTATGTTGCACTATTTTCTTCATTGCATCAAAACTTCGACACTATCTTCTTAATCATAAAACCTATATTGTTACTAACTTTCAACCCCTCAAAGTGATGCATTCTAAGCCATATCACAATGATCGCATCACCCGATGGCTCCTTCTCATGGCCGAGCTCGACCTTGGAATTCATTCCTCAAAAGGCAAATCAAGGGTCAAGCTATTGTGGATCAATTAGCCGAGGCCCCTCTTTCCAATACATAGACTCCTTCTAATCATTTCCCAGATGAATCAATCAATCAATTTTGTCATGATCTCCTTAAAATGATTCTTTTCTTTGATGGTTCTAAATGCCAGCAAGGTAGAGGAGCAGGAGTTGTTCTCATTCCCCCTGGGGATTCCCCAATCCCCTTATCTTTCAAATTAGATTTTGAATGTACAAACAATATGGCAGAATATGAAGCCCTTATACTAGGACTAGAAACTGCTATATTTCTAGGCGTTCGTATCCTTGACATTTTTGGTGATTCTGAACTAATAATAAAATAGGTCATTGGTGAATATCAGTGTAAAAATGATATTTTACAACAATATCATGATATTTCTCATCATCTTCTTAAATCCTTCGATTCTTACACTATTCAATCTATCCCGCATTCGACCAATCGTTTTGCTGATACAATGGCCTCCCTTGCGGCCCTTATCCCATGGACAATGCAAGAATCCCAACTTTTGGTTATTATACATCATTGTAAACAACCATTCTATGACATATCTCAGATTCATCTGGTCGAATCTAATTTGTCAGACCTCTGGTATTCACAAATTTTTTATTATTTATCCAAATCCATTACTCCCCTTGATCTTTCTAAAAACACTAAGAGATATTTTATCCAACGTGCTACTCATTATGTAATCCTTGGTGGCATTCTTTACAAGCGTGGGTTCGATGGTATCCTTCTCCGATGCCTTCAATCCCACGAAGCCTCTACAACTATCCAAGAAGTTCACGACGGTATTTGTGGTGGAAATTTCAGTGGATTATCTGTTGCCAAACGTGTTCTTTGTCTTGGCTATTATTGGCCTTCTCTAAATCATGATTGTTGTGAATATGTCAAGAAATGTCTAAGATGTCAACAACACTCTAACCTTATCCATATTCCTAGCCAGGCTTTACAGCCTACCCAAGATTTATGGCCCTTTTCACAGTGGGGCCTTGATCTTATTGGTCTAATAAATCCTTGTTCATCACAACAACATCATTCTATCATCACTGCTACTGAATACTTCACTAAATGGGTGGAGGCAATCCCACTCACCTCTACTAAGTCTGGCCCAATCATTAATTTTATATATCAACATATCATTTTCCGCTTTGGCGTTCCTCATAAACTTATTATGGACAATGGAAAATCATTTAAAAAACAAAGACCTTAAAAATATTAGTGATGCATTCAAAATCCAACTTAGATTTTCTTCCCTGTATTATCCTCAAGCTAATGGTCAAGTTGAGGCTACTAATAAGACTCTTCGAAATATCTTGGCTAAAACTATTGATCAAGCAGGATGAAATTGGCATCTCCAACTTCCCTTTGCTTTGTGGGCCTATCGCACTAGCATTCGCACTTCCACAGGAGCTACTCCATTTTCTCTGGTATATGGCTCTGAGGCCATCCTTCCTCTTGAGGTCCAAATTCCATCTTTATGTGTGTCTCTTCGCAACTTCATTTCTGATGAAGATTATCATCAGGAATGGCTAATGCAACTTGAGTTATTAGACGAACGTTGTCTCCTCACTCTTGAGCACCATCATGTCTATCAAGGTCGTATCCAACATGCTTATAATAAACACATCAATGAGTGTGATTTTAAAATAGGTGACCTGGTTCTGAAAGAAAATCAAAATGTCACTACCTTAGAAAGAAGTCAACGGGGAAAATTTTCTCCTAACTGGATCAGACCATATATTATCACACATAAGTATGGGTCTGGGGCTTATCGTTTAGCCTCTCCTGATGGTAAACCAGAGGTTGAACCTCTTAATGCATTGCACTTACGGCCATTCTATTGTTAGTACACACACTTATGAGTATAGTCTTATCTTTAGACCATTCCTCCATCAGTATCCCCTTCCATCTATCATCGTAATGATTTTGAATCATGTGGTCTACCGTCACTAACAGTCATGACCTTGAATATGAGTACCACGGCTCTACTCGTAGCATATTCAATATGGATAAGTTCTCCCATTTGGTGAGAACCCCATGGTCATTACATCCATCACCATCTCATTTTCCTATTGTACTCCTGTAGAGGGTCTAGGGGTGTCTCTTGTACATTCATTCTCCCCTCCTAGGTGGTCTACCTAGCTATCCCCAGCTCTCCCCATGTGAAGCTCAAATTCATGTATATAAAAGGCAAGATCAAGGTTATTAAAACAGACTGATCCCTCGAAGGAAAGTTGTGCATACAAAAAAAAAACAACAAAAAAATGCAAATCAAAATCAAAAGCAAAATCAAGAGAAATAGACCGATCCCTCGAAGGACAGCTATCATATATATTATTCTTGCCATCCATATTATGTATAAAGTAGACCATACCCTAGAAGGATGGCTACTCTTTTATTATGGCATTTGGAAGGTTTTCCACATTGATCAGCCTTCCTTTTATTAAGCATTCCCAGAAATCTTCCCATATTGATCAACTTTCTTTTATTCTATTCTTCCCATTCCCAGAGCTGGGGCATAGACTTAAGAAATACCATCTTTGGAGAACCTTATTCCCACGTACAAGATACATCTCCAATTCCTTTGTCATGTCGACATTAGGATTATGAGAATATTTCATCCATATCTTCTTCTTGGTCTTGTGATATAGCCAAATCTCATTAGTTATATACTAATACCTACTATCGGCTGTAAGTGCAATGTTTTGAGTGGTATCTTTCTTGTTTACTTCTTATCGGGTTAAAAGCATAACTTTCTTACTTGACCCTTGCTATGGTTATGTGACATTCATTTCATCAAAGTCATCTTTTATCACAATTATCTCCTTAGAAATAAAATTTCATGTCATAAAATTTGTATCGATATGTTTACTCTTACAGATGTCCCCTATCAACATCATCCATAAATCCATGAAATCAATTATTATCTTCAAACAATATTTTTAATGCATTATTCGGTTTGGGAATTCTACTTGACCTCCATTACAATTTATGAATTCTACTTGAGGATAACTCTCAGGTAGCATTTATTATCTGGCACATCCTCATCCCCCACCATTGTTCATTATCCTCTTCTTCACCATCTTAGACCTTTCACCCCTAGCTTGGCACATCTACGTAATTCCCCACGTGGCACAGAAACCCTACTTGAAGTAGACTTGTCATTCAGGACAAGGTCTCATTCGTGATTGTGTCTATTGACCATTCCTTCCTCCTAGTCCCCTTTATCAACCCAATTTTCTCCTAAAATTCACCTCATCTCATTCTCTGCTACTCTTCTCACCCACTTTGTCCTTCTCCGTTGTTTGTTTGATACTTCACGCATCATCCACCCAGGCCATTATTTTTGTGCTTTTCTCTTAATATCCTTTTACTACCATCTATTTTATCATTCCATTTTCCCTTTCATTATTCTTTTGTCTTGACGATCCTACTTAATCATCCATTCCATGCAGGTTTTTTGACCACATTGCATCTCTTTCTTAAGATCCTGCCACTGTAGAAAATCCTTCATTTTTTTCCATTCCCTTCAACATCTTTACTCATAAAACTTCTTCTTAACACTCTGACATCATCACTCATACAACATAGGCATCCTAATTAAGAATTCCCCTTACACTCTTTATCCTACACTGCATATATTCCTCCATCCACTCATTTCACACTCCTTTGTTTCCTTGTTATTACCTCCTTTCACTTCCTGTTCCGTCTTGGTATACATTACTCAGTCTTTTCCTCATTCTTCTTCTTTGGCTTGGTGATCCTACTTAATCATTCCTACGGCATGGCGATCTTACTTAAGAGTCTCTCTTAAGAATGATCTGTCTCCTTGCCTTTCCTCTTTCCTTCATCTTCCCATCATCCATATTTTTTCTTCATTCCCCACAAACACATCCTCTTCTCTTCTCTTTTTCCTCATACAAAATATCTCAAACTCCCTCAAATGTCATCTCCATCATCCCTCATTTTGAAAAATCCATCTTGACTACTTCATACCCTCTCTTACTATGAATACTTCTCCATATCCATCACCATAGATCGTCATTATCATGGTTCATCTAACATTATGTCATCTTCCATTCTCGTGCTAAGAATTATCAGTGGACTTCTCCTAAAACTCCTTTCTTCCCATTCTACTAATACTGGTTCACTCTTTTTTACCTCCTCCATTTTCTCTTCCTCCCTTTTTCTTTTTGTGCCCTCTAATCATTATCAGGGGATTTCTCCTAACATCCTTCCACTGGTATTACCTTTTCATCTTCCTTTCACCTTTTTCAATATCTCTACTGTCTTCATCACATACTGCCTTTGCATCATTTTCTTTGTTGTCCTCTCCTCCTTTCTACCTCTGGTTTTCTTTCATATCATTTGTATCATCTTCATCTCCTCTTCTCCTCACACTTTTGTCTTACTCCTCCATTGATAACCTGACTCACCAGCATTGTCCCATCTTCTTAACCATCTCACCATCCACATGCATTTCCATACGTTCGGTTTCATATTCAATTTCTTTCCTATTTTGGCTCTATCATCCCTTCTTTCCCTCTTATTTTCATTTCCCCCGTTACTGAGCTTGTTTCTCTACCACCCCTATCTTCTTAGCTCCGTATGGTGCCTTTCTTTATCTTTTCCATTCTACCTCCTCCCCCATCTTCTTTAACTTCTTCATCTTCTTCATCTCCTTCATCTTTCCATCTTACTATATATATTCATCTCTCCTATTGTCCTTCTCTCATATTATTCATAACTTTTCTTTCTCAGTTTTGTCATCTCTTTCATGATCCGTTTCTTTCTCTCCCTCTATTTTGATCTCCATCTCCCTTTCATCCCTTCTTCTGTCATTTTCTTGTCTTCTTCTTTGTCCTTCATCATTTCTTTCTGCCACCATTTCTCCTCTTGATTATCCCTACTGCTTCTTTACTATGATATATCTCTATACACTCAACTTCCCTTCTAATCTCTTTTTCCTCCTCATCTCATCTTCTTCTTGTTTAAAGTTCCTCCCTCTCTTCTCCTCCTACTCACTGTCTCTATTTTCTTTTTCTCCAGGTCCCTCGTACCTTACCTATTTATTTCCCCCTTATCCTTTTCCACTACCCTCTTACTAAATACTATTCTCTCTTTTGTGCTTTTGTCTATCTTCTCACCTCTCTTATCGTCCTTCTCTACTTGACCTCTCTCCTTCACCATGTCCCTTCTACTTCAACCATGTCCACTTTCTCTTATCTCTATCATCTATCATCCACATCTTTCATCCCATCTTCCTGGGACATTTTTGTCTTGGAGGATACCATAACGGCCAACACCTATCTAATCTTGTACTCTTCCATGCATATTTTCTCTACTTTTGTTTTGTCGCAAAAGTATCTTGACTTCCTATCCTACTTATCGGACGAGTAGGATTAATTTTATGTTATAATTTACTCACACTTATACATGTTTCTCATGAAACATGATTATCATCATATTTATCACACCTTTAGGTCATTTTATCTTAGCTTTCTATCCTATCTTCTCATCATGTGCACATTTATGATTTTTCCCCATGAGGAATTTTATTTACACATCCATCTCCCATTATGTCATCTTCGTGCCCTATCATGGTGCACCTTTTTCATCCTTGTACTTGTCGGTGTATATAATTCACCTTGTGTCCTGTGCTAGGGCATCATTGTTTTCATCCATGTCCCTCTTGTAGACACGTGATTTTTCACACAATTCCTCGGAGACAAAGGATTTTGCACATATTTCACATTTAGTTGCACATATTTTGATTTTTTCCTATGACCCATTGGTCATCACGGTTTACATCCATACTGTAGTGGTCTTCACCCACTCACTAGTTTGTAGAACATTGTCTCACGTCTCTGTTGAGACCACAATTGTCCTCTACTGATGTGATATTGAAGTCACCGCCATATATTTGTTTTTTTATTGCAATCCTTCTTCCCTTGGGGAATTTTGCCTTTGGTCATGTCTTCATCCAACCTTAGACACATATTTCATCTAATCCTTTTTGTTTCTGTCTCGTGGCCTGCTATCGCAAACCACTCAACAAAAGGGGGCAAATGTAGACACCAAATTCTGGTATCATCCCGGGTTTTTGATCTCCTTCAGCACGCTTATTCAGGTCTCATTTCCTACCAACAATTCACATTCAGTTAATTAATCTTATAACTATATTAATATCTTATCGCATGCCAAAAGTATATTATGTTAAGTAATTTATTTTAAATAAGTCATATCATTCTATTTAATAATTAAATAATTCAAATATATATATAAATCAATAACCCCACATGTTCCCCACTTAATTCGAAATCACTTCTCACCTAAAAATCAATTCCCACCTTAATATTCAATCTCTTCAAATTATTAAAATATGAACCCCACCCATAAAATCAATAATTCAAAAATCTCTCCATCTCCGAACAACTAATCCAAAAATCAATAATGTAAAGTGAGCACATGACTTCACTTTTACACCTAACCGTGTCCATACTCCACATCACATCTTTTCCTTTTCTCACATCATGAACCCAACCATCAAATCACCTCTTCATCATGTCTTCTTAATCAAAATTTATTTTGTAGATTATAATTATTTGTAATCCTTTATTTTAATCTCAATTCAATTTAGAAATAGAAATTTTTCTCCCCCTCTGAAGAGAGAGGAGAAAATTCTGAAAATTATGAAGCTTAAATTTATTTGTTCTATGAAATTTTGCATCATATTGTGGAGTATTTAGGAAGCGGAGCTCTACCAGTTTCATATCGCCATAGGCTAATGATCAATCGGTTGTTCTATCAGGATACTAATTTGGTATCATATTTATATTGTTCTCCAACATATTGCTAATTTTTGTGTAGTTTTTGGCATGTTATTTTATCATTTGATATTCATTATTTTATTGTGAACATAGGGATTGACAACCACTGAGGAAGTTAACACTTCCTCAGATTTACTTTGTCATGAAGTCCATGTATATCATTATCTAATCTTATCTGTTTTCCATTTTGTAGATTCTATTCTTCTTTCTTTACAAATCTATTTTCTCTACACCCGTATACCCAAAATCCATATCTACATCTAAGGTCCTAAGCCCTCTATCATTTGGAGTTGCTAACGGCTGGTAGTCTCAGTGTTCACCCGCATGAGAACAAGTTTTCCAGAAACTTCTTACCTCTATTTGGTTGGTGGGATATGGGAGTTTTACAATGATACTGACCTTTTCTGGGTCTACATTGATCCGTTCAGCCGAAACGTGATGGCCTAAGACAATCCCTTGTTTCATAATAAATAAACATTTTTCATGGTTCATGTATAATTGATATTTTTCACACCGAGCAAGGAATTTGTTTAAATTTTTAACCACCTCTTGGAATGTTTCTCCGTAAACTATGAAATCATCCATGTAAATCTCTACACAATCATGGGTGAGATTAGAACAAAATTCCAACATGGCCCTTTGAAAAGTACCAAGAGCATTACATAAACCAAAAGGTAACACCTTGTAAGAAAAAATTTCCCATGGGTAGGTGAAATTTGTTTTGTCTTGGTCCTCAGGTGCCACTGTTATTTGATTATAACCATTAAACCCATCAAGAAATGAAAAGTACCTTTTTCCAGATAGATTCTCTAAGACTTGGTAAATAAAAGGTAATGGAAAATAATCCCTATGAGTTTCCTTATTTAGCTCCCTATAATCCACACAAAATCTCCATTTCCCATTCTTTTTTGGAACTATGACTAATGAAGAAACCCACTAACTATCGAAGATTTGATAAATGAATCCTACTTTTAGAAGTTTTTCAATCTTAATTTTTACAATGTCTCTTAGAGCAGGGTTTATCCTTTTTTGAGGTTTTATGACTGATATGGAATCATTTGTGTAGATGTGATGTGTACAAATACCAAGATGAATACCCTTCATGTCACTATATTCCCAAGAAAAAGCTTGGGGATGAGAGAATAAGAGTTCAAATAGGGTATTCTCCTCCTGACTAGTCATCTAAGTATTAATTATCAGTGTCTTCCCTAGGAATATAGGTAATTGTTTGGTGCATGGATGCAAGGAATAAATAACAGGATACTCTCTCAATAATGCATTGAATGGACACTTTTGGGGGAGTAATATATGAACAACAGTGATGTTTTGAAAGATGGACTCAGTCATGAATATATTTCATGCAAAGGGACAAATGATGGGATGGTTGTTTTCATCCATAAAATCATCTCTTGTTTCCATTAATTGGAATGCAGGACTTGAATTAGATCTAATGCAGGACTCAAGCGTAGGAATCGAAATGAATCTAGTGCAAGACTCAAGAACAAGAATTATAATGTGTCCAACACAAGGCTCATGGTCACCATAATAAATTTGATATTAGTGTTCTTGAATTATGACCATGGATAAAGAATACATTATGTCATCTGAATCATTTGAATTTTCCTTACACCATTATTGTTTTTCTATAGAAAAAGGTTTTGTAGCAGGGTATATTGATAATTTTTTGAATTTTGTCCATTTGTAATCGCCATATTCCCTATCTTGCAATCAATGAGGGAAATATTTGTGGCTAACCAAGTAAATCCTATTATTATGGGGTATCTAATCTTCATATTATTCATTTTTATGATCATGAAGTCTACCGAATAGTTCCAGGATTCAATAGTAATAATTACATCCTCTATAATTCCCTTTGGCTTGTTTACGGATTGATATGTCATTTATAAGACTATGGAGGTTAACTGTGGTTCAGGAAGTGGTAGGGTGGACATATTATTTGTGGTCATAACGTTGATAACAACCCCTATGTCTATTAGGATGTTAGGAATATGGACATATCCTATACAATATGTAAAAATAGGACTTCCAAGGTCTCCATATTTAAGAGGGTTCATACTCCCTTTTAGAATACTGGTAAGTTTCCCACCAACATGGATGGTCTTAGGTTGGTTCTTTCTTCATCTTGGAGTATTAAAAGAGATTTATTTTTATTTTCTTGTTTAGTTTAGGAATTTCTTTAAGATCTTGCAATAGGGGAGTGCCAATACTCAAATTACTTAGTCCCTAAATTAAATCTGACTCTGGTTGTTTGGGAACTACAATACTATGTTTTTATGAGAGTCTAGATGGAAAAGGAATGTCATCGTTTGGTTGAGGATTTTCCTCAATGACAGGATTAGGTTTTGTTTCTTTTGCATTTTCTGTATCCTTGGGTATTTGATCTATCACATGGGCTGAAATTTTTGAGGTATCCTTCCCTGAGCACAACAAGATATTCTTACAATCCAAAAAATTGATTGTGGGGTTTTTATTTGATCCTACAGTGTATGTTGGGTTACTCTTCCTCACATTTTTATGATTTTCCATGCTTTGTGTAGGTATCTATGGTTGGGTAGGTTAATTAGATGGGGCATAATTTTTAGGTCTAGTCAACAAGGCTTGTTGAATTTGGGATCTTCTTATATTATAATAATTTTGCCCAAATCCTTGAGGTACATTCCACTATTATTGATACTAAGGATTAAATTGTTGAAACAGTCAAATGTTTGGATGTCGATCCCAGGGTTGTTGATAATAACTTGGTGGTGCATTCGAATTTGGGATCGACTCCCGTGGAGATTTTTTGGGCCAAGGTTGGGAATATGGCCATGGTGCATTCCATTTATTTAGAACCCATTGTGATTTTGACATGTAGGACTGATTTTGGTTGGAATGCAAATTTCCTCCTTGCCTCCGACCCATATAATTCAACTCATAATCATCTTGTGTGTTATGTTTCAAATGGTTCTTTAGCAAAGGAAGTATCCCACATTGGTTTGTGGGATTCTTGAGTTCACAAAGAAGACATATTTCTATTTTGTCTAAGGGGAAATCCTTAAGTCCATGTTTATTTGTACATCTTGGGTAGTAGATGAACAAAGGATCTATATTTGTGGCTTTCTCCCTATCCATAATGGTACTGAGTTGAACTAAAAGGTCTATTCTCAAATTTTCAATTTCTTTCATCAATTTCGATATATCGCCACTTTCCATTTTACCTTTTTGTCTACAAAAGTTAGGTAAAATTCAGGAGTAGTTCCTACAAAGGTTAATGATTTTTATAAATTCTAGTTTGTTCATGTCTCCTTTTCCCATAAGATTGAAGGATTCTTGTGTGTCTTCATCTAACCCTTTGAGGAATAAGGTTTTGAGTAGGTTAATATCTAGGCTAGTCCTATACCTTCGGTGAAGGAAGAGGAACTGATCAAGATAATCTTCCAGACTCTCATCTTCCTTTTGTTGAAGTCTAAGAAGTTCCTCCTTCCTGTCCCAAACTCTGTAGTAGTCTTGATACTTTACCAAGAAAACTATTTCCATCTCCTCCCAAGTATGGATGGAGTTAGGAGTTAATCCCATAAACCATCTCGAAGCTATATCTTTTAAAGTGGAGGGAAATAACTTGAGATTATGGGATTTGGAAGTTTAATCAGAAGTATGGAATAATACCTTAAATTCAAAAAGTAATTAGTTAGGGTCTTCTAAGACTAATCCCCAAAAGGTTGGTAAAATTTAGGGGGATATATTTTTCATAGGATCCCGGTCATTAAGATCTATTCTTATGGGGTAGGTAAATTTTCTGCCAATTAGAGGGTTTCCATTCTCTGCACCATTAGAATTTTCTACTTCATCAACCATCATTCCTTGGTCAGCAAGTTGTTCTACAGGATGGTTTTAAGGGGGATTTTGAAAATATATCCTAATGAATCTACCTCTACAGTCTCTAGGTATAAACATAAATCCTATCATACTGAGGATAGATCCCTAACCATCAACACTTAACCTAGTTTTTTGTGTTCCACATACTCCAAAACATAGAGGATTCTTGTTATCACTATAAGGTCTTCTATACTTCTTAAGAAAAGAGTTATGGAAATAAAATTTTTGAATGGAAACTTACCAAACAACCAATCAACACTTCTAGATAGTGCCTTTAACCTTTGATAACACATTGAAATTCCTCAGAAATGGCACCAAAAAGTGACGAGCATCATTGATACTTGTACATTAATTATAGTATGTTTGTCAATACATGGTGGTGTTCATGGTTGTTTGTAACAAAGGGAATAGTATGAATTACTCTCAGCACATACATAATAATGGAATTCACTATATAATAACTACTTACAATTATAAAATGAAATGCATCGTAAGCAAAAAATATCAAATACAAAATCTTAATGGTATGAAAAAAATCAATGTTGGAATCTTAAATAGATGCATTATAACCTAAGGAAACACAATAAAATCTCCCTTTTTGTTGGGGAGGAGTGGACCTTGCTCCTTCCCTTCGATCAGGTTTATCATCCAAAGTTACACAACAAAATTTCCCCCTAAATTCATAATTTTATTGAATTGAAAGAACTTTATTTTACAATTATAAACTAATTGAACCAAACTTAAATCTTAATACATTAGATATCTTATATAAGATCATTCCTAGTTCTTTTAGGAGAGAACGATTTTTTTGTAATTACTATCATCTACTTAACTGGACGCTGACTAAAATAATGACTACTATTTTTTAAGGATTTCAATAGTGGAAGGAGTGTTCTATGTGATATTTGTTATTGAAGAGGAGGCCCAGAATTGGATTCTTTGAGGAATTCAATCGGTGCTGGAAGATATTTTTGATCTCAAATTGATTCTAGAGAATCATGGCAATCATAAATCCATAAGTTTCTTTCTTCATCATGTTTCCAAGAAACTGGAGTTAAACTAGGGGTACTGGACCTCATAATCTGCATGAAGGTAGGTTGAGACACTGACACACATTTCATGCTTATGGTGTTGTGCTACCAATTGTATCAACTTACAGTTCAACCATATGATTTACTCATCTCCTCTGTGAAATTTCCTTATTTCAAAGAAGTCTTAATTAATTATCTAGATGAGTCATGCACTTCGCAGTGAGTCATGTGCTAATGCAAAGGTGATTCTTATGCTATAAGGTGAGTCCTACACTAGTACACCAAAGATTCATGTGTTGGTTTGCAATTAACTCCTACAATGAATTAACACATGCTTTTCTAAATAGATTTTTAATACTCGTAAAAGAGTTCATTTAGCCATATTTTAATAAAAATTAACAAGATAAAGATAACAAGAATATGCACAATAATTCCTTCTAAATCATAGTAAAGTATCAATTATAAATAGTCAATATTATACATCGTGTAGTATGATATCAAAATAATATGGGGTTTTACATGGGTTTAAACATAATAAAATGGGGAATCATCACAAGTGAGCCCAAAAATGACCAATAAAATAACTTAATACGCATGCCAAGAGGATGAATTCCATATTTCCATCCTTAGTCAACAAGATGATAAACAAGGCCCAAAAACAACTTATTATGCAACTTGGAGGTGTCACCCCTGAGTCCCATGTTCTCCTATGGTGAAACATGTAACCTACATGCTCAATTCACACATCATACCTAATTGATGCCAAAAACCAAATAAAACGATAATACACATATTAAAATGATATAATCAAGCATATGTTAAACCATCTAAATTAATTACACAACATCCATCCATCAATGACACAAATAATCATTTCGACAACTATCCAAAATATAATCCATGCAAATATCAGATCAACAATATCCATAACATCATATATAAACCAAGAAATATTAATAAAAGTAGGGAATTGACATTGTATGCCTCATACATCATCATGCCAAAATAATTTAGTATCTAAATGATGATATATGACAAAATCATAATAATGTCCAAAACAAGAATTGTAATAGTACTATATCTAATGTCTCCATACAAATAATACAATGATTCAACATAAGAATAGAAAAGTAAACTAATGGCCACTACATCCCCCTCTACTAGAAATAGACGTCCTCTTAGAATTATTCCAAGTCTTTCCCTTCAAAGGAAAATCTCCAGTGCTCTAGA
Organism: Taxus chinensis; assembly: GCA_019776745.2. Taxonomy (NCBI): domain Eukaryota; kingdom Viridiplantae; phylum Streptophyta; class Pinopsida; order Cupressales; family Taxaceae; genus Taxus; species Taxus chinensis. Next base: position 337,453,111 of record CM034152.1, read on the forward strand.
ATATGCATGGGCTCTAGTGTCCACCACCCGTCAACCTCTACCTATAAGGCAAGCCAATCCAAAACATTATAACTATCTAGTGCATACTTATGAATAAATGAAACATGGAAGACATTGTAGGCACATCATAGGCATGGTGGAAATTCTAGGTAGTAAGAATTAGGCCCAATAACCTAAAAAATCTCAAATGGACTGAAAAATCGAGTGGAAATATTAGATCCATTTCTGAAATGGATTGGACTCTTGTGTAGAAATGCTCTCAAAAAAACCTTTTTACCTACTAATAAGTGATGATAAACCCTCTTTGTGTCTACATATGCCTTCTGATGTCCTCATACCAACTCAATATGTTGTCTAATGATAAAAATATATTACTTCATGTCCTGTAGGAAATTTGGACTAAGAACTACTCTATCATATTGTTGGTGAAATATTTTTTTGCAGTGTAGATTATTAGTTTTCTCCAACGATCATAGGGCTAAGCCCCTCCTTCTTAGGTATGGGGAGGCTCCCATTATTGAATGTAAACTACCTTACATCATGGGTCATACGTTAGGTTGGGGATCACATAAGAATAATCCACTAAACCTGTGTCAAATTTCTTGTATAGTGTACAAAGGGAAGAAATTTTTATGAAGGTAGGTAAAGGAGAGTAGGATAAATAAGGAGATAAGGTTACTGTTGTGAGTAGGAACTATAAAATTCTCACCAACAGTAACCAAAGTAGGTCCACATTCAATTATAAGAATATAATAATGTAAGCAATCAGTAAGACTAAAAAACTAAAGACAAAGTTTTTCATATTCATTAATCAAGGACAAAAAATTTATTCTTGGTTGTATAAGATCACCATGCTTGCAAAGTTGGAGAGTAGATAGGATATAAGAACATAGAAAAGGACATGTAGATATTATTTCTTGATGTAGTTGTTATATAAAGCTCAAAAAAATACAACAATCAACAATTGTCAACCCTTTGGAATGGATAACCCCTTCCAATTTATAGCATTACAATTAATTTTTCATCTCCCCCTAACATGACTTTTCACCTTTCCTCATCACTTTTGACCTTCTATATTCCTACAAAATTAAAGAGATTGTTTTTCTTATTGATAAAAAATATATCTTGCAATTTTAAGTTAAAGGTCGCGTAGATGAATAAGACAAATAGTGAAAAATTACCTTCTTAATGAAGAACTAGAATATGGAGAGAGAGGAAAGAAGAGAGAGAGAGAGAGAGTAGGGTTGACCAATCTGATGAAGATGAATCCTCTACCAATGAATAAATTTCTGAATTGAAGCATTGTGATGATCATAATCTCCTTCTTATATGAGATATGGAAACATTCTAAGGCATTGAATAAGTGTTCAAAAATAATGTTATGAGATATACATTGTGATGGGAACATGATGATCTTATCTGATCACAATGTAGGATTTAGGGTATGGGGATCACTTTCTTACTTCTTTAGGCCTTCACAATTTAGTTTTGAAACCAAAAAAAAACTCCATGATGCTCAAAAAAATTTATTCTTATCTATCACTCATTGAAATAGGTCTTCATCTTGCAGATAGAAGGATTTCTCCCTGAATGAAATTCTTGTCCTATGACCACTTGTTGAGCTGAAATGATGTGATTCCATATGTTTCCCCTTTTGAGGTATGAACACACTACACTAATAGGTGAATTACAACATGTGAAAATGATATTATTTCCCATTATTACAAACATGGTAATCCACATGGAGATCAAACCCTTACCCTTCCTGGCTCTAAAATCCTCTTGAATGGAATTGAATTTTAGGATGCTCAAACACCTTTCTCATATTCTCCTCATGGAAATAGTTATTCTCCTCTAGATAGAAGGGTTCCCCTTGAATGAAACTTAAGGGAATGTCTAAGAATGAGTTCCATGTTCTTGACTTCTAAAATACATTAAAACACTTTGAATTCCACCTCCTTGACTTAGAAGATGTGAGCACTTTACAAAGGATTGGTTAAGTGTTTAAAAAAAACTTTCATGAGATATGCATTATTTGTGAGCTTGAGATGACTTCCAACATCACTCATGGTGATCATATATTATCATTCTCCTATTGAAAATTCCCATGATGAATTAAATTTCAATGAATTTATTTATGTTTCAAAACCTTCAAATACCTCATGATGTCTTCTTGATTTCACCCATTGTCTAACTGGCTATCTTTCACACACATTGATTCACTCTAACCTTGTTACCTATCATAGTGTGATTCATATGATGTCCCTTATCCTTAGAAATAGATTTAATCACAAGGTAATATTTTGAATGAGAAACTTCAATTTCCTCCTCATGGATCATTTGATATTTAAATCACACCCTTTGTGACAAAGAGGTCTCCTTCATGGGATGGAATCAACCTTGGGGACTCAAATAGGTTCTGCCAAAGGTTTAAAGATTTCATCAAGAATTTGGTTTAGAGATTCCTATTTCACCTTGGTGATGAAGACATATCCTTATTGAATAATTCAACCATGATAAATCCCTTCTACCATAATTGGGATGAGTTGAACCATCCAGCCTCTTCCATCAAAATGTGTCATGTAGGAATCACCTCTATGGACTGATGCTTTAGGAGCATGTATGGGAGTTTTTCTTTCCTATTTAAACCATGAGATAACCTCCCATACTTATTATCATGTAAAAAAGTAATGAAATGGGAATAATGGGATTTTTAAAATGCTTTCTAAACTCAATTACACAACTTTCTATTTTTAGGTCTTATCTAGGGATACTATTTATCGTAAATTTTCACCATTTTCTCTTTCTGATGTTTCTTACTCATTTGGAGTGTTGTGAAGGATGAAAATTCACCATTTTTGAAAACTTTCTATTTTTAGACATGCACAACCTTGTAAAATTACTATTTTTATAAAAGGTAATTATAGGTGTCGAGTTGCAACAAAAACACTTTAATAAGTTTTTTCCTCCAGGACTCTCCGCTCCAATTTTAAAGGTTTTCGTCCACTGGATCTATGTAGAACCAAAAAGGAAACTTTCTAAGAAGAAATTTTCAAATTTATGATGTAAAGTGTACACAAAATCCATGGTATTTCTTTCACATTCATATTGAATGCATTTTAAAACAGATTGTACTAGTGAAGTTTTCAAAGATCAGGTGCACGGATTGAGATCTCCGTATAATGGGAAAAAGTTTGTTTGTAAGTTTGATGTTCTGGGAGTGATTTTAGTAGCATGACTATACATTAATGGAGTTTTTATGAAAAAAAACAGCATTTTTTTTTTAAAATGGCTAATTTTTGTGAGAGGAGGAGTTAGCCAAATTTATGTGCAATTTTTAAATCACCTGGGACTATGACAACTTGACCGAAATTGAGATGAGTTGAAGTGGAGAAGGGGGGTCATACATTTTTGTATCCCTTTACCCTTTACACCTTGGGGAATATTGGGGAAAATAGGAGTGTGAAAAATATGAGTAGGGTGAGAGCACAGGGACTCTGAATGAGCACTGCTAGTTAAAATTTTGTCACATGGAGCTAGAAATGAATTTTCAAGTGACTAGGGGCTAGCTTGGATGAAGTAGGTCACACTTTTGTGTCCCACTTGTACCATTTTCACCTTAGGGGATATTGGGGACATCATAGAGTGAAATTTTTTTTACTTGGGTGAGAGTTAGGGCTACGAATGAGCACCAATGGGCCTAAAATTTGGTCACATGGAGCTATAAATGAATTTTCAGGTGATCTAGGGCTAATTGAGGTGAAGGAGATCAAAATTTTGGTTCCCCCTTGTCCCCTTTTTGCATATTTTTGGACATAGTGGATAGAAAGATTGAAAAATTGTGACTTTTCCACTTTAGGAAAGTTGATATTACCCATTGTGTCCAAATCGGGACACCGGGAGTGAAATTTCCACCCTGAGAGCATGGGAAATTGTTTTGGGGTCAAAAATTATATGATTTTGAATCCAAATCAACATTATGAGATTATTCCACAAATTATTAGGAACTAATTCTTCCAGTATTTTCATTTTTAGGGAACATTTTATCTTAGACTAAGAGGAACAATACTTGTGTTCTTCATTACCTCAGGAAATATTTGAGTCTTGGAACAAATTTTATGTGTCCATAATTGTATAGGATTCCAAGATGATTTCCAATCATATTATTTTTCCTCCTTATTCCTCTTAGAGCTCCCATTATCATCCAAATAAGCCAACTTTCACCATTGAAGCCTTCATTCCATGTACCCAAAATTACCAGATGTTACACAAGTTATTCCTCAATCAAATTTGTTCAACCAAATTTTCCTAAAATTCCTTGGAAACCTTCAATATTTTTGAAATCACTCTAATACTATTTATACTTTCCATGTAAGATTCTAAAGGGTGTTTACTAGCTGTAGAATGGCCAAAATGACCTTTTTAGGCCTCTGAAGGAAGTTGTCTTTCATCGAATCTCAATGAGTTCATTAATCATATTAGGTAATATTCCCTATGCATTGAGACACACTTATAACCTTGTTATAAATTTCCTCTAAGATAAGTGAGGTTGAAATTGAGGACAAGTTGGCTAGAGGGAGGGTTCATAGTGATTGGTAAACAAAATTTTCAATTATGGGATTAGTTATAATGATCAAAAGTATCATTTTTTCATGCTAAACATTCTACATGACAATAGTTGGCTCTAGCTCAAGGACATTGGAATGTAAGGTGAAATGGAGAACCTCGTGTATCTTGTGGCTAGCAAACCAATTCCTTGTTCATTGGGCCATAGGGTTACCACACTAAAAAACTAGAAAAGCTACAAACACAACCAAGAAACAAACACAACCAACACACGACATGGAAAGGAAACACAATCAAGAACAAAGCACACATAAAAAGGTAAACCATGATAAAACATCATAAATAACCTATGTTACATGTGGGGGACAAATGATTTCATTATTACATCAATTATTTATTGAATTTTCACCCATGAATGGGTATCATCAAAGGTCTGTGTTCCATAAATCCATTGACACGCTCACTGAAATATGGCCCCTTTCTCAATTTATTGATAAAGATTTCATGATTTTTATATTAATTAATTATCCACTTAGTCAATTCATTTCCTTTATTTATTTGACATCTTATTTCCATCTTCTAATTTATTTCCAAGTTCATTCCAATTGCTTATTTTTCTTCATTACTACAAGGATGAGTTTTTATCATAGTAGGCTTGTTAATTTCATGATAAGGATTATGATATCTAATGGGAATTTTACCTTTACTTTTGGTTTTCTTCATGCCCATTATTTCCATGAGCTTTTTTCAGTATATGTTTTAAGAGTTTCAACACTATCACAATCCTCATGGTGTTCTATGTTTACCAGTCATTCCAAATTGTCTTCTTTCACACACACCAAATTATTACCGACTTATTTATTACTATGGTTGGACTTGCACATTGCTTCATCATTTTGAAAATAAAATGAGAATGATGTTAGGAATGAAAAATTAAAAATCATCATCTTCTCCATCTTTTTCATTTTGAGCCTCAAAATCTAGACTCGTGATGAAATCGCCTTTTCCTTGAGTGAAATCAATCTTGAAAGATTCAAGCACATTATTATTAATACATTCTTTATTGAGAGGGTATTCATTTTGAATGAGATCAGGATTGGGATAGTCAAATACCATTACATTCATTTGTTCTTCATTGATAAGTTCTTTATCTTCTTAAAAGGAGAATGAGCACAATGTTGGGGCTAGAACATCAAGTTCATCATTTTCCCACTCTTGACCATCATGAGCTTGGGATTTCATCCCCATGATGATCTCATCCTCTTATTGAGTAGATTCAACTTCAATATACCTAAACACCTTCTTTTTTATGTATTTTATCTTCAAAGAGTCATCCTTTCGCAATGGGAAAGAGAAAGCTTTATATTCACAATCATACTCGTAGAACATATCTTCATGATGAGCCTTGAGAACATGATTAGAAACATGGGACTCACCTGCCAAGATTTTTTTTGATATAATTATTTTTTATTGATTCTCATTTATCATTATCTCAAGATTTCTTTGTTGTAATCCAATATTTCCATGACCTCCGTTACCAAAAAATAGAGAATTTGCATTCATGCTTTGTGGGAAGAACATACTATCAAATTCTAGTTCCATCATATCATCATGATGCTTTTTGAATAGTTTCATTATATATGGGTATTCCTCTATCAATATGGGTAGCTCAACATCTTCCTTTAAAACTATGAAAAATTTCCCATACCACGAATCTTGAAATAGGGTGTCCATCCTTGGATCATCTGGCTTTTGAACCGTGTATTTCATTTTTTTGATGGGAAGTAGCTTCTTCATCTTACCATTGAAATTTTTTTTTGCATGTGACCAATCCATATATATATCCCCCCTAACATATTGACAGAATCTTCGTGTACACAACATACCATGTGAGGTTGGCATGTTTACTATAAGTATTTTCAATGTGATCTTCTTGTAAGGAAAATCTGCAAATGTTACTTGAGCATCTTTGACCTGGCCAATAAGAGGTACTTCTTTGGTTTCCATGGATTATAAATGGCTAGTAGTGGGGGAGAGAGAGAGATACCAATATCTTTATCAACTTTTTTTGGCATGACATTGTCAAAGACACTGGATTCAATAATGTAATTATTCAATTTATATCAATTGACCAATAATGATATATAGAAAGGTTCTACTTTCCCATAGGTGGAGGGTGTGGAAGGAAGAAGGTTATGAGGATTGGTATGAGGGGTGGGAGGTAGTTATTTAGTAGTGGTATTTTTGGAACATGAAATTGAACTACTTCCTTTCATAAATTGGACAAGCCTATCAAATTGCTTGGGATGATTTTTCAAGTACTCAGACCCAAAAATCTAAATTTTTGCTTTCTTAACAAGGTCAATGATGTCAAAAGGTGAAGAGGTGGTAAGCACATCGATAACTATGGCAGCATTGAATATATTAGTACTTTCATTCTTAGGATCAATATAAGTTTAAATTGATTTGTCAAGAGGAGATGAAAGAGACTTAATAAAAGAGACAAACAAAGTCTTGACTGAGGTAGTCTCATGATTCTTCTTGGATGACCCCATGGAAATGGACAATGATGATCCTCCTTTTGTTGTTGTTTTTTGTATATTTTTAATTTTAGGATTAAAATTCCTAGCTTGGGAAGCATAATAAGGGGTTTATTTCTCCGGTTGTGAGCGATTGAACACTACATAAGAGTAACTATTCATATCAGCCATGGATTCATTCGTATATTCATCTTATGAGTATTCAAAATACCCAATATTGGTACATTCATATTCTTCTTATTTTTTAATTTTTGATTCAAAATTTTCTTCTCCTTCATCTTCACAGTCTCCACATATTGCATTAATTAGTGGGGCTTCCAAGGAAATCCTTTGAGGTGCTCCTATAATCTAATTTATGTTTTGGTTTTGGTATGAGACATGTTGGGAAACTTCCTTCTTCAATATAATCAAATCATTGACCAATTTTTTCAGCAATGGATCAAATCTTTCATCTTTGAAACTTTGGGCCTTATCCTTCATTAATGTTTTTGACCTTTCCAGATATGAGAAATCATCTTCTACTTCAATGGAAAGTTCTTGAGCATTGTCTAGAGTATTTGGTTGAGCTCTCTATAACATGAAATTAAATTTAGGAAATTGATAATTCATGAAGAAAATTTTCTAATTATCCATCGGAGGATGAACACCAGTAGGAATCGTGTTGATTAACTTATTAAACTTCACTAAAAATTCTCTTATCGGTTCTTGTGGTTCTTTATTCATTTGAGATAGTTGAGAAAGAAGGGCATGAGAATATTTTACATTCTTGAATATTTCTCCAAACTTGGTTTTCATAACATCCCAATCAGTAATTGAGCATGATGGATAGTAGTAAAACTATTCCACAACAGAATCTTGTAATGATTCCATGACTAGTTAAACAACAACATCTTCATGTCCCACTCCAAGAATGCCACAAGTTGTGATGAAATATGTAATATGATCATCGATACATATCTTTCTATCTCCATAGAATTTTGGAAGTTCTTTCTTGATACTTTTCATAACTGATGAAGTGGTGGAGCCAAGGCCAACTGGATTAGTATTTTGTCCCCATGACACAAGATACAACCATTATTTCTTCTTCTTCATGTGGTTCTTCTTCTTCTTTTGCTTTTCTATAGGGATGAGGATCTTAGTAGTTCATACAATTGGTTCTTCAATATGACCTTCAAGATGATTTTCAAATGGAACTTGGTCTTTCTACCTAGACAACAGGAATTCTGAAATAATCTCTATTTTCGTTCCTTGAATGTGAAGGGTATGAAACAATGTATACTTGCATGATTATTCTCATGTGTATCTTCTTTCAACCAGTTTGTCTCAAAGCATTAGAGAGGAATGAAACTAGAAAAATGCATATTTTTTAATAGGATTACATATACAAGCCTCTTAAACATTCATATCTTATTTTTTGGTATTTTAAATTTTTTTATTTTTATGGGCTTTTAGAATATGTATTTTTTGGGATTTTTAGAGATCTTTTATGGGTGAAAAAAATGGCAGATCCTCCCCAACGGAGTCATCAAAAATTGTTGGTGAAATAATTTATTACAGTGCATATTATTGGTTTTCACCAATAGTCATGGGGCTAATCCACTCCTTGTTGGGTATGGGGATGCTCCCATTATTAAATGTAAACTTCATAAAGTTTTGGGGTGACTGTTAGGTTGGGGATCACATAATAATACTCCACTAAACATGTGGCAAAGTGATTGTACATTGTAGAAGGGAGGAATTTTTTATGAGGAGAGGTAGAGGGGAGTAGGAGCTATAAGAAGAGAGGGTTAATGTTCTGAGTAGGAACTATCATATTCTCACCAGCAGTAACCATATTAGGTCCACATTCAATTAGAATAACACAAAAATGTAAGCAATCAGCTATACTAACAAACTAGAGACGCAAATTTCTACAGATTCATTAATCAAGGACACATAGTTCCTTCTTGGTTGTATAAGATCATTATGCTTGAAAAGTTTGATAGTAAAGAATATAGAGGAACATAGATAAGGACATAGAGGAAGTGTAGCTTTTATTTCTTTGTGTAGTAGTGATACAAAGCTCAACAACATACAACAATCCATAATTGTTAACCCTTTGGAATGGGGAAGCCATTCCAATTTATAGCACTCCAACATATCTTTTCATCTCCCCCCACATGACCTTTCACATTTCCTCATCACTTGTGACCTTCCAAATTCCTAAGAAATGGAAGTGATTATTTTTCTTATTATTGAAAAATGACTCTTACATTGTTAAATTGAAGGTCACTTAAGTGAAAAAGATAAAATAGAGAAAAAGTACATTTTTAGTGAAGAATTAAAATATAGAGAGAGGAAAGAAGAGAGAGAGAGAGAGAGAGAGAGAGAGAGAGAGAGAGAGAGAGAGAGAATGGTTGACCAATCTAGATGATGATGAATATCCACTTCTGATGAAGATTTTTTTTGACTTGAAGCATTGTGGTAACAATCTCCTTCTTGTATGATATATGGGAACATTCCAGAGTATTGAATAGGTGTTCAAAAACATTGTTATGAGATCTGCATTGTGATAGGAACATGATGATCTCTATCTAATTATAAGGAAGGAGTTAGGATATGTAGTATCATTTTCTTACTTATTTTGTATTTCATAATTCACATGTGTGACCAAGAAGCATTTATATGATGCTCAAACATTTTTTTATGTGTGTTTTTACTTACTCAGTGAAAGAGGTCTTCACCTTACAGATAGAAGGATTGCCCCCTGCATGATAGTGTTATCCGATGGCCATCTACTTGAACTTAAATGGGGTGATTGCACATGCTTTCTTCCTTCGAGGTGTGACCACACTACCAAGTGTTGGATGATTTTTTAAGAACACTACTAATTGAGTGGTAACATGTGAAATTGAGATAGATTTCCCATTCTTAGCAAACATGGTACTTTGCATTGAGATCATCGCCCATTTATCCTTGCACTTCTTGGCTGCAAAAATATTTTCTTAAATGGAATCAAAATTTAGGATTCTCATACACTTTCTTACTCATATAATTATCATGAGAAGGTTTCTTCTCCTCCATATATAATGATTGATCATTGAATGAGACTTGAAGAAATGTCCAAGTATGAGTTCCATGTTCTTGACCTCTAAATTGCATTGAAACACTACGAATGTCACTTCCTTAACTTGAAATATGTGAGAACATTATAAAGGATTGGTTAAGCGTTTAAAAACACTTTCATGAGATATTTATTGTTTGTGAGCTTCAAATGACTTCCAACATTACTCATGGTGATTGCTGTCCATTTTTGCACCCCTTGCAAAAATGGGACAACTCGAGGAAAATTGGACTTAAGCACTTTCTTGGGACTTCAATGATGAATCTGAAAAGTAGGTAATCTTCATGTTTTTGGGAACTTGGAATTATTTGGGTTTTTAAATTTACTCTACTTCATGATTTGTAGTAATCCCCATCCTAAACCTGATTTTCACTACATTATGTTAGGCGGGTTTACATAGCTTCTTTACTTCTTAACAATAACTAACTAAAGTTACCCTGAAACCCCGATTTACATAGCTATCATCTTTGCGCTAAACCAAAGTTGCTTTACTTCTAAAATAAATCAAGTAAAGAAGTTCCAAAATCCCGAGTCAAGTAGTTGGCGGTTAGAAACCCGTGAAGAAAGAAGGTAAAGAGTAATCCAGAAATTGGATGTGTCACTACTACGAAGTAATGTCCAAGGGAAAACCTGAGTAAAGTAAGCACATCTAAAAAACTAGAAAGAAGGTGAAGTAATGTGGATTTGTGACCTAGAATAATTTTGAATTAGTTGGGGGTTAGAAACCCATAAGTGAAGCAGCCTCCAAAACCTTGAAAGTAAAGTATGAGTCAAACAGTTACACCTCGGATCCCCGTAAAAAAAACAAGAGTAAATGGCCATAACTTTTGACTTAGATCATCAAATTCAATAAAATTATACTTATCAAAACATTTCTTCATTTTCTTCACCATGGAATCATGAAAATTAGATTTAGGTGATATTAAATGGGAGAAAAATCAGAAAAAGACTTCCAGCATTCAAATGAATAGTTCCAGACTACCCAACCACTGAAATTTAATGCAGTATGGCTCTTTTTCTTTTCAAGCAAGGTAAAGGAAATGCAGAAATGAGGTTTGCAAGATGCCCACACCTCTTCTCAGTGCATTAATGAAATTTTTTTGTGGTTGAAGGGGGAATTTTGAGATTCTATTTTCTTCTCTCTTACTCATCTTCTTCTATATATTGTAAACTTCTCATTTTTGAGAAGGGGGGGTGTTAATTGTAATGGAACTATGTCAAAATTGTTCCAGAACAAATTGTGAGTTACAGGCTTCATGTTTGGATATCTTACATGGTGTTTGTTTCCTCTTATCCTCTAATGTAATGGATTGTGCATACTTATTGCAATAAAATGTGTATTTTGTGTCTCTCTTCTACCCTCTATCTCTATTTTATTACATTTTTATTGCCTTCCTTTACATATTCAAGTTTTGTGCATCTTTTGTCTCTTTGCAGGGTGCCACATGTGTTGTGCTCCATGGAAAATGGTGGTCTACATACTATTTGGAACTATGGCACTAAATTCTTCCCTCTCCTTCATTATTTTTCTCCCATTTCCACTCACTTCAGAGTATCTCCACCCCTTTTCTTGGTATTATCACCTCTCTAGTTTAGGATTTATGTTTTATGCATATTCTTCTCACCTTGGTCCCTTGGAGTTTTAGAGTAGAGTTAGATAGTTACATTTCAATTCCTAAGAGTAGTTTAGCAGTAGGAATAGGTAGAGGAAGTCATCCTTCTCTAGAGTTCTATCTCAGTTCATAGGTCCCACAACTAAGAGACAGTCCCATGTTACATCAAAATTCTTGGTCATTCATGATCATATTTGGGGTGAAATTTTGATCTCCAACAGTTTTGGCATGCCTGGTGGGACATCATAAGTCAATATTTCCATTTTTATTAGGTTTGGATGTGTATCTTGGTAAAATTATAGCCTTTGGAGGATATGCAAAAACATAAAGGTGAGATTTAAGAAACAAAGGCTTGAGATCCTGTAAAGAAAAAGATAGATGTGAGGATTAAACTGGTGATAAATGTGAAGTAGAGTCAACCCAAAAACCCATAAGGAAGGTGATGGATTAATGCGGGAAAGAGACTCGAGATGACTGGAAAGCAACAGGGGTTTGGAAACCCGCTAGTCGAGAAACTTTGAAAACCCACAAAGAGGAAAAGGTGGGAGAGTTGAATTAATGCATGCCGAAAAACCCTCAACACATCTGGTGACTCCACTAATTCAAGTAGCACATCATCTTAGCTACAGACGTCTCTGTTATTCCTTCCATTAATTTTAATGATTTCATTTTAGTCAAGGCTATCCAAGGATATTTTCCATTCCCTCATTTTAGTTCAAATCCACTCCATTTGCAGCAGTGGGATGTTATCCCCAAACAACCTTGAAAAATCTGCCCCTTTTATATGGAAATGGAGATCAATCCCCTATTTATCATATTCAATATATTGCAAACCATTGTGTCATTCATGATGTCAGAGAATGTTTGTCTTAGAATTTTGATTTCATCATTTAGAGGTAAAGCAAGAGATTAGTACAGTAGTTTGGCTCCACAATCCATTTCCACATGGAATCAGCTGGGAGAAAAACTACACAACCAATTCAAGGAGGATGCAGATATCATTTGCCTCATGGAACATCTTAGCAAAATACAGCGGGATCTAATGACGTTTACTCCTGATTTCAACATCAAATTTATAGGGACATGTCACATAATTCCTCAAGAATACATACCCTCTATTAAGTAGATGAAATATATCTCAAGGATGGCACATGTGGGAATAAGGCACCTAGGAAGGTGCAAAAGTATAGTAGAATAGATCACACCTAGAAACAAGTGAAACATGACTTAGCCACTTTTACAGATTAAGGCTATTTTGGGGATATGGAGTGCTGAGCATGTAAACATATGGATACTTGTGGATTACACAAAGTATATTTTTGATAGTGAGAAGTTTGAGTACCATGCAAAAATTTGAGCTATTAATAGGATATTTACTTAGAGTTAACTTTAAAAGATCTATTATTAGCACTTGCATGCTTTTGCATTCTCTTGTAAAGGTGCATGGGTATTATTAGCATGTATCCTATTTTTGAAAGGTGCATGGGTAGTGAAGGGCAAGTTCCCACCCCTATATATATGTATTGATTTGCATGGTTTAGAGAGACCGCTGATACCCTTTGATTATAGAGTTATGTTGTTGGTTTGTATGCGCGCACGACTCATGGTGACATTATTATGATGTATGAAGATTTTGTGTTTACGGTATTTAATATAATGGATAGTGGCTAGGTAATGGTGTTAGATAAGAATAAATATGGTTCTTGCATGGCAAATATCATTATAGTTATTGTTTAGTCAATAATTAATATGGTTAAGATCTAGATCTAGGTTATACACTGTGGTTTAATTGATTGTTTGTTATGAATATGAATTATAATTACAATCATACTAACATCTTGAACAATCTACTCTAAAGAGGGACCTTGTACCCTTGCGCACTTTGGGTGAGAACTTAGTTAAGGCTGAGTGATGTGTTAGCTCATCTTGGGCTATTGGAAGTGAATTATAGGCTACATCATTAGTTCTGTTGTCAGGGCCTCTTTCTCAGCTGATTTATAGGATGTTGCATGATGAAGACATAATGATTGAATTTGGCCAGTATTGAAAAGTGGTTAGACAATCTAATAGAAGATTACACTCATATATTTTAGCACTGGACCTAATTTTAATGCATGCACGTGGGTTGAGTAGAATTTGTATGACACATTGTATGAGACGCTCTTTGTTATCTTTCCTGTAGAGTTGTATGAGTGGCTAGTTGCTTATGCATCTAAGAGGAATTGGAGGTTTCACACGCTTGTTTGGATGCATGAATAATTCTAGGATTTATATGATGCAAATTTAATTTGGACACGCTTTGTGGATGTTTGGTTCCATGGTGTTTCGAACATCTATATTTTTGAGTACGCAGTTTTCATTTATTCTTGCCATGAAGTTTTTGAGTTCCAGTTCTTGCATGAGCCCAAAGGATCTTACTTACATGGTATTCCTTTGGCAATCAAGATCTTGATCGTAACCCTAGATTTGGAGAAGAATCCTATGGCTAGCTAAACCCCACCATACATGAGGGCAGGATTAGGTTTGGTAAGGATGGCAGACCGAGTGGTAGAGAGATAAAGAGAAAAAAGGTGGATTAAGTTTAGTGAACCATGTAAGAGGGATCTGATGAAGCAACGAAAGATTGTGAAAAGAATGGTATTGCAGAGGGAGATGGATCATGAAGGATTTAGAGCTCATGTAGAGGACGTGGAGCCAAGGCATCTGTAACTCCCCCATTTGGGAAATCATGACAGAGAACCCCATTTGTATTTTAATGAGGGCACGTTGGATGAAATATTGTGGACCATGGGAGTGCATCTGAACCTACCTACCGACCTAGCCTTTGCACTTGGTTTTATAAATTCTATAGCAGTTAATAGTAAGAAAGCTAGTGTTAGCATTAGAGTTACATTAGATAGAGTCAATTTGTAGTCAAATTTAGGAGTTAATTAGGGGGTGTATTCATCTATGGCAATGCCATCATCATATATGTTCTTTGGAGTATCAACTAGAGGTATATTTTCTAGCATGTCTTTGACACAAAATAGGAGTGCACAAAACATTAGCATAACATCTAGAAGTAATGCATCTTCACATAATGTGGGAGTCCAGTTCAACACAACCATTAGAACACAAGGAAATGCATCCTCTAGTCTATTTTCTACTTCAGAAGGAGGATTAGGAGGGTCGGGTGGCTCAGGCACTACTAGATCTAGAGGAGGTCGAAATATAAGAGGAAATACAAGCTATGGGTCTAGGAGACATGGTCCGCACCAACCTTAACAAACTTATATGTAGATGTCTCTTCATCTTCCAGAGTATAGAGGCATTGAAGAAGCGGCCCAACACGTACATATGTGTGAAACAATGTGGTGCACCAAGGGGATTATAGCTCCAAAGTGCAAAGTAATTCAGTTTGCAACTACGTTGCAGGGGCACACACGCATCTGGTATAGAAAGTTTGATCCTAATAGAATTTTTTTAGATTATATAGCATTGTGATATGCCTTCTTAAAAGATTTTTATATCCCTGAGTTTGAACAAAAAAGCATAAGTGCACTTAAAGATATTAAGCAGGGATCTACTGAGAGTGTTTGGGAATATGATTCTCATTTCAAGACTCTTCTGTCTAAGTTATCTTATGACATCCACGTGAGCCAGCATGCATATTGGTTCATTAGTAGACTGATCAAACCTTTTAGAAGAGAACTTTCATGTAAGACCTTTATAGATCCACGTGAGGTAATTGAAGCAGCTCTACATGCCGAAGTGGTAGGAAGTGTAGGCACAGGAGTGAGCCCATTTTTGGAAGCTCAAATTACAATAGTGGCAAAGCGGTTAGAGAAATTATTTGCTAATTCAGCACATGAGACACAAAAATTAATTTGGTGTAAAGATTGTTAAGTAGAAGGGAATACTAAGAATAGTTGTGCTCATAAATCAGTGCGCTCATTATTACTAGATTGTGAGATATGTCATTTGGACCACATTTCAAGTCGATTCCCATTATTGCAACATGTGATAAGAAATAGCGTGTCATGTTACTACAAGATTCATAGGTCCTCCACTCATGATACTAAATATTGTAGGTTAATTGATCAAATTCATGATATCATTGATGTTAGGGTTTGTTAGATAGGTGTTGCTAATAACTCTAAGGATAAGGGTGAGAATCATGACTATGATCACAGTGAGGAGCATTCTGACAGTGATGGTGGAAAAGGTCAAGGTCGCGGGGGTGGAAGGAATGATTTACCTCATTAGACTTGTTATACGTGCTAATATCCTTATCATTACAAGCATGAATTTCCTCATAACATTGTCTATTCCTTTTGTAGAAATAGCCATAAGTATGAAGAGTTCCTAGACTTATATGAACACTTGAGTAAGAAGCATAAGGAAGAAAAAAGGGCACAGGGATGGTTAGAGTACAACACATGATAAAGGACCAATGGATGCCGAAGTTAACGTCGAACCCTAAGTTGGTTCCTATGAAGATCACTATAGGCGTTGAGGTTGTGTGCACCAGAGATATTCTCCAATAGAAGCTTGTGATTACTATCGATAAAGTATTACATAAAAAGTATCTAGACCCTATGCATCAGAAGGAGTTTTATGAAGAGACCACAGAGATAATTCACAATTTATAGGGTGAGGTATAGTGTTTGAAGGAACAATCACGAAATTTAGAACAAAATAAAATAGTTGAGATCCATCAGACATATGTTGATGATTTGGAGGTTTGCAAGATGTTGTGCCAAGAGAACATTATTTCATTGTTAGGGAATTGGTTAAAGGGAAACACCCCATGCACTAGGATTGAGTAGGAGAGAAAAATTTTGCATGTTAATATTCCTCCAGATAGTTTAGATTATGATAAGGAGATTAATCTAAATGTCATTGTTGATGGTTTTCTTTTGAGTAACATTATGATTGACACCAGCGCAGAAGTGAATGTAATCACTTTGGATGCATGGGTTCATATGGGTAGACCTCCATTGCAGCCATCCTCTAATGTGTTGTCCATGGAACAATGGACTAAGGCCACACCCATTAGAGTTTTAAAATATGCACCCATTACTATTCAGGGGGCATGTTTACTAGGGATTTTGAGGTCTTAGTGCTTGTAGAAGTAGATAATTTTCCTACATTACTTGGGCACCCATGGTGTTATGCAAATAACGTTGACCTATGTTTCAATAAGGGGTATATCAGCTTTGAGAATAAGGAATAACACGTCATTATCCCTTTGACAAATGGTAAATCTGCACCTTATGTAGAGCCCTTAAGTGAGAAGACTTGAACAGAATTTATGGTCACACCATTTGAGATCTAGAAGTTTTTGAGCCATCAAAGGAAGGAGTTATCCAATGGGATGACGTATAGTCCATGATCGATACTAAAAGTATTGCATGTGAAAACTAGGCACACGAAACTTATAAAATGGTTGGGATCAAAGTACAAAGTGCAGCTGTGTAAGTCAGTAAACCACACAATATCAGGAATTTGGGAAGCGTCTAGGTACCAAAGTACACAGGTGAAGAGGATCCATAAGTATTCCTACTTGTTATGGAAGTTTAGTGGGAATGTCAGGTGTAGAGAAGGAACATTTTAGTGTATACTCTGCACGGGATGGTAGCACGCTGGTAAATGGTTCATAGAGATAATATTTTGGAGTGGAGAGAAGTGAGGATTAATTTATCTACTATATTTTTAAGGAGTACTGCACCTACTCAGATTTGTGCATTTCATGGTAATGATCTTGTTTAGCACCATGTTCAGAAGTGTGAGAGATACTAGACAGAGGGGCAGGAAGCTTTACCACCTTCATTGTGGGTGCACAAGCTTTATTTCATCTTATGAGGTTGTGCGCATACATGGTATATTTATACAGAGTTGAATAGAGATACTAGAAATTGACAAGAACTTACTGCATGTATGATTCAAAGCTTTGACTATTTTTCCACTAAACCTCTGGTGAGTGAGGCATTATAGGTTATGAAGTGCTTAACTATGGGAGATAATGCAAATGATGAGTAGCTCCTTCAGGAGAGGTTACGAGAGCCATACTTAGGGGCATGCTTTGAAGAGGAATAAATAAATGTTAAACGTCTTAGGTGTGCCTGCCTAGAAAGAGACAAGGGTAAGATGGTTTATATAGTTGATGATGAATAGGTTGAGAACTTGGACGTTGAGCACACAGAGAGTACATGTAAGGTCTTAGATAGTGCAGATGAAAAGGCACGCACTTTTCATGAGCACATGAAGACCAAGAATGTGAACATTGGAACAAATGCTAAAACTAAGGAGGTCGTCATCAAAGATTATTGGTCTGACTTTGAAGTTGCTAAGATCATTGAGTTGATGCATGACTTCCAATATTTGTTCCTTAGGAATTAATTGAAAGGAGTACATGAATATTTTGGTGAGATGAGAATCAAGCTAAAGGAAGGTGTGCACCCAATTTGGAAAATGCATTATAGGATGAATCTGAAATTGCGTGTCAAGGTAAATGAAGAAATCGACAAAATGTTAATTTTTGGGATCATTGTGCCCATCGAGGAGTCATAATGGGTGAGCCTTATGGTGATTAGCATCAAGAAAGAGGGAAGAATCAGAATTTGTGTGGATTAATAGGAGTTAAATGTTACATGTGTCATATATCCATTTCCCACACTATTTACTGAGGAAAGCTTAGAAGGCATTCCACGGCGTGAAATATACTCCTTCACTGATGGAATTTTTGGGTAGCATCAGGTGAGGATAGACAAAGAGGACCAAAAAAAGAAAACTTTCACCACTGAATGGAGAACTTTTTCATACATGGTTATGCCCTTTGGACTAAAGAATGCACCTACAATATTTTCGTGCATAGTGGTACAAGAATTTCAGGATTTTATGCACAAGTTTTTACAGGTTTATCTAGTTGATTGGATAGTATATGGGCTTATGAAGGATCATTGTGATAATTTTAGGCTGAAGTTTGAGAGGTATTGATAATTGAGCATCTATTTAAACATTAAGAAGTTTGTGTTTACCACCCCCTTTGGAATTTTATTGTGACACATCATTTGTAAAGAAGTCTTGCTAGTGGATCCTGTTAAGGTTTCTGTGATTTTGGGATTAGAAGAGCCTACTAGCCAAAGCAAGGTGCACAGACTGTTGGGGTATATGGGATATTACAGGAATTTTATTAAGGGCTATGCCAAGATCACCACGTCCTTATAAGAGTTACTAAAGGGAAAAGGAAATTTCTACTGGGCAAGGCACATCAATGATAATTTGAAACACTAAAGGAAAGGCTTACTAAAATGCTAATTTTGTGCTTTCCTTCATGGTACAAACCCTTTCACATTCATGTAGATTCCTCTGGCATGGTCATTGGAACGGTACTAGCTCATCCTAGAGAAGGGATTGTAGATCATCCTATTTTCTTTTCTAGCAAGAAGTTGACTCTAGCAGAAGATAATTATACAATGATATAGCGTGAGGCCTTGTCTATGATCTACATGCTCCATAATTTTTAACACTACTTACTGGAAACACCTTTCATTTTATATACACATCATATGACATTGAATTACTTTGTGAACAAGCCCATTTTATAGGAGTGCATATGTCGTTGGGTTCTATTTTTTCAAGAGTTCAATTTTACGGTGGTGGTTAAGCCAGATAAGAGTAATTCTGGTCTAGACCATTTATCAAGGATATAATTAGGAGAGGATGCACAGATCATTGAGGAAATAATTCCAGATGCATAGTTGTTTAGGTTACACTATATGCCCTAGGACTTGATATATATTGATGTCTTTTTACGCACATGTGTGGCACCTGAGGGAATGAAGGCCTTAGAAAAAAACAACTTGTTATTTGCAACACACCTTACATATTGATCAGTGGAGACTTATGCAAGCTAGCTTGTGATGAATTTTTGTGCCAATGTGTACTTGACCATGAGTGTAAAGAAATTATGGAAGAGGATCATGGTGGTATTGCAGGTGGACACTATACAGGGGATGCTACCGTACACAAGATTCTACTAGCTGGAATATGGTTTGAAAAGTTATACAAGGATTTCAAAGCATATTGTAAGGCATGTGGCCATTGTCAGTGCCTTGGAAAACTTGGGCATATAGATGAAATGCCTTTGAGGCCTATTAGTAGTGCAAAACCTTTAGAGAAGTGGGCAATTGACTTTGTGGGCCCTATTTCCCCAGCCACACGTAGGACTAGATCATGCTATATTATAACTTGTATAGATTATCTTACAAGGTGGACAGAAGTGGCACCTACAAAGGATTGCACAACAGAAAATGGATCAAGGTTTCTATGGGAAAATATTATCAGCAGGTATGGATGCCCTTCAATTTTAAGAAGTGACAGGGGTACTCATTTTCTTAATGAGACTATCAGGATATTACTGGATCAATTTATGGTTATGTACCATAAGACAACACCTTATCACCCTCAGGAAAATGAAAAATTTGAGGCATTCAACAAGATGATGATCCATAAATTGACCAAAAATTTTGATGTTGGAAGGGGAGATTGGGATGACAAAGTTTCTATTGTACTTTCGCCATACAAGACAACCTACAAGAGGTTGAATAAAGAGACACCCTTTCACTTGGTGTTCGGTGCAGAGACAGTTCTACCCATGGAATTCATGTTACCTTCTTTACATATTGCGCATGTAGGAGGTATGGTTAATGAGTATGCATTGGAATAACATATTGACAAACTAATGCAGTTAAATGAAAGACACGCCATAGCAATATGGATTCAAAAGCAATAAAATGTCATGTAGAAGGAATGGCATGATAGGCACATCAAGGATAAGAAGCTGGAGGTTGGGAAATTGGTACTGTTGTATGATTCAAAGTTTTTGTGCCACCCTAAAAATATCAAGGGTCATTGGTTGTGACTGTACATTATCAATTATATACTTGATTTAGGTGTTTTTCAGTTAGAGGCACTGAATGGAACATGGTTGCCTAGTTACTTCAATGGGAGTACACTAAAGCCCTAATATTAATATGTCTTCTTGGTGTTTGTAATAAGGAACTATTTCCACTTAGATTAGGTTTCCTTAATGCATTTCCCTTTATATTTGTTTCCTTAATCATTGTTATGCTTTGTCGTTTTAGTTCATTGTTTTGTGTAATAAGCGCACTTACGCACCTGAAGTTGATTGCTATGTAAGTGTTTTCATGCATAGAGGATTGTGCATACCCTTAGTGTGGGGTGGTTTATATATACAAGGTTCAATGGTAAATTGGAATATTATCTGAAGATGGGTATGCATAGAAGATAGTTTTTGCAAGTGCTCAAAGGAAAGGTGCAGTTAGGAAAAGAGAAAAATTACTCATGAATAAAGACCACATATGGAAAAATGGATGCGCAACATAATGCAAGGTAGGATGCATCAGTGAAAATTACTTAGTAGAAGGTACAATGGTGAGGTACTTTGGTGCATGAGGGCATGTGAAAGGAGGTCTGTGGCCAAGAAGTACAGGGTGCGCCAGAAGGTTATGAATGTGGTGCGCATATGAACAACGTGAAAAAATTGATGAATGATGAGTTAATGTGGGGTATGGTGGCATGTGGAGGAGCAAGAAATGTGGAATTTGTTGAAAAATTTAGATAAGGTAGTGTAACGAATCCATTTTCACCTTTACGATCAAACATCATATGAGAGAGTTGTTTACAAATGAGCTAGCAAAGCGTTGCAAGGTGCAGAGAGCCACAAACCAGTTTTTTTTTAGATATTTGTGCATGGTATTGACTTGCGCTCCATTGAATGAAGTGTTTGAGAAAAGCAGGGACATGTGGGAAGGAGGAATCAAGAGCTATGGTTTGGAGTTGAGCTAGGGCATGCAGTTTTGAGCTAGGGTACACAGAGTTAAGTTACAGAGCTCGAAACAGGTAGAAGAACATGCCTTTAAAGTTACTATGGCACTAAATAAAGCATCTAGAGTAGATACAAGAGGGAAGAAGCAAAAAGAATAATAAATTGAAGTAGAGGATGCCCAAGAGAGTAGATTTTTGGAAATTTAGTACCTGGAAGGGGTTTTCATGGGTTGTGATAGGGACTCACACTTTCACCGCAGTAAAGTGAGAGATTACAATCACTGAACGAAGGATAACAAAGAAGAACTAGATAAAATACTGGTACGAAAGACAAACAAATGCACAACTGATGATATGGTCATCTATGATGACTCTAGTGAGAAGCTATTAATAAAGGTAGGGGTTTTGCAGTTATATAAACTCCCTAACTTTGGGAAACCAGAGAAGTTGTACCAGTGGCTAATGAGTAGAGTCTATGAGGAGTTTTTCTATTTTTTTAGATGGCGTATGAGGCTCACTATGCGGTTGATTGGGAGCTTGACAAGACTTGGGAGTTCAGGCATTAAAGTGCGTAATGATTTTTTACACAAGGAGGGTATTCTAAATATAAAGGAGTTAGGATACCTTAAAGGAGGGCACAGAATGGAGGTGCACCTCCTCACCAAGCTTAATGACCAAGATCGGTGGTCATAGGTAAACACATTGTGGCTACACATAGCAAAGAAGATTTCTGAAGGTGTAGCCTACGATTTGGCATGGTTTATTTTTAAAACTTTAATTGAATAAGTGCATGGTGGAGATAAGATTAGTTTTGGCGCTATACTTTTCTCACTTGTCTTTGTAGAAATCGGGGTACCGGATGGGCCTAAGGAGAAAATTTGGTAGTACCCTGAGGTGAATAGATCTCTTACAGAGAGATTTGAGAAATACACTTATGATGGGAACATGAGTGGCCCATTGGAATATAGGGAAGAGTTGTGGTATGCGTGACTCCACACCGCATTTGAAGAAGAGTGGAGAATACCAAAGGATTTTCCATTCGTAGTAGGTAATCAAGTATAGTTTATATTTTATCATCATTTCACTATTACACATTTTGTGATGAAGGATGGAAAGTGAAGCCCATGGTGTAAGCTTCCTTATGCCTTCACCACACATTTATTTCAAGCTTATGTACATAGGTTCTCAAATGCATGGTGGATGGTCTTTAATGCTGATAAGGTAGATTGTGACTACCACACTCTTAGAAAGATTTACATCTATCATGGTATGTTTGCATACATTGAACATTTAATTTATGATGATATTTATATGAAGGCTATGAGTTTGATAATTAGAGAGAAGGGGTTAGCCCTTTTCCCCCTTGTATACATTCACTTGAAGCCCAGGTTCGAGAAGGGGGTATATGTGGAGAATGAGTTTAAATTTCTAGGCCCACCAAAGGGGAAGCATACAATTGGAACTTTGGTGGATGAGTAACCAACTTCACCCCTTTTAGAAGAAGAATAAGAATAAATCCACAAAGATAGTGGTATCCTAGAACATAGGGGTAGAAGACAACTTATTGTTGAGGAGAAGAGAGTGTGGGGTGACCCCTCCCTTACAAAGGAAGGAAAATGAAGTATTAGAGACATGCGTCATGGGGATAGATGCAAATCAGACAACCAAGGAGCCACCGTTTAAAAGGGTGTTTATAATAACAAGGGTTCATAGTGTGGGAACATCAAAACCTTTAAGGAGATCACCTAGGAATTTTCCTTAGAAAGTGGAGCCTGAGAAGAAAAAAAAATGTATGTTAAATCTTAAGGAAGAAGAGGAGGAGGAATCTATGGAAAGTACGTCGGGCACTCCAATGCAGCCTGAGGATATAGAGGAGCCTTATGATGAAGAAATGAAGAATGAGGAGGAGGGGCTGAAGGAGACATAAACCAAAGCATATAAGGGTGAACCTTTTGGTGTGCCCAATACTACACAAGAGGGTGAACGCATATTCTAGATTCATGTTCCCGAGTTCCAAAAGGAAAGAGAAAAAGGAAGGAGAAAGAGGGAAAATACTATGTGATTCCTGTAGTTGGATATGTGGATGACATAAGAAAAATCATACGCGCACTGTTCTAAAGTACTATGGAGCCCAAGGATTTGTATGATTGGGAGCTGATGGACGAAGAAATTGTGAAAAAATGCACACAAAATAAATTCTCATGGTCTTTGCACACTCATATGGATGAGCCTGATTTCAATGTGTGTAAAGAGTCATGTGTTTCATGCAGGATGAAGAAATTTCCCCACATATGACATGTGAATGTTAAACCTACTTTCATGTTGGATGATCAGGTGAGTAATGCCTCTGTGAAGTTATCTATAGATGTTACACATAGAAATGTAGATAAAGCAGCAACCATTAGGGCATTGATGGATGATAATAAGGATAAGGATAGTGAAATAAAGCACCTAACAACAGAGAAGGAAAGGGCTAAGGTGAAGAATGGATCATTGATTAGTATGACATAGGAGATTAGAGATGATATTCTCAAAGTAAAGCCACATATGGAATCACAATTCCAAGAGAAATTTCCTTCTACAATGCACTACATATGCACGCTAGTAAAACTGGTGATAGATGAAGGGCCCATGCATATTCCTACACCAAAATATCCTGTAGAGGAGGAAGAAAAGGCCAAGGCCACAATTTCTAGAAATATTACAAGTTATGGATATTTTTTGTAGGTATTGAAGGATGAGCTTGAGAAGGTAGATCAAGCTCTGAACATGTGTGCAATGCCAGATGTAATTATTAGGACAAGGAGTATTGAAGAATATAATGAGGTCCTAAAAGTGATGAATAATGACATGCTAGGGAACATTAATACACTTGCTCTGGTGGAAGAAAAGTGTAACGTGCTTGCAGAAGCCCAAGAACCACATAAGCGAAGGGTGAATGAGATTAAAAATATCATCGCACATAAAATGGATTACATGGAGGGAATGGTTTCAAGCATGGCTAACATCATTAGGATTTTTCAGAATGAACAAAAAAACATGACTCGGGATGATTTGGAAGTCATGGCTATAGATGTCCATCATAAAATAGGTGAAGTGTTGAGTGATTAGAAAGCATTAGAGGTAGAGATTAAAAATAGGTACTCATAATTGATCATGTTGGTAGAGTAACAGAGTGTCAAGTAATACTTCATTATTTTAGCCAAGTAATTTTTATTCTTTCATTCATTATTCTTTATTCTTAGAGAGATTAGTTATGATTACCCATTACCGGGGGTGGAAATACAGTTAGTGTGGGGTAATGTTGAGAAGATTAAATATAACTCAAGAATGAAAGTGCATAAGGATTGGACATATGGGAACAAGGCACACAGGAAGGCACATAAGTATAGAAGAATAGAGTGTACCTAGAAATATGTGGAAACAGGACTTATCCACTTTTGCATATTAAGGCTATTTTGGGATATGAAGTGTTGAGCATGAAAAATTATGGAGAATTGTGGGTTATGCTAAGTCTATTTTGGAAAAGTGGAAGTCTGATTACCATGCTGAAATTTGGGCTATTAATAGGATTTTTCCTTAGAGTTAACTTTAGAAGATCTACTATTAGCATTTGCATGATTTTTCATTCTCTTGTAAAGGTGCATGGCTATTATTAGCATGTAGCCTATTTTTGAAAGGTGCATGGGTGATGAAGGGTAAGTCCCCACCCCTCTGTGTGTGTGTGTGTGTGTGTGTGTGTGTGTGTGTGTGTGTGTGTGTGTGTGTGTGTGTGTGTGTGTGTGTGTGTGTGTGTTGATTTGAATGGTTTAGATAGACCGTTGGTATTGTTTGATTGTAGAGTTATGTTGTTAATTTGTACATGTGCATGACTCATGATGACATTATTATGATGTATGAAGCTTCTGTGTTTTATAGTATTTAATATAATGGATACTATTGGCTGGATAATGGTGTTAGATGTGACTGAATATGGTTCTTGCATGGTAAATCTCATTATATTTATTTTTTAGTTAATCTTTCATATGGTTAAGATCTATATGAGGTTTATGCACTATTGTTTAATTGATTATATGTTATGGATCTGAATTATACTTGAAATCATGCTAACATCTTGAAAAATCTACTCTAAAGAGGGACCTAGTACCCTTGCATGCTTCAAGTGTGCACTCATTTTAGGATGAGTGATGTGTCAGCGCGCCTTGGGCTATTGGTAGTGAATTCTAGGCTACATCATCTTCACAAGGTATGGAATTTTTATATTTTATGAGATCCTTTGATGTTAATTTAGTTGTATTGATTCAATCCTTAGGGGGGAGTAGTCTTCCTCGATATTTTTCCATTGCATACCAAGTTGAAAATAAAATTAATCAGGTTGGAAAGAGAAAACCCGTCTCTGCTACTATAATTTTTCCCTCACCACCTTAAATGCTTCCTTCCCCTTGTATTGAAAATGAAAAATCCATCATTCCTTGCCAAAATCAAGAAGATCCTTTACTTTCTTATCCTCATTTGATATTTCACAATTTTTTCACGCCCAAAAAATTTCCCAAAATTTGTAAAAACTTCTCCCATCTCCACCTACGGCACTACTTAACTTCACTAAACCTTGCATTAATGTTTCTAGAAGTTGTGGTATTTAAAATGTAATCCCTAGTTTCTACCCAACCATCAATAGGCCAAGTTATCCTATAATTTTGGTGGAAATGGATGTTTGTTATGATTTTGGAGAGAAGGAGAAGCCCACACAACACTCCAAACAATAAGACTTTAGGAAAAACCATGCAGTTGTTTTGGAAAGTGCAAATCAGCAAGGTAGGGAGTATGTTTTCGAGGATCATTTGGCTTCTTTGAGTGATCAAATTAGGTCTTGTGAGTATCAACCATCTTAGACAAAGCATGAAACAAAACAGTAACCCCTTTTCTATGCTCCCCCTCCAAAAAATTCTATCAAAGATGAAAATCATATATCAGTAGATGATTGGTATGATTCATATTAGAAGGATGAAAATGTGAAAATTGTGCAAAAAGAGGAGCTAAATATCAAAACTGAGTAGGTAGATGTGAAAGACAATTAGGTTGGAATTAGGGGGAAGAGAAAGTGTTTATGAATACTAGTGTTATCTAAGGCCTTAAGGAAAAGTATATTGAAAGTGAGCAAGATGCTCTAATGGAATGCAATGATCCTCATTACTCTGCATGTTGGAGCTTACTACACTTTTAATGGAAGTTGAGAGTGGGATGGAGGATGAAGATGAAGGAAATCAGCATCCAAATATGGAAACAAAGTTATTTGCAAAAGCAAAACAAGAATCAAATTAGTTAGCAAGCAACTTCATTCATGAAGAGAAAAGTTTCTCAACCAATTCCATTAATGGAGTTGAGATTCAAAGAGATGGGAAAATGTATAGGGTCAAACCTTTCCCAATCATATATTTGGCTTCATTAAAGCCAAGGAAGGAGTCAAAACCAGTCATGCTCATTTCAAAGCATGAGGAAGAGCTTCAAATCACCAAGAGTCAGTAGAAAAACCTCCAAGAAAATGCAAAGGATATTAAGGAGGTATATGTTTGGTTTTTTGATACTTTGGGAAGGGTGGAATACCAAATTCAGATAATTTTTTCACTCTTACTTAAACCCATGTTCAGTTTCAAATCAAACATATGGTCTCAAATTTTGAGGAAGGGAAGCTACTTCTCCCTGTCATTTACAGGATTTGTTTGAGTTTCCCATCTCTCTGGTTAGAGTAAAGTAGGTAGGTTTGTTTTCAGTAGAAGAAGTTATTGTGCACACTTTGCATGCTTTCACTTTGAATATGTATGATTTTCCCATTTTGTACAATTTTTTTGTTTCATTTTTTCTCTTGCACAATCCATTGGAAGAGGTGTTTATGGTGGATAGAGTAAGGTTTTAACAGTTCCAAGTGCAATTCAAATCAACATCTGATCTGGAACTCTGCATACTTCATATTTGCCAAGAAATCAGTTTAGTTTTTCTTCATACTTGGTAGAAATCAAATTGTGGGATAGATTTAGAGCTTATTATTTATCTCAATAGATCATTTTCAGAGGGATAGAGGTAAAGTTTCATATTCAAGACAATTTCCCACTCACATAAAACCTTAATAAGAAGATTTTCATAATGTGAATGGTCAATTTGAGAAAGAAAATTATTATATTTTAAATTATCAGGTTGACTCCATTCCCAATGGATTCTTCAAGGATACTGATCAACTCATCTGGTAGGAAAATGTCCCATGTGATTTTCCATAGATGTTGTCTATTTTTGCACCCCTTGAAAAAATGAGACAACTTGAAGAAAATTGGACTTGAGCACTTTCTTGGGACTACAGTGATGAATCTGAAAAGTAGGTAATCTTCATGTTTTTGGAAACTTGGAAGTATCCAAGTTTTTAAAATTACTCTACTTCATGATTTGCAATAAGTCCACATCCAAAACCTAATTTGCACTACATTATGTTAGGTGTGTTTACATAATTGCTTTACTTATATAAAATAACTAAGTAAAGTTACCCTGAAAACCCAATTTACATAGCTGCCATCTTTTCACTAAACCGAAGTTTCTTTACTTCTAAGAGCAATCAATTAAAGAAGTTCGAAAATCTCAAGTCAAGTAGTTGGGGATCAAAAACCCGTGAAGAAGGAAGGAAAAGAGTAATTTGGAAATTATATTTGCCACTGTTGCGAAGTAATGGCCAAGTGCGAACCTAAGTAAAGTAAGCACATCTAGAAACCTCTGAAGAAGGAAAAGTAATGTGGAGCTATGACCTAACACAACTGAAAAGTATTTAGGGGTCCGAAACCATCTACTGAAGCAGTCTCCAAAACCCGCAAAGAAAAGCAAGAGTCAAGCAGTTACACCTTGGATCCTTGCAACAAAGAGTATAATAAATGGCCATAACTTTTGACTTAGACCACCAAATTAAATAAAGTTGGACTTTCTGGAAACATATCTTCATTCTCTTCACCATGGAATCATGGAAATTAGATATAGGTGAGAGTAGATGGGATAAAAAATGAGAAAAAAAATTCTAGCATTCAAATGAATAGTTACAAACAACCCAACCACCATAATTTAATGCAGTATGGTTCTCTTTCGTCTCTAGGAAGGCAAAGGAAATGCAAAAACAAGTTTTTCAGGCTCCCCACACCTCTTTTTAGTGCATTAATGAAAATTTTTGGTGGGTGAAGGGGTAATTTTAGGATTATATCTCTTTCTATCTTCCTCATCTTCTTCTATATATTGTAAACTTCTCATTTTTGATAAGGGTGATGTTCATTGTAACGGAACTCTGTCAAAATGGTTCCAATTCTAGCTTGTGAGTTACAGGACTCATGTTTGGACATCTCACATGGTGATGCTTGCCTCTTCTTCTCTAATGTAATGGATTGTGCATACTTAAAGCAATATACTGTGTGTTTTGTGGCTCTCTTTTTCCCTATCTCTTTTTTGTTTCATTTTTCTTTCCTTCTTTTGCATATGTAGGTTTTTGTGCATCTTTTGTCTCCTTGTAGGGTCTCAAATGTGTTGTTCTTCATGGAAAATTGTGGTCTGCATGTTATTTGGAATAATGGCACTCATGTATACCCTCTCCTTCATCAATTTTCTCCCATTTCCACTAACCTGAGAGTATCTCCACCCCTTTTTTTGGTGTTATCACCTCTCTAGTTTAGGATTTTTATTTTATGCATCTCCTTCTCACCCTGGTACCTTAGAGTTTTAGAATAGAGTGAGATAGTTGCATTTTAATTCCTAGAAGTATTTTAGTAGTAGGAATAGGTAGAGGAAGTTGGAGTTCTCTAGAGGTCTATCTCAATTTATAGGTCCCACAACTAAGAGACAGTCCCATTTTGCCTTAGAATTCTTAGTCATTCATGATCATATCCAGGGTGTAATTTTAAGCTCCAACAATGATCTTATCTTATCATATTCCTAATGACCATTTCCTTGATGATTTAAATTTCAATTAAGTTCTTGATGTTTCAAATCCTTCACATACCTCATGATGTCCTTACTTTCACCCATTTTCTAAGTGATTGTCTTTCACACACATTGATTCACTCTGATTGGTTCCCTATTATAGTTTGATTCATATGATGTCCTTTATTCTTAGAAAAAGAACTGATCACGAGGTCAAAGTTTGAATGAGAAATTCAATTTCCTCTTCATGGATCATTCTATCTTTAAATCACACCCTTTGCGACAAAGTGGTCTCCTTCATGGGATGGAATCAACCTTGGGGACTCAAACAGGTTCTGTAGAGGTTGAAATATTTCATTAAGAATTTTATTTGGAGCTTCTTGTTTCACCTTGGTGATGAAGACATACTCTTCTCAAATTAATTCAACCATGATGACTCCCTTCCTCCATAATTGGGATGAGTTGAACATCCACATTCTTGCATCAAACTATGTCATGCATGAATCACTTCAGGAGTAATGCTTTGGGAGCATGCGAGGGTTTTATTTCATTTGTGAACCATGAGAAAACTTCCCAGCCTCGAAATGGTGGGAAAAATAAATGAGAAAGATAGAATTGGAGTTTCTAAACTCAATTACAAATTTTTTTATTTTTAGCAGGTCCTATCTAGGACTTTTATTTTTAGTAAATTTTCATTATTTTTTCTTTATGACATTTCTTGCTCATTTGGAGTGTTATAAAGGCTAAAAATTCAATATTATTAGAATTTTTCTATTTTTATACATGCACAACCTTTTAAACTTACTATTTTTAGAAAATTAACTTATAGGTGCCGGGTTGGAATGAAACCACTTTCAAAAAAAAAAATTCGCTCTAGGACTTTCTGCTCTAATTTTCAAGGTTTTCATCCACTTTATCTTTGTAGAACCAAAAAGGAAACTTTCTAGTCTATAATTTTCAATTTTATTTTGTAAATTAAACATCGCATCCATGGGGTTTATTTAACAATAATCTTGAAGGAATTTTCAAATATAGTGCACTGGTAAAGTTTTGTAGAGATCAAGTGCACACATTGAGAGATATGGGAGAAAGTTAGTTTATAAATTTAACATTCTAGGAGTGATTTCCAGAGCATGGCTTAACATTAATGGAGGTTAGGAGGGAAAAAAACAATTTTTTTTAAATGGCTAAGTGTTGTGAGAGGAGTTAGCCAAATTTATGTGCAATTTTTAACTCACCTAGGACCATGGCAAATTAACCGAGGTTGGGACGAGTTTAAGTGAAGAGGGGGTAGAACATTTTTTTCCTCCTTGTACTCTTTACACCTTGAGAGATATTGGGGATATCAGAAGTGTAAAAGTGTGACTAGGGTCAGAGCAAGGGTTGGGAATGAACAATGTTGGGTCAAAATTTGGTCACATAGAGCTAGAAATGAATTTTTAGGTGACCAAGGGATAAATGGGGTAAAGGAGGACAATATTTTTTTTCATGCTTTTCCCCTTTGCACCCTAGGGGATAGATGGTACAAAAATAAAAAGTGCAACTTTTCCACTTTATTACCCATTGCGTCCAAATTGGGACACCGAGAGTGAAATTCCCGCCCCAGGAGCATGGGAAAGTGTTTTGAGGACAAAAATTATATGATTTTGAATTAAAATAAAATAAAAAAATAATACCACCAAGTATTAGGATCTAATTTTAATTTTATTTTTATTTTTAGGGAACATTTCATCTTGGATTGAGAGGAGAATTTGTTGCATTTTGGATTACTTTAGGAAATATTTTAGTGTTAGAACAAACTTTATGTGTCCATCATGTAGAGGATTCCAAGATATTTCCATTAACATATTTTTCCTCTTAAATCCTCTCGGAGCTCCCAAAATCATCCATAGAAGCTATCTTTCACCGTTGAAGCGTCCATTCCCTTCACCTAGAATTACCTGATGTTACACAAGTTATTCCTAAATCAAATTTCTTCCACTAGATTTTCCTAAACTACGTTGGAAAACTTAAATATTCTCTAACATCACACTGAGGATCTTTATATTTTTTTAGGCCATAAAATATTGGCTAACTAGTAAAGGGCATGTGCATGCGTGGGACCAGTAAAGAAGAAGGGTGCGCAGAAAAAAGTGCGTAAGACAAGGATTTTAGAAGGGTTTAGTAGAAACCATGGCACGTGTACAAGGAAGAACAAAGGATCTTAGGACTTAGCCATATTTGGCTCTCCCAGAAGCACTTGAGGAAAAATGTGACCCAACTAGGTGTGCTGAGTGGATAAGGCGCCAACCTGATGACTTGGTGGTCAAGGAAAGAATATTCCACACGTAGAACATTCCCAAAAGACATCATTTCAGAAAGTGGAGAGATCAGATCAGAAGAACCATGCTCCATTGGAGGACCACATGGACACTTGGCAAACAATCTGCTCCTAGAGGAAGGTATGGTGGTGGGTGCTAAACCTATTTATGTAGATACTCTAAAGTGAGGAAGACACAACTAAAAAAAGAGAGGACGATAAGGGGAAGCTTTAGGATCATCACCAAGAGGATGAAAGGTGAAGCCCTGCAAAAAAGAGTAGGAGATTCAAAGGGTTGGGATTACCATTAGAGGGCTGTAGCAATGATATCATATCTAGAGGGATGGGTCTATGAAAATTTATGTAATATGGGAAGCATAGCTAGGGTCTCTGATACATGAGTCATGTTTTTCTTGATACATTTTTCTATTATGACCCTTTTGGATGTAATGTGGTTACGGGAACTATAATCAATGTAAATATATGTTTTTAATATATTTTTCATGGGTGTAAACCCTAGTATCTTTTATTTATGTCATGACTCAAAGCTACTCTATGTATGATGTTTCTCTTATATGAATGGGTATATTGATATAATAACTCATCCTATGTCTTCATAATGTATAAATGATCATTTACTTTTCTGCATTTTATTTATTATCAATGGCATCATCTTCTCACAATTCTCACATAAAGGAGGGGCTTAGAGGATATTGCAGTGTTTCTTAAAATGGGTGTGCTGCCGGAAGGAATGAAGGATTTTTTGATAAAGTAGTTGGCTATATGTGTCACGCCGTATATGTTGTTTAGTGGAGATTTATACAAGTTAGGCCGAGATGAGGTCCTGCGCCGATGCGTGTTAAAACATGAGCATGTTGCAATAATGGAATAAGCACATGGTGGGATCGCAAGAGGAAACTATGTAGGGAATGCCACCACATGGAAGATTCTACTCATAGGGCTTTGGTGGGAAATTATATACCAATATTGCATTTAATTTTCCAAGGCCTATGACCATTTCTAGTTCCTTGAGACCAATCACCATCACATAACCATTTTAAAAATGGACAATTGACTTTGTAGGACCTATTTCACCTGTCGAGCGAAGGACTGGTTCACATTATATCATCACTTTCATTGATTACTTAACAAGGTGGGTGGAGGCAGCACCTACAAGGGACAATATAGTAGTGGCAATAGGTAGATTTTTATGGGAGAACATAATCAATAGGTATATATGTCATTTAAACCTGACTAGTGATAGGGGTACCCATTTTTTGAATGAAATAGTTGGGATTTTGTTGGCAGAATTTATGGTGGCCCATCACAAGACCACCCATTATAATCCCCAAGAAAATGAAACTATTGAGGCATTTAACAAAATACTAAGTCACACATTAACCAAAATTTGTGATGTTGGAAGACAAGATTGGGATGACAAGGTATCAACCATTCTATGGGCATACATGATAACCTGCAAGATTTTGAACAAGGCCACACCATTTCAATTGGTATTTGGCATGGAGGTTGTGTTACTAGTTGAATTTATGCTACAATCACTACGTATAGTGTGCACAAGAGGATTGGCTGATGAACAAGCACTTGAAGATAGGATTGATAAATTAATGCAGCTAGATGAAAGGTGATCACTTGCTAGATGGAGTCAAAATATAGAGAAGGCAAGGAAAAAATCATGGCATGATCATCATATCAAAAAATAATAATTTGAGGTTGGGTAGATGGTTTTGTCATATGACTCTAAATTTTTGCACCATCTTGGGAAGTTGAAATTCCATTGGTTGGGACCATACATCATATTGTACATCCTTGATTCAGGTTCTTTCCAGTTACAAGCACTGGATGGGACTAGATTACCAGGCCATGTCAATGGGAGTAGGATGAAGCCCTACTTTAAATAAGTCTTTTGTTTATAAATAAGGTAGTTTTTTCCAGTTAGCCTAGGATTTCCCTTAATGTATTTCTTTTCCTTGTGTTTCCCTTTCTTGTTACTTGTTCCATTTTTTTGTGTTGTTTTTGAGCACCTTGTGTGCCAGCAACCACATTAATTTCAAAGGTTTTGTATGCGCAGAGGGTCACACATCATTTTTAGAGTGGGGTGGAATAAAGCAAAGTGAAATAGAGGCTGGAAGTGAAATTTATGTTTTAATGGCCTGAGTTAAAAGATAAAAAGCACGTAAGGTAGGAGAGCGTGCATAGAAAACGGTGGAAAAAAAATTTGGCGTCAAGATAAGGCTTTACAAGGACCACATACAAAGGTTGAGAAGTGCAGGAACAACATGAGGTAGGAGAGGGAAAAAATCAGGTCAAGGACATAAGAAGTGTCTTTGGCGTTGTGGATGCACGCGTAAGAATCTTCAGTCAGTAAGGATTTTTGTGTGCTAGAAGGTTGTAGAGATTTTTTGTGCAGGATTAGGCACACAGGTAAGATCACTTAAGGTTGAATTTAATGGAAAAATCCACATTTAATGCTAAGTATTTTGGTAGGTGGCATAGCATTTATTGCAAGAAATGGGAAAAAAATATATAAGTAAAGGGTTGGGAACATCATTATTTACCTTGCTTTATGAGATCAAAGAGCTCTTGTGAACTAGGGCATCCGCGAAGAAATATTTGTATGAAGAAAGAAGAGTGAAAATCTGAAGTGCATGACTAGGGTGACCTGTGAACCAGAGTGGAAGGAGTACATGGGCGTAGGGAGGTTTCAGTAGAATACACCATCTTGTTGAAAGAGTTTTCCAGGTTAGGGTTCTACAACTAAGGCACGAGAGTAGAAGGATTTTTCACAGAGTTGAACCAAATATTTGAGTAGAGTGAGGAAAGAGGAGCAAGGAAGAGTTGTTTTTAACCTGACAAGAAGATGACACCAAAGAAGGCAATTGTTTCACCTTTGAAGGGCAAGGGTAAAGGAAAACAAACTGCCACCACCAGTTTCAATGACGAGTGGTATGTAAAAATTCAATACCCAGATGGAGTGTTACTTGGGAAGGAATGGGTATCCCATGTGAGGAATATGGCCGTGAGTGACTATAACTATCACACAAGTAACACAGAGAATGAGATGACATTAAATATAGTTCGTCCAACAGATAAGAGGATTTCATAAGGGATGCCAATCTACAACAATGAGGTGAAGGTAAAATTAGAGAAGGTTGGGTTACTGTAAGTTTATGAGTTTCCATATTTTTGAAGTCCCAAACGGCTATACCAATGGTTGATGTTGAGCATACATGAGGACCACTTCTAATTTTTGGGCCGCAGAATGTGCATCACTCCCCAACTCATCTCTAAGTTTACTGGCTTGTTTTGTGAAGGAGATTCATTAGATGATTACCTAGAGGATAAAGAGGCTATTAAGAAGACCATGGAGGAGTATGACTATAAGAAGGGGTCTCGCTACTTCGACATCCATGATATCTCCAACCCAGTAATGAGGATGTGCCTAGTAACAAATTTGAATAGTCAAGAGAGGTGGACACAAGTAAACAAGGCATGGTTGGATGTGTGTCGTAAAATTTTAGAAGGAACCATCTATAACCTATTTGTCTACATTGCAGAAGAGATCATCAACATCGTGTAAGAAGGAGATAAGATTATGTTTGGAAATGTTCTTCTCACCATCATCTTCTCATAAATTGGAGGTCCCAATGGGCCAACAAATTTTATATAGGAGTATCTAGATGAAGACCCCTTCCCCCCGAAGAGGTTTGAAAAATACACATGCGACACCATGACAGTTTCCCACAAGACATGCTTAGAGAAATTGTACAAACAAATGTGTGATGTATTTAAAGATGAGTGGAGGATACTTGAATAGTTTCCAACACTAGTAGATGGAGAATCTGAGTTTTTTTTCTATCAGCACTTTTACATTGGCAAGTTCACTCTGTCAGATGGGACCAAAATCCCATGGTGTAAATTACCCTTCTCTTTCACTACACAATATTTCAAAGTAGGGGTCAACCACTTCAAGGAAGCTAAAATACTAAGGTTAAACCTTAGCGAGGTGGACCAGGACCATTGATACTTATGAAGAAAGCTCATATACCCCAATAAGCATGCTTATGTGGAGAATTATGTCTCCCATGAGGTGCACATGACAAAACCCATGATGCTACTAATTGCTGGAAGAACCGCAACAAGAGTATACTTGCACATTAGGACCAAATATGAAAAGGGTGCGTACTTAGAGAATTATGTCTCCATCCTAGAGGATCCCACTGGTAGGAATAAGGTCATGCCAAGGAAAGGGGGGAAGGAAAAGGTGCCAAAGAAGAAAAGACACCTAAGGAGGAGGTGTTAGAGCAAAAAGAAACGTCAAGGAAGGAATCAGCTACTAGAGAGGAAGAGGAAGAAGAATCACCAGTTAATAAGAAGAAGAAGATATCGGGAAGGAAGACTCAGAAGAGATGAAGAGCTTGGAGGCCTATAGAGGTGAAAGATATGATGATGAGGATGAAGGACTTTAGTATTATCTCATGTACAATGTACACAACTTCGAGGAAGGAAGAACTGAATAAAAATGTGGAGAAGAGGAAGGTGCTAAAGGAAAAGAAGAGAGTGAAGAAGTAAATACTAAGGATTAGAGGACCCCTAGCCTCACCAAAGAGCAGATAGAAGAAGCCATGGAAAGAGAAGTAGCAGGCATAATAGAGAAGATAGTGGAGAAATAAGTGGAGTGGAGCGTTGATGAGATACTCAAGGAAATAGAGGAGGAAAGTGTAGGGAAGGAGTATAGAAGAATGGGTGGAGATCCTAGCCTAGTAGTGAGCTTTCCAAAAGTAGCACGCATGGGAGGAAAAGGTATGGTGGCGGTGCAAGGGAAAGGGATGAGCTACATCAATGATCCAAGTAAGGTACTACACATGTGCTTCAAGAGTACCATGCCTACAAACAAGCTCATTTCATGGTATTTTTTTGAGGAAGAGGGTACATACCCCAAAACCAGGAAAATGCTATCTTGGGTGTTTAAGTCCCACGTCAATGAACCTAAGTTCAAAGTAACCCAAGGGGTGTTGATGAAGGTACAAGAGAACAAGGGAATAAATTTGTTGGTAAATTCTCAGTAGTTGTCTAATGAGAAGGTCTACAATGCACTCAACAAAGTGTCAGTTGAGGTGGAGGAAAGACTTTTTGGGAGGAATGACAAGGTGAGATTCGTGGAAGGCGAATTGGAGAAGAAAAAGGAGGAGCTCATTGAGAGAAGACAGGATCTAAAGAAATAAGATCTGATTAGTGCATAATTAAAGCATGAGCTAAAGGAGGAAAAGGTGAAGGTACACGAGGCATACAATAAAATTGATATGATTATAGATGTTATTGTCTTGAAGCATCCATACCTAGTGCCACCCGAGAAAAATTACGAATTGACCTTGTAATGCTGGGAAGATTTGACTCACATCCTTATGATGGAAAGGTAGCCATTCACCTTAG
Organism: Taxus chinensis; assembly: GCA_019776745.2. Classification (NCBI taxonomy): domain Eukaryota; kingdom Viridiplantae; phylum Streptophyta; class Pinopsida; order Cupressales; family Taxaceae; genus Taxus; species Taxus chinensis. The sequence goes on from CM034152.1 coordinate 337,490,455, forward strand.
AATCAACAGAAGAGGCACTGGTGTTCCAGGAGAAAGAGGAAAATAAGAAGGTTGTGGAGATATTTTCTCAATACACTAAGCTCCTTTCCACTGTAAAGGATGTTGTACAGATAGTTGAAGATGCTTATGAAAATTGCGCTGACAGGGATCGGGTAGAAAGCATTCTAGTTGCTACACATGAGGTAGATATCAAGGAATTTTAGGAGAAAAATAAGGGAAACAAGGAAGAGTAGGATAAGATCCTGGTTGAGGTAGAGAAGAATTCAGAAGCCATCGATACCTTATGGGGCTCGATCAAAAACCAACTTAAGGAATTATATCCCCAGATCACCCACAGGATGGATGTGCTAGATGACCTTGGCAAATAGCTGGAAGACATTGTGAGTACGTTAAATGCTAAGGATGATGAACTAATTTTTGATGAGGTAAGTGCTCTAGTAGGTGACCTCTCTCAATAGGCATAGGGTGAAGTGGATTCCTGGAAAAATATTTAGGTAGATATAAGGAAGGATTTCCCACTCATCCTTCAGTAATAAACAAATTATTCTCCATTCCTCCATTCTTTATTTCTTCAGCTTCTCATTCTTCATTCCTTCATTCTTTATTCCAACCATTCAAAGTCCTGTCATTATTTTTTCTTTGGAGAGAGGATGTTTCCAAGGATGGAGAACAAGTTTAGTGTGGGATGATGTTAGGCCTCAAAATATTGACTGTTGGGCCTCAACATATTGACTAAGTACCAAAGGGCATGTGCACGTGCATGACCAGTAAAGAAGAAGGGCATGCAGGGAAAAGCACAAAAGATAGGGGTTTTAGTAGAAACCACGGCATACGTGCAAGGTAGAACAAAGGATATCAAGACTTAGCCATATTCAGATCTCCAAGAATAACTTGAGGAATAACGTGACCCAACTAGGTGTGCTGAGTGGATAAGGTGCCATCCTGGCGACTTAGTGGTCAAGAAAATAATATTCCATGCATAGAAAATTCCTAAAATACATCATTGTAGAAATTGGAGAGCTCAAATCAAAAGAAGCATGCTCCATTAGAGGATCACATGGACACTTGGCAAGCAATCTGATCCTAGAGGAAGGCATGGTGGTGGGTGCTAAACCTATTTATAGAGATGCTCTAAAGTGAAGAAGACACACCTAAAAAAAAAGAGGACGATGAGGGGAAGCTTCAAGATCATCATGGAGAATATGAAAGGTGAATCCCTGTAGGAAAGAGTAGGATATTCTAAGGGCTGAGGTTACCTATTAGATGGTTGTAGGAATGATATCATATCTAGAGGGATGGGTGTGTGAAAATTTATGTAATATGGGAATCATAGCTAGAGTTTCTGATACATGAGTCATGTTTGTCTTGATACATTTGGTCTGTTGTGACCCTTTTGGATTTAATGTGGTTACTAGAACTATTATCAATATAAACATATGTTCTGAATATATTGTTCATGGGTGCAAAACCTAGTATCTTTTCATGTCATGACTCAAATTTGCTCTTTGTATGATGTTTCTCTTATCTAAATGGGTATATTGATATAATAACTCATCCTATGTCTTCAGAATGTATGCACAATCATTTACTATTCTACATTTATTTTTTTATCAATGGAATCATCTTCTCACAATGCTCACATTAAGGAGGGGCTCGGCACCTGCATGTGCCTCGGGTGAGCACCCAATTCCCATTGGGTGATAGGCCAGTGCACATGGGATTAGAGTGTTGTTCTAAGGGCACATAAAAAATGACGATGTTTTCCCTTCAAGATTCTGGAGGGTGTTTACTAGCTACATAATGGCTAAAAATGAACTTTTTAAGCCTCTGGAGGAAGTTATCTTTCATCGAGTCTCAATGAGTTCATATATCATATTAGGTACTCTTCCCTACACATTGAGATATAATTAAAAACAATTATAAATTTACTCTTATCTAAAGTGAGAGTGAAACTGAGGAAAAGATGGCTAGGGGGAGGGTTCATAGTGACCGGAAAATAGAATTTTCAATTATGTGCTTAGTTGTCATGATCAAAAGTTTTAATTTTTCATGTTAGAAATTTTGCATGAAAACACATCTAACCTATCCCAATGTAAAGGTATCCTACATATCCTCCCATAAAAATCCTAATAAGGTTCCATTTCAATCAATATGTGGTAATTGTTATTATAAGTAAACTCAAAAGGGTATAAGTACTCTTCCCAATTTATCTACTTATTCATGACATATATCCTCAACATATCCTCTAGAACTTGATTCACCCTCTCTGTCTAGCCATCTATCTTTGGGTGATATGAGAAGCTGAAATTAATTTGGAGTGACCAGTGTTGAGCGAAAAGATGTCTAGAAATATAATTTATAAATAGAATCCTAATCACAAATAATCATATTCATAATCCCATGCATTCTCAAAATATCAGATAGGAAAACTCAGGCTATGGTAACTACATCATATGTGACCTTTTTAGGTGAGAAGTGGAAAAATTTGGTTAAATTTTCCACCTTAAATATGATGGCATCATGATTATATGATGAAGTAGTAATACTAATAACAAATTCCATAGAGATCACATCATACTTCTACTCTGGAATGTCATGCGGGTAAAAAATACTTGTAAGGAAAGAGTGTTCATATTTCACCCTCTGACACTCAAGACAATGGGATACCAAGTCTATGATGACATGTCATAATATTGGCCAATAATACAAATACCTCAAATATTCATGCATCTTCTTCACCCTTGGATGATCTACATATGGGGCTCAATGATCCTTGGAAAGTATGAATTTTTGTGAATCCTCTAGCTTAGGCACATAAATGTGCCTTTGAAATTGGAGAATACTATCTACCTAAAAATTACAACCTGTGATTTCCCCCCCAAGGGATTATATGACTCAACTTCATGCCTAGCACCCTCATAAAAAATTTCACCAGAAAGATTTTGAAGGATCTTATCCTGAAGGTTTGAATGAAGAATCAATGAGGCTAGCTCATATCATCATCTACTCAAAGTATTAGTGATGACATTCTAATTTCCCTTACTATACTAAATATCCATGGTGTACTCACAAAATAAATCCATCTAATAATGTTTACAGATGTTGAGATTAGGCTGTGAGAAGATGTGTTATAATCTCACATGGTCGGTCTTCAAAACAAATGGTCTACCGAAAAGGAAATGTCTCTAATGGACTAAAGAATGCACTACTACCATAAGCTCAATATCCTTGGTACTATAGTTAATCTCATCAACATTGAGCTTACGTGACTCAAAGGTGATAAAATGTCACTCCTGTATAAACCAAAAAATCTATCAAGGGGTCCGAAACTACAAGAATAGGTGTAGAAGTCAAATTCTCCTTGAGAAACTAAAAATATTTCTCGCGCTTCTTTGACCAAATAAAATTATTCCCTTTACATTGAAGGTAATTGATAGGATGGATAATCATGGTGAATTCATTAACAAACCTACAATAATACCATGTCAAACCCATGAAACTCCTAACCTTGGTCATTATAGTAGGGATGGCCAATCAAGGATAGTGCAAATCTTTAAGGGATATGTTGAGATACGCTCACTAGAAATGATGTGGTCCAAATATTAAATCTCTAACTGAAAGATATAACATTTTTCTAAGTTAACATAAAACTTATGTTCCCTCAAATCCTATAATACCTCTCTCAAATAATCTTCATGTTCCTCCACTAAGTGTGACTAAATCAATATGTCATCAATAAACACCAAGACAAACTGATCCAAAAATTTCTATAAAACACCATTCATGAGACTCATAGACTCATGAATACTGCATGTGTATTGGTCCAACCAAAAGGGATCACTAAGAACTCGTAGTGCCCATAATGAGTCTAAAAATTTGTCTTATGGATATCTTGCTTTGTAATCAGTAGTTGATGGTATTCTAATGTAAGATTGATCTTAAAGAACACTCTAGTTCCCCACATGTGATCAAACAAATCATCAATCCTATGAAGGGGATAGTTGTTCTTCATTTTCACCTTGTTCAACTGCTTGAAATTTTCACACAAGTGAAGGTACTCATCCTTTTTCACTAAAATCATAGGTATTCCCCAAGGGGACATGCTAGGGAAGATGAGGCCCTCCTCTAACAACTTCTCTAACTAAATCTTTATATCATGAAGCTTATGATTCACCATCATGTAGGGTGATCATGAAATTGGAGCAACATCTGGTACCGAGTCAATCATGAAATCCGCCTCTTTACGTGGTGGTAAACTAAGAAGCTCACTGGGAAACACATTTGCATAATCTCTCAAAATAGGATGACCATTAAGTAATGAACTAACTAGAACCTCCTATAACGTATCATTAATCATGTTGGCATACATATAATAACCTTCATGCATGGTCTTCTTGATTTATATGGAATAAATACATACATAAGTATATGGGTCTCTAAACTCTAGTTATTATTGTTTCACTACCAAAATCATCATGAAACTAAATGGAATTGTTTCTAAAAATATGCTTTGGCTTGATGAGAATTAAACCAATCCATGTCCAAAACTACATATAGGATCCCAAAGGTATAATGCAGAGGTATGAAGTAGTGGAAAACACACCAATATCTCCACATAGGTGTTAACGATGAGTTTGGACCCAATAGCCAACACTACCTACCATTTATTATATTGTCTAAAATTCACTAGCCCAGACCTCTCCACTATACGAGGTTATATAAATTATTCGAAAGCACTAGAACCAAATAATACAAAAATGGAAATACCCCAAGTGATACATGTGGTCTCAATAATTGTGTCCTGGTGATCAGCTTATTGATTCTATAGTGCAACATAGATGTGATGAGTGCAATCTATGTCACTCATTGTCTTCTTTGAAATGGGTGTCTTTTTCATATTGGAAAAATAATGTCTCTGAAGACATAAGCAGGCATAATGATCAAGAGATATTTAAATGAAGCACATTTTTGTTTTTTATGTGTGTGTGTCTCACCTATACCATATTGAAATGAAACCATGGAGCCAACTTTTTCCAACTAGTTAGTGCGGGGTGGGTGTGCTTATCGACCACCATGTTTCCTATCTATTTTAAAACCCTGGAATCCTCAACCTAGACCTCTCTATACATATTGAGTGGTTCGATATCTCTACTGATGGTGAGCTTGATGTTGTGTGTCTTGTTGAGGGTGTGGTGTAGGTCTTAGGGATGACTATGCAGGCCTAAATTTTCCTTTTGTGGGTGGTGTCATGCTTTGTGATCTCAAATCCTGTAGAGTGTGAATATACTCATGTAATTTGTTTATCTTCCTGTCATGGAACTCTTATGCCTTACCCTCATTTTCCTCCACTAAATAGGACTTCTCCACTTCCTTCTCTAAGGTCAGAGGATATAAAATCCTAACTTCTTGGGGAAAATCTACATTCAAGCCCTAGATGAACTTTTCAATTGGAAATTTTTTATCCTCTAAGTAGTCTACAAAATGCAACAAATCCATAAATCAGATCTCATATTGTGGCATAGAGCTTGAACCCTGATGGAGATCATGGAACTCATCTATTTGTCATTGTATAAAATGATCTGACATATAGTGGTTTTAAAAATTATCCTTAAAAAACTCCCAAGTAATAGTCTCCAGAGTCAAATGGATATTTCTCTCCTCATTTCTCCACCAAACACCTACTGCATCATGGAGAAGGTGAATATCTAGTCAATCCTTGACGTTACTCTTATATATTTGTAACCCAAAGCAACCATCAAGACTAAGGATACATGACTCAGCTCCAAATCCATCTGTCATGCCTTCATAGGTAGGTGGCTAAATATGAAGGAGGTACCTGTTAACATTGCTTGTATCTAAAACTCTATCTCCATGTGGTCAAGGTGGAATCTCTAGCAGTAGAGGCACCACAATCTATGAGAATAGATAAAACACTATGAAATGATCTTCTCCATCTACAAAGATGAACTATGATATCTCTTGTACTACTATGGATCATTTTTATGTGGTGCAAAATGATAACCCTCCTTTGTAAAAACATCCTCCTTGGGTTATGCAACTTCCTCGACTCCCCCTCGCTGCACTAGAAGATGATCTTATATTAATCACATCATCTGTTGTAATGCCTCTAATACATGTGTCCCAATATTCATTTCTTATGGCTTTGGGATAGGAAATTCATGACCTTAGGTACTAATCACTCGATGCTCAGCTCCACACCTCGATAGCCTATGTGGTGGAAAGGTAACATATTAGGTTTAGCGGAAATGTTTGTTTAATGGAAATTTGATTATTCCCAATTATTAATTAAGTTTCAATGAATTCCTAGAGTTTCTAGTGTTGAGCCCGAGCTTTGATACCAGATGTCGTACCCATGATTTTCTAGCCCAAATTAATCTTGGGACCAAATTATTTTGTTAATTAAAATTCGTTGATTTAAAAACCATTTAGTTAATATATTAATAATTAATTAATAATGGTTTCTCACTATACAAAGTAACTAAGGAATCAACTTAATATGACATGTAAAGTGGTTTTAACATTGCCCAAATAATACTTGGTAATATTTTCAAGGGGGTTTCACCAAGAAAATCGTACTAATATAAAAAATTTATATCCAATCTGAAAATTTGTATACTATTTCTTAGAGCCTTAATCTCCTACAAGGGAATAATTTGATTTCCACTATTAATCATATTATTAATGTAAATTGTTTCAATAGGGTTATAAATTTTCCCCACCAAGGGTTCCATTAACAAACTAGGAATCTACTTACTTTAGACAATAATACAACTCCTAAGGTTCAATTAATTCGCTACGCCAAATTTTACTTAATAAGGCCTAAGGAAATATAGTTTGGTTACATATTTGATTAAATAAATCCCTGGCATCAAAGCACAATTTAATTGCAAGTTTAATTATTTAAAATCATTTAATTTAAAAAGGAGAGGGGAAAATAACCCCATTATCCAATAAAAAATTCAAATATGGATATCAATTACCATGTGGATCCTCCTAGGTTTGATGAGAATCCTAGGATTGAAGATTTTTACACCATTGATCTTAGGTTTGGATAGAAAGCCCCAAATTTCCTTATTTTCCATAATATCTATTTGTTTTTTCTCATTCACACTTGGTTTTCTTGCAAGTTTTAAGGGAGAGAGCAAATGGAGTCACAAGCTAATGGAATTTGTCTATTCTTATTATAAAATCCCCTATTAGGGTTTAGAATAAACAAATGTATATTTTCATACATTTTGGCATGGAAATAGTTACATATTTAATCATTTACTTGTGTGTGTGTGTACCTCATGTATGGTGGTTGTGGCCTCCCATTGGTAAATTACAATGAAGAAAGGGTACATGTTTCATATGTGCGTAAGGGGTGGTGACCAATATTCAATGCAGGGACTATGTCAATATAAGGGTTTCACTAAATACAATGATCAGTTATGGATTAAAAAAATTTCATAGTTTTATTGGAAGGAGGAGGTGGGTCGCGGCCAAGCTGCGACCCCAACACCACTATTGTTTTTTTTATATAATAGAAAAATTATATATGTATATGATCGAATATGTTTTACGTAAATTGTCCTGTTAATACCCAAGCACAAAATTTTTTTGTTATTGACATTTAAAAATATATACATTTGTATTTATATTTGTGTGTGAGAGAGAGAGAGAGAGATAAACCTGTTTTCAACTAATTTCTTAATGAAAACAAAACCATATATATTGATGACTCACATAAATGTATATATAATTTTTTATATGTTATCACTGTGTGTGTGTGTGTGTGTGTGTGTGTGTGTGTGTGTGTGTGTGGGTGTGTGTGTGTGTGAGGTGTGTGTGTGTGTGTTTGTGTGTCTAATTTGATTCATATTTAAAATTACCTATAACCTTGTAAGGTAAGAAAATATCTTCATATCTTCTATACACACTATAAATCAAGAAGATTTTATATGATTTAAGAACCCAAGATAATATAACAATAACATTGCACAAGATTAAAAATACATTCTTAGCAATAATTTAATCACATTTGCATTATAAGATCATAATTTTATTTAATGAGGAGTTTCATTTCCCCTGGTTAATCTTTTCAAATGACAGTTTCAACAAAGTTAAAACAAGAATTTAATCTCTTTTTTTAATAAATAATGATTCAAGAGATTTCATAATAAAGAAAACAACACAAAAGCCTATCTCATTTTAACCTTTCTAAACAATATATTTATTCCATTTTCATCCTTTTAAATAAAATCAACCATTAACCAAAGAAACATTTTGTAATATTATACGCACAAGTGAAATGGCATTTTTAACTTGCCACACCCTTTATTCTATACTTATACGAGGGGGTGATATTTATACAAGTTCAAGAGTTTTTTAAAAATACAAAAACTCATGGAGAACTAAGATATAAAGAGAATGTCACTTCACAAAACCTTACAAACTTATTCCATTTCAATACAAGAACTACAAGATAATTCACAGTAAGATCTCCATTTCATTACAACATTAAAATAACATGGGGCAACAAGATATCATACTCACAACTTCTACCTTTCAAAAAATATTTGTAAAGGGGATAAAAATGAAATTTTCCCATCTAATACCAACCATTTTATATTCCTCCTTTTCATATAATTTACAAGAAACTAAAGCAATTGGATAATCCTCTCAATAAGTGGGATCAACATATCAAAAGTTCAAACAAATCTCCTATTAACTATAAGCAAGGACCAATTTCCATGTTACATCTAGAAGTCAGCTCTTACTCCATTAGCAAACCTCCAACTTCACAAGAATAATTGGCTTGGTTTCCCACCCAACCAAATGGCTTCATCACATGCCACTTCCCAATAAGTAGGACATGTTAACATCCATCCAATCCCATGGGATGGAGGATAAACATGCCTCAAAGATTCGCAAATGGGAAAAAGGGGAATGAATACACCACACTCATACAAACATCTCAACAAATTTTAAATCCAACACAAATGACAATAATCTCCATGTTTCTCAAGATGGGAAGTGGGAGTAGAAAGACCCATTTTATCCAGATTTTCCATATAACTAAATGAGTTTAAATAATTTTCCAAGTAACCACCAAAATCTCCTTATCCCTCCCATAGTCATTATCTCTCCTTGCCAAGTTTTTTCAAACCTTTTAGGTTTCCGTAGAAAATATACGAGATGGTTTCCAAACCACATGGAAATACATCTCCCACTTTAACCAAATGAACAGAGTTTACTAAAAATCCCAACAAGGCTTTCCCATCAATTCTTGTGAGAGAAAAATGGATTCTTCCTTCTTCCCTAAAACTCCAAAATCCATTCCCCAATGGGGGTTGGCGCAAAATAAAATAAGAAAATATAAACAACCAAACCTTAATTTCTACATAACCTTTCTACAATCCAAAAACAATAAAAATTTCCATTCTAAATCAAAAACAAGATAGAATTTATGGGGCCTGCCTCACAAGAAATAAAATTCAATCACCAATTTCAAGTACAACTTCAAAATATCTCTTCCTTCTAAGGCTCCCAAGAGCTCCAAGAAAAAATGAACCAAGAAGTTCCAATATTCTCCAAAATGGAGGGTTAAATAAGAAAAAAGGTCTCAAAACCAATAACCAATAGGATGGTGACATGTGTCACCCATCCCTTCCCAATTCCAAGTCACCCAAAGTCTTTTTCAAGAATAATACAAGGATAATAAATTAAGGATAATTTTTAAAAGACAAAATAATAATGTATCCCCAAATCCCAAGAATCACCTAGGATCAAAAACATGAATGTTGATGGGGATAAGAGAGGGGTCAAAAGGGAGGTATATATATATAATTTCCTATAACCTTGTAAGGTAAGAAAATATATTCATATCTTCTATACACTCTAGAAAATAAGAAGTTAGTATATGATTTAAGAACCTGGGATAAGATAATGATAACATTACAAAAGATTAAAAAACACATTCTTAGCAATAATTTAACAACATTTGCATTATAATAGATCATAAATTTTGTTAATGAGGAGTTTCATTTCCTCTTGTTAATATTTTCAAATGATATTTTCAACAAAGTTAAAACAATAACTTAATTTCTTTTTTAAATAAACAATGAGTCAAGAGATTTCATAATAAAGTAAATAACACAAAATATTATCTCAGTTTAACCTTTCCAAATAATATGTTTATTCCATTTTATTCCTTTTAAATAAAATCTACCATTAACCAAATAAACGTTTTGTAAGATTATACACACTTGAAATGGCATTTTGGACTTACCACGCCCTTTATTCTAGGATAATACAAGGGGATTATATTTATACAAGTTCAATAGTTTGGTATAAAGACAAAAGCTCAAGGAGAACCAAGATACAAGGAGAACCTCCCTTCACAAAACATTACAAACTTATTCCCTTCCAATACAATAACTACAAGATAAATCACAATAAGCTCTCCATTTCATTACAACATTAAAATAACATGGGGAAATAAGAGATCATACTCGCAACTTCTACCTTTCAAAAAATATTGTTAAATGGGATAACAATGGAATTTTCCCATATAATACCAACCATTTTATATTCCTTCTTTTCATACAATTTTCAAGAAAATAAAACTCCAAAATTCAAGTGGATAAGCCTCCCAATAAGTGGGGTCAAAATGTCCAAAGTTCAAATGAATATCATATTAACCAAAAGCAAGGTACAAAAACCATGTTACCTACAAAATTAAGCTCCAACTCCATTAACAAAATTCCAAATTCACAAGAATAATTAGCTTGGTTTCCCACCCAACCAAATGGCATCATCACATGCCACTTCCCAATAAGTAGGACATGTTAACCTCCCTCCAAGCCCATGGGATAGAGGATAAGCATGCATCCAAGATTCACAAAGGGGGAATGAATACACCACACTCATAAAAACATCTCAAAAATTTTTAAAGCCAACACCAAACACAAGAAGCTCAATGTTTCTCAAGATGGGAAGAGGGGGTAAAAATACCCATTTTATCCAGATTTTCTATATTACAAAATGAGTTTAAATACTTTTCCAAGAAACCACCAAAATCTCATTATACCTCCCATAGCCCTTATCTCTCCTTTCCAATGTTTTTCAAACCCTATAGCTTTCCATAGAAATATGGGATATGGTTTCTAAACCATATAGAAATACATCTCCCACTTTAACTAAATGAATGGATTTTACTAATAAAACAAGGATTTCCCATCAAACCTTGTGAGAGAAAAATAGATCCATATCTCTAGCCCAACACTTCAAAATCCACTTCCCAATGGGGGTGGATGGATAATAAAATAAGAAAATACAAACAAACAAAAATAATTTCCTACATAAACTTTCTACAATCCAAAAACAAGTAAAATAAACAATCAATATTTCCATTCTAAATTAAAAACAAGATAGAAGCTATGAGGCCTACCTCACAAGAAATAAAATCCAATCACCAATTTACAACTATAACTTCAAAATATCTCTTCTTTCCAAGGCTCCCAAAAGCTCCAAGAAAAAATGAGCCAAGAAGTTCCAAGACTCTCCAAAATGAAGCGTTAAATAAGAAAAAAGGTCTCAAAACCAATAACCAAAAGGATGGTGACATGTATCAACCATCCCTTCCCAATTCCAAGTCACCCAACGTCTTTTTCAAGAATAAGACAAGGATAATAAATGAAAGAGAATCTTTAAAAAATAACAAACAAAATAATAATATATCCCCAAATCCCAAGCATCACCCTAGATCAAAAACATAAATGTTGATGGGGATAAGAGGGGTCAAAAGGGAGGTAAAAATCCTTTTTATTCTTGGTACTATCCCCCTTAAACATAGATATGGTCTATGGGGATCTAACTAGGGAAAAAGTGATCCCCAAATTTCCAAACACCCCCAAATTTCAAATTTTTACCAAAATCCGATATTTCAAAAAAGTGTCTCATTAAGATGGAGTAACGGGCCTACCTAGTCCATGATTAGGTGGCCTAAAACCCTCTTAATAAATTATAATCTAAAATAAACCTTCCCTAATCAAGTGGAAAGCAATCCACCCATAAAAGGCTTAAACAAGCAATTAAGGATAATAAATCAAATATATTTACAACAAGATAAGTGAACCTAAAAATGCCCAAGAAAATAACTTAATATGCATGCCAATAGGATGAATTCCATACTTTTATCCTTAGTTAAAACATAATAAAAAGGGACAAAAAATAAGGGGAAATAGATTTGGCTCAAACAACCTACTGTGCAACTTGGAGGTGTCACCCCTAAGTCCCACGTTCTCCTGTTGTAAACCTTGTAACTTGCATGCTTGATTCACACATCATACATGCTTGATGCCAAAAAAACAAATAAAATGATAGTACACATATAAAAATGATCTAATCAAGCATATGTTAAACCATCTAAGTTACTTATGCAACATATATCCATTAATGAGATAAATAACCATTTCAATGACTATCCTTAATATATCTAAAATATAATCCTTGTAAATATCATATCAACAATATTTATAGCATCATATCTAAAACAAATAATAATGATAAAAACATTTGATTGGAATCATATGCTTTATACATAATCTTGTCAAAACAAGTTAGTATTTAAATGTTAATATATGATAAAATCTTAATAATGTACAGAACAATAACTATAATAGTACTATATGCAATGTATCCATACACATAATACAATGATTAAACATGAGAATAGAGAAGTAAATTGGTGGGAACTATAATACACATCTTGAAACCCTTGTTCACACTTTACAAGCTCAAATCTTACAATTACAACAAGGTACACCCATTTCTTCTCATGTTATGGATTTTACTCAATTGCTTCATAACCTACTTACACCTGAATTGGATTCTTATCATTTTCCTCGTGGTTTTTTTATCCTCATTTTTCTAATTATGGTGGAAATGATGACCCCACATATCACATTTAATTTTAATTCATCTCTTATTTTGACCATGCATCTAATGAAATTTTACTTAACAAGATTTTGCCTAGACCTCAAAAGGACTTTTCTTTACAATTTCTCTATGATCTCCCCACACATTATATGCAGTATTTTACCACTTTGGAAAATCAATTTCTTACAAAATTTTCTATCTAGTATCAATATTGGGGAATTTTTTTCTTATTCTCAAACGTCTAAAACACAAGGCTCTAATGATCACATTAGTGATTATGTTTTACACTACAAGACTATGCTTACTATAATGAACAATATTTTAGATGATAGTGAACTTAAAGATATATTTACACAAATATTTCTCTCCTTTGGAATAATTTGTTATATTCGATAAGTTTCCCTCATTTGATCATCTTAGTGAAAGAATATGAAGCCAACTTACTACATATAAATAAGCTTAAGGATGTTTTTGGCATTTCTTCCACATCTAATGCCGTACTTCTTAGAAAATATACATTAAAAGGAAATACTAATGACAATAAGTATACAACTAAAAACACTATTAGCATTATATCTCAACCTAACAAGTTTCATTTGTAAACTACATGAAGGAAATTTATGATTTTACCTTCTAGGCCATATATCATGCTTATACGGTTACTTGAATGCAATCTCATTTATATCCCTCCACCTCTTAAAGTTAATGTGATTAATCCTCATGGTAATATTTTCAATTTTAATGCTTATTTTGACTATATATATATATATATATATATATATATATATATATATATATATATATATATATATATATATATTGGGAAACTCACTCACCAATGTATCAAGAATCATCATGTTATACAATATCCCATTGATATAAATATAATTAAAGGGTATGATCCCACTAAATCCTCTAAGCCTACTATTGATAATGCAAATCTAAAAATATTCAATGATCTAATTCCTAATCATAAAACTAACAAATCTACTTCTGAAGTTCACTATGCTCAACATGCAGTACCACATTTCCTTCTTACGATCACCCATTAGATGAAATTATTGGCATTATCATTCCTATGCAACCTTCTCCACTGGTTTTTATTTTTTATGACTCTGATATTGATGACACTTTTGTCTTAGATAATTTGTATACTCATGCATCTATTTTTTTGAATTAGGGTAAAGTGTGGGTTTTGAAAGGGCCCACAACCTTGTACAATGAAGAGAGGGTAAGAGAAAATGAAGAGGATAAATCCCAAGCAACACAAGGGAGAAAGAAAAAGAAACCAAAACAATGAGAGAGGAAGTTTTCTTAGCAACACAGTTAGCAATGAATCCAATGGAGAAGAAGAGAAAGAAGAAAACTTACAGTTGAAACTGAAAGTAACAAGGAGAATAAAAAAGAAGAGAAGAGAAGATGAAGCCCCTATAGAGCTGTCAAAAGAAGAAGTGGATACCACTGAATGGTAATCAACAAAACATGAAGAAGAAGGGAAAGAGGGAAAAGATGTTATGAGATCAGAGCATTCCTTTCTTTCCATTCTTCGTTCGCACCAACTACCAATTTTCTATAAAATGCTCCTTTCCGCCAGGCGTAATCTGTATAGAAAAAAATAGAGGGTTATCCATCGGAGATTCTTGATTTAGAGGGAAGGGAACATCTTTTTCTGAGTCATAATGATCAGATTTGTGAGGTCTCTTAATTCCTAGATTGGATCTCTCCCCCGAATGGGCTGACACTACATGTTGATCTAGCATAACACATAAATCAGAAAGAGTAGGTTGAGCCTCGACTGAAGGATCATAACTCTTAACATCATAGACATTTGTGTTTGAGTCTGAGTCTTCGTCAAGGTCAAGGGGGCTCTAATACTTTGGAGGATTTTTCTAAAAGGAACGATAACCAGATCGTACCAAGCCAAGAACACAGATGCTAATCAAACACCACGATCAATAAGATGAAATCAATTCACCAGAATAACTTTACATAAAACCTTTGCAAATAAATGAGAAGCAATATCATATATTATTAGGGAACTTAATGCAATACATTGAGAATGGGCCTTGCTTAAATAGGCAAGGAATAACAATATAAGAACCAGTCAAGCTCGTAGATCAAGCCATAAATCAAGGAAATAACTAGTCATCAAAGAACTAGTCAATACCATAGATCAAGGAAAGAACTATACCTAACAACTAGATAATATCTCCTAATATCTAAATAAGATAAAATAAATATCCACACACATAAGTGGGTGAGGATAAATACAATAAATGTAAATAAAGTACCTAGGTGAACATGAGCTAAGGTAAATACCTACTCTAACACCCCCCTCAAGTGAAGCTAGGGGCCAAAATAGATGTGGCATGTCCACAGTATGAGTCCCGAAAACTAGGCCTGTGAGGTACTCATGTACAATAACTGGGAAAAAAGGGACACCACAAGGTACCCAAAACCAATAACAACAAAGTAAAAGAGAGTAAAAACCCGCTCCAAGGCATCCCAAGAATCTCATATCAAAAAACTTGTACAATGCTAAAGCAGTTTGGTCTGAATCCCTACTCGATCATAGAACTCAAAAACAAATGACACTGGGCTTCACCAGAATAGCTCCATACAAGGATACTGTCAACGGAGTGATGTCAAAAGTGCAAAAAAACACAAAACATAATTTGACCAACTGCTGCAAATAAGTGTGCCACAATCCAAGAACAATAACCAAAGCAACATGGCAAGGACATAAACTCCAGAGTGTCACGATCTAAGAAAAGCCAAGGTAACAAGGCAAGGACACAAAATCCAAAGAAGTGGGATCAACACTACACCCTCCCATACTGCTGAATGGGTGGAGTAACACTACAAATATGTATGAGTTGCCAAAAATCAACTACTTGAACACTAACAAAATAACACTGGACTTCACTAGAATAGATCCCCCATAAGAGATACTGTTAACATGCCAAAAGTGTCGAAAATACAGATCCAAAATCTCTCAACAAACAAGAGATATACACTACACCTGCTAAAGAAAAATTCTCAAAACAAGAAGCATCACAATGCAAAAGGTATAGAAAGTGGAGCAAGAGACCAAATGGTAAAGGAGCCATGCCTATAGAGTCCTCTCAATGAATTCCTATGTCACCTCCATGAGTGATCAGATGTCCACCCCAAATCAACACGGATGGATGAAGAAGATGCCTACATATGACTTGGTGCAAAATCCACAATGGGTGCATGCAGAAGAACATCAGAATGTGTGTCAAGTTGATCATGTCTGACAACTGAAATCTTAGGTTTCTCAAGCCTGAGTGAAGATGTAAAACTCATGTGTTGCTCAGGATCCTCAGAAAGAGTTGAGTGAACAAAAAAAGAAGCTCTGTTAATGTGTGATCCTAATGAATTATCTAATCAAAAACCAATGTCATGACGAGAATTCCACTTAACATGTGGAATAGAGGAAACAATACCCTGTGAATGTCTGTCAATGACTTTGCTAGTGAGACCCATAGAACGGAGCATGCGAGAACTGAATACAGTAGTATGCTTCTCAAAAAATCCATGCAATTGAGCAGAAATAGGATACACAACATGTGGTTTTGTAATAGGCACAGATGTGGAAGAGCATGCAGTAATGTTGTCCTGTAAAATTGACAAGGGAAATTTTACAGGTAACCATACCAAAATTTCCATTTTGGTCCCTCATTGAGATCCCTTAACATTTGGAATGGCATGAAATCCCTCTCTGGAAAATCTAGTTTTTAGAACTTGGTCATTTTCAACCTTTTTGGGTTGGGCGTAATTTTCATTCACATTACATCAACCAAAACTGCACCCCTCTATTCATTTGGTGCATTCTAGGGAGTGTCAACACTCCAAATGTTGCACCTCTCAAAGGTGCACCAAGGCGCAAGCACCATTTTGTTATCACTCTCTAAAGTGTGTTGTGGGTGCTAAAAACGTGGTTTCGACACTCTCAAAGTTATGCCATGGCGCAAATCCCTTCGTGTCGACATCCACTTAAGTGTACCATAGAAAAAGTTGGTGGTGCATTTATTGCACCTTTTTCTATAAATAGGCACGTCTAACCTGTCATTTTCACAATTGAAAAAACATGAAAAGTTATTCCTCTGTGCTTTTCAGCGTTCCTATTAGCCCCACGTGTTGCCATTTATCACGTTCGTGGACCCCACATCATCTCCTTTATCATTATATATTCCTGGTAAGTGGCCCTTGCCATTCTTTTGGATTTTTTGTGGTTTTTATGTTGGTTTAGGTGATTAGAATGGTTGATAATAAACAATGAACCTAAGAAGATAACACAATCCCAACCCATTTTGCAAACCCACCTGCAAGCCGTTTTTCACTCTCCTTCCAAATTTTCAAATCTGGAAGGCTCTGCCTCAGAATGGACCCCTGCCCCTTTTCTCCTTTATCCCATGCTTTGCCAAGGTTAACCCCTTGCTATCAAAATCTGAGCTGAGAGAGTAAAAACCACAAAATGAAGAGAATCGGCGTACTGTCTTCCACGGCGCAATTTTCATACATGTTGCACTAAACACAATCGTGTCAAGGTACACTATGCAATTACGTAACAACAAACCTTTCCTGCGCCTTGTAAAAGATTACAAAATTACTAAGGCACAGGTGCGAGCATACCTACAATAGCAACAAAACTTCATGCTATGTAAACCCTTCCCATGCTGTGCAAGCTTGACCCCTTGGTGCACCTCACCTTGATGTTGCATCTTTTGCATCCGTGCCTTGGCACACCATAAAACTCTGTAACACCAATCATATCTATGCCCCCTAAAAGACTTCCAACAGTGCAAGCACACATCCCTTGACACCAACATTTGAATGTTGTGTGTAGCCTTTCCATGCCCCGCACCCCTTTCGGCACTACTTTTTACCATGCAACACTTTCCCAAAGTGCACCTTGCTTTTCTAAGTCCCTGCAGCCTGCAATAAAGCTATGCCTTGCGCCCAGAGGCTCATAAATTGCTAACTTTTCATTCTGTAAGATTTTATGGATGAATTAATGGCTAACATGGCTCTTCTGCAATGGACTTCCCTGATTCTTCTTACAGATCAACAGCTAAAATCAGATCCACACATGTCTTCATCAAGTAAGAAGCCAACTAAGTCCAAGGGTAAAGCCAAGTTAACATAGTAAGAAATGATATATAAATACCAAATGGTCAGGATGCCTGAATCTCTTGCAGAGTGTGATCTTGATATCAGAGATTCAGAACTCAGGCACATTGACATGGAGGAATTTTGGGCTAGGACCAAGAGGGTCATAGGCAACCCATGGATGGATAAATTGGTTGGCAATGGTCTACACTTTGCTGTAGGGATCCCAGTAAGCATAATCAACAATGAGTTTATGATGTTGGTGGGTCGTTGTTACAATAAGGACACAAGATGTGTCAAAAATGAGAAGGGTGAGGTGATAATCAACCTCATGGCCTGAAATTTTGAGATCATGTTGGGTATCCCTCACCACCAACATTTTGTAGTAGTGAGCCAAGAGGACTGCATGAAGACATGGACTGAAAATGAAAACAAATGTATGCAGTTAATGAATGAGGTGTACCTCAAGAATAAGAAGGTGAAAAGTAGGTGGCCACAAGTCATTCATCGCAGTGACTTTTCAGAGGAGCTGAGTGACACAATCACCTTCCTAAGCATGGTTTTTAGGCTACCTGATGCCCATTACTTTCACAAGTGGATGCTCGGGTATTTGGAAACAATGAATAAAAATGTTCCCGATCAACATTTTAACTGGGGAGAGATTATCAACAGCACAATCTCAGAGCAGCTTCAATAACTTTCAACAACTGGGAGGTTCTATATGAACTCCTATGTAGTATATGTTGTTGCCTCAGAGAGGGACTACCCAACATTGAATCGGTATGGGGTATGACCCTAGGTCAAAATATATAAGTACTATCTAGAGTTAAGATTGGAAAACATCATAGCCCAATTCAGTAAAATCAATGATGTCTTCTTCTATGGTGTCATCTGCCTCTTGAGGCCCAACATGACTTACGGTCAGATGACCAAAAGCGTGGTCACCACCACCAAGAAGTGGGGAGCGTTATTCATGCAATTCCCCACTTTCACCTATCTCAGAGCCACTAAATTCTTGGGAGAGCCCACCAAATTGCAAAGGTATGCGAGACCCAAATTGATCCTGTTGGAGCTTTCTAGATAGCTTATCACATACCATGAGAAGTGTTTGAAAAGGAAGGAGGATGGAACTCCATTCCCCCTCACACTGGGTAGGTACACCTGAACTTCACAAAGCAAAGCTCAGGAGATGTTTGCAGAGCTTGAATTTCTCAATTTGAAGCATAATTTCCTAGCAAGGCCAACCTTTGATCCTTTTGATTACCTTCCAAGTGCAAAGATCGATCCAATTCACATCCCTCAAATCAAAGATATCTACATAGATCTATATCACAAAGTTGAGCTCAAATGAAAGGATCACTCCCGGCTGGCCCTAGCAGAGATCATTCAATATGGTGTGGCTATCATCCCAAAGGATTTCCAAGCAACTAATTAAGAAATTGATCAAGTTTATCTAGACACAGATGGGGACAATTGGCCGTTTACCAAAATTGATAGGAACAAGACCCCTTAGACAATAGAGGAAAGGGTCAAGTGCACTCTGTAGTGCACTGAGCATCAGTGCAAGAAAAATGCTATCATCTACCTTGGGGTAGACTTTACCACGTCTCCCTTGGGTAATGCACCATCTAATCTAGAACATTTTCCTGAGGGAAAAGGAAAGGATAAAGGAGGATAGGCAAGCACCACTCAGGAGAAAGTTCTTGAGAGCCCTCCTTCCACCACCAAGGAACAAGTTGTGGACTTAGTGTCCCTAGGAAGAGAAGAAGCGGTTAGTGCTCCAATGGACACATCCACTCAGGATGTTGTCACATCTATAACTGGTGAAGTATCAACCATTCCCTCTCTTTCTCCTCCTTCCCCTCCTCATGTCACTCAACCAACCACTCCTTTGGTTGTGTCTTCGCTCCCATCTTCTACAGTTCCCCGTCCTTCTTCCTCCATCTTCTCTTCCCTCACGGATCTTTCCCCCAGCATTTCTTCCCTCATCTTGTAGATCCCTTCCACCGCCATGGTTCCCTCTCTTCCAGTGACTCCTAACCCCATGAGCGTTGGAGTGTTGGCTTCTTTCTCAATGCAGCCACCAAGTGTCTTGACACATTTCTCTGTGTCCACTATAGTTGCTCCTTCTTCCACCCCCATTTCCTCCTCTTCCTTTGGTCCCACTCCCCTAAGTTTAGAATGGATCTCCAAACACCTTAGCCAACACAAGAGGAAACTCCCTATTACACCTATGGACTTCTCCGTTATTCCAACTAAAGGGCCTAAGAAGAAAAAGGCTATAACCCGCTTCTCTCAAAGCACTTCAGGTGAAAGGGTTATGGAGATCGCATACCCTAATCTCACAAAGAAGAAAGAAGATCTGTCTCCTACAAATTTTACAGTGACTCAGGTCACCATGGGAACATCATCAAAGAGCCTGCAAGGAGAGGCCTTATCCGCAGTGGATGCCCTTTACAAGAAGCTTCAAGAATCAAAGGAAGAGAAGAGAATATTAAAAGAAAAAAAAAAGCATCTTCTCCAAGCCTTGCAAAAGATGGGAAATTCCCCTCCTATGACTTTCACCGACCCTCCCAAAGTTCTTAGTTAGGAGAAGATAAATGAGTATGCCAAGATTGGTGAGCAAGGTATAGCAGTGTTCGCCTGGAGAGAGCAGATCCTCAAAGATAGTGAGGAAGTGATTACAAAGTTCACAGAGCTCTATCAAAATATAGATCAAGTGAACAAGGAACTCCAGGCAATAGCAGGACCTATCTCCGAAGAGTTGGACCATGCCAGGTTATAACACAAGACTTTCCAGAAGATGCTCGACTGCTTAGTCGATGACTTGGTGAAATTCAGTGTCTTTGATCACCCGCAAGCACCCAACAAAGTCCTTGTTGCTTTAGACTATCAGGTTGACCAAATGGAGTTTGTCTTGGAAAAAATAGAAAAAATCAAGGAGGAAGCCCTAGATGCCATGCATCAAATGGAGCAGATCGTCTTAAGAATGTCTCTAGGGTTGCTCAGTGTAGTGTACGCCTTGAGGAAGGAAAATGATATTATTCAACTTTTCAAGGGAATCACGTCACAGGGTTTAGTGTCAAAGGCCACTTTTGATGTAGAATCTATCAACAACCTTCTGGACTGCCGTGACTTCATTGGATACCTGATGGAGGTAGGAAACAAATAATTCAAACTCCTTGAAAGACTCAGAGATGAACGAGAAACTTGTGAAGTCATCAGGGATCACACCAAGGGTCCCGCTCAGGATCAAATTCAAGCGATGGTCAGCAAGTTCATGGAGTATCGAGCTCAATTTCACATTACCTCTCCTGAGCAAAAGCAAGACACTCCTTTCAAGCCAAGGGATGATGATGAATAGGCTCCTTCCTCCTAGGATAAATCCCATTTTTTGTAAAATTATTTAAAAGTATGTTGGCACAAATGATGACATCATCCATGTTGCACCATGGGATGTTGTCATCCTCAAAATTACCCCAAAGTCAACATTTGACTTTTAAATATTTTGTAAATAGTGGTTGGCTCCTTTTTGTCTTCTTTCTCCTTCTCCTTCTATAAATACTTGGATACTTGTAGTATTCAGTGTGAACAAATTTGTATGTAAAATAGAAGTGAGGAGAGAAATACTTTGAGCTTTCTTGTAACAAAAAAAATATTAATACAAAAAATTGAGACTTTGTGCTAAATTCCTATGTTATGTGTTAGATCTTTCTTAAGTTAGATCTGCACACTTATTCTATTGGATTCACCTATGCTTTTGTCATTTGTTTATCAGTATTGCTTTGTTTGTTTATGTGAGTAAGTTTGGCTCTATTTACTACCGGCCCAAAATGTAAACCCTCAGACCTTTCTACTTTGGAATTCATTTCTTTTCTCCCTTCAGATCCATCTTTCTTCTATTCCTTCCTTCATTTCTTTTTGTTCTTCATCGGAACTAACTCTACCGGGATGAGATCCCAAAACCCCCCTGAAGGTAAAATAGTATAAGACTTGCATAGATTCCTACTGGTAGAATAGCAATAAACCAGTTTCACTTTGCTGTCTGAAAGAGGGGCTATGCCCTGCACACTGTTGGTCTGTCTATCCATAGATCTGCCCACCTGACAGATTTTCAGACCAACAAGTAACAAGCTTCATAGGTGTATGAGCATCAAGAGTAGGAACAGACTCAAAGATTGACAGATCAATGTCAGTGGGTTCAAAAGAAATAGCTACAAGTGGACTAGGAGCATGGTTGTGGTAGTCCACAATATGATGGTGATGTTGTAGGCTAGCAAGTTTATTCTGCAGGGAGTGTATTATTGTATCCTTATTGTGAATGAGTGATTGTAGAAGATAATTTCACTTCTTGAGTGATCTATTTTCTTCCACAAATTTTACAATATCCTCTTGAAGTCCACACATTTCAGAGAAAAGCATATCATTCTCAGAATCCATGATAGGTACAAATTGCAACTCTCAAAATTTTAGGACATCGGGCTCAGCTGAAACTGCGTCCACAATTGATTACAACACTCCTCCATATTTGGAACTTTATAATTATAGTGCCAGTCTCAAAATAAATATTTCCAATGGAAAGAGCATGAAAAAACAAGCACTTTTGCAAAAAATGGCACTCAAAACCGAGTTACCGATCAAAAGTTACAATCTTTTTAATATTTTGCTTTGTAGTTTATTCTAGGTGCCACTAAAACAAAATAAAATGTTGTTGCCTTCACCGCACAAATAAAATTAAAGGGGCTGAATTTAGGCACCTACCAGTAGGAATCACAAGCTTTAAGCCCTCATATGACCATACCATATGACCAAGGGCTAAGGATTTTAATAGTAAAAATGTAAAAAACCAGGTACATATCTCAAGAAATCCAACAAACTCGAATAAATAAAATCACATTTTTTTCTTGGCTTGAATCTCGATGCATGCCTGTGTGCTTCTCTGAAAAAATATAAAAACCACAAAAAATGACTACCTCCAGAATTATCTGAGTTTACAATCGATATTAGGGTTTTCACTCCTTCTAGATCCAACAGAAGCCTCTATTTTGCATTAAAAAATGCACGCACCAAATCCAAAATATATGAATACACAAACAATTTATTTGCAAAATAAAACTTACAGACGGATGTCAACAGAAATCTCCAGCTCTGATACCATGAAAGGAATGATAACCAGATTGTACCAAGCCAAGAACATAGATGCTAATCAAACACTGTGATCAATAAGATGAAAGCAATTCACCAAAATAACTTTACATAAAACCTTTGCAAATAAATGAGAAGCAATATCATATATTATTATGGAACTCAATGCAATACATTGAGAATGGGCCTTGCTTAAATAGGCAATGAATAACAATCTAAGTACTAGTCAAGGTCGTAGATCAAGCCATAAATCAAGGAAATAACTAGTCATCAAAGAACTAGTCAAGACCATAGATTTAGGAGAGAAATAGACATCAAGGATATAGTCAATACTATAGATCAAGGAAAGAACTATACCTAACAACTAGATAATATCTCCTAATATCTAAATAAGATAAAAGAAATATCCACACACATAAGTGGGTGAAGATAAATAAAATAAAGGTAAATAAAGTACCTAGGTGAACATGAGCTAAGGTAAATACCTACTCTAACACCACGATCAATAAGATGAAAGAAATTCACCAGAATTACTTTACATAAAACCTTTGCAAATAAATGAGAAGCAATATCATATGTTATTATGGAACTCAATGCAATACATTGAGAATGGGCCTTGCTTAAATAGACAAGGAATAACAATCTAAGAACCAGTCAAAGTCGTAGATCAAGCCATAAAACAAGGAAATAACTAGTCATCAAAGAAACAGTCAAACACCACAATCAAGGTCAAGGGGGCTTCGATACTTGGGAGGATTTTTCTTTACAGGTTGGGCTTTCTTATGAGGGAAATAAGACTGATGGTGGCCTGGCATCCTACAATTTCTTCATCTGAAAGTTGTATTTTCATAGTCAAGGGGCTGAATATGAGACAAATCACCCATCTTGAGGGTTATTTTTTCCATAAGTCCTTTTCTTAGATCAACCTTGACATAAATTCTAACAGAATTGAGAAACCTTCCATGGAATTTTGTGTCATTCAAAGATATAAATTTCCTTAAACAATTTCCAATCTCCTATACTACAAGGTAAAAATGGAGAGGGAGGTTAGGAAGCCTCACCCAAATAGGCACCCATGAAATGGAATAAGAGCATAGGTAAAAGTGAGGGAACCAAGGGATGATAAATAACCCATCCAAACCCCAAAACCATGGGCCCTCATTCAAGGTTATTTGATAATCTTACTATGCCAAGAACAATATGATGAAGAAGCCTCTTACATAGAAAAAATGGTCACAAGTTTTGGTCTAGTTAGAGTGAACCCATTGGATCAGAGCATTTTTCAAAGGACAAACGATTTTGAATATGTAAATGAGTGCATTTTTTTATAGGTTATATTTGAGCTTTAGGGAATCAAAACCTGTAATTTCCAGTGAAGGGGAATCCGTAACTTGTTCGACCAGATAAGATGGGGGGAGGATTGGAGCCAACAGAGGAGGGGCATAATTTTTGAACACTGATTCCTTGAATGTTTCCGAGCTATGATATATAGCTCCTCCTTTTAATAATCCCACCATATAAATCATAGAATCCTGGGTTATCCCATAGGCAACAAGAGGGGATTCATCTGAAATCATTTTTCCCACAAAAGAGAGGCCAAAGGAACCAAGTTTGAGACCTAGTTTAAGAGAAATCATACACTTCATCTCAAATCCAGAAATATGTATGTGAGTTTGGAGGCAAATATTAATACCAGTGATCATTTTTACCAAGATTTGTAAATCCACAGAGTAGTCAAACAGGAGGCGACGCATCTACCCGGTCCGACCCTGAGCCATTCTTCATAGTCTTGCCTATCGCGTCACCGCTGCTAGGGTTAGAGTAGAAGGAGAATGTCATTCACTTATTTCTCTATATTCATTCATCTATTAATCAAGTACCTATACAAAAAAATTTGGTTCATCCACATTAAAAACATAATCTATATATTTGTAAGGTACTTCACTCTCTTGGCTATACTATAAAATAAATTGCACATGATTCTAATTGTGACTTTGGACATATTATTCTACCTATTATTGTCAACTCTATTATTACCAAGGTCCCATTTCTAGTGACCTTCACTCTTAACTCATGTGACATGAATTTAGGTATTCCTTGGTTATGTTCTATTAGGGGTCTTCCATCTATATTACACCAATTTGTCAAGTTTATTCACCAAAAACAAATTGTCATAATTCAGGGTATTCCTTTTTAGGCTCCCCATCCTAGGTTTTCAACCTTCTATAGTTTATAATCCTACTCTTGGGTATCCATATAAGCCTTCTACTTCACATGTTATCTCTAGTGGCTCTCTCCCTCCTAGGATTCCTTACAGGTCTTCTAGTGCACATGTTATCTCTAGTGTAGCCCACCCTCCTAAGGATCCTCATAGTTATTATAGTGCACGTGTTATCTCTAGTGTATCTCATTCTTATAGCCCTTCTTGTAGGTATTTTCCATCACACATTTACTCTCATTAATATAGTCCACCTGGTTATCCTCTCAAGAGTTATCTGGAAAACATCATCACTTCTTCACCACTCACATATGATCATCATTATTTAGCATAGATGAATCCCAAGAATATATTTTATTTAGGATCTAATTCACTTCCTCATGATCATATTTTTGGGTATCTCTTGTGCTAACACTCTCTCTATACATAAATAAATTTAGAAATACAAAAACATTCAAATATACAAAACCAAGACCTATATACACAAATTTAATTGTTATCACATTACATTACATTTGTTGTTTGTCACGATGGTGTTATAGATAGCATATATTTTCTATATACTCTTTATACACATGTGTTCACGAGGTATATTAATCTTGATGCATGACACACATATAGCATTACATGACATATGTTGGATTAACCCTTCCCAGATACCAAGATCATCTGGGGGAATCTCCTATACATTCTATATAGATTTTATTATTTCTTTTTAGTTCCTTCTACTTCCTCATTATAGACACACAATTTATGAACTTGGGTATATTTCTAGGTCATAAAGCATACTAATGTATCCATGATTCCTAAGCAAGAAAACTGGTGGTTGACAACTCCTTTTTTCATTTTTTTCTTTATCTATGTCCATATTTTTGGTCAGGCACATCTTACAACCCTGAAAGTTGAACTATTTATATTTTATGGCCTTTGACACTAGAGCCTAGTTAGGACATAAGTGCCCAGGTGCTCATATCCCTCTTATGTGCTCGTAACCCTCTCTATACTTTTCTCACCCTTTTGGGTCTCTTTTACTTCTTGGGCATCTTTTAATATTTTGGGTCATCCTTTCAGTTTTCAATTAGGAAATTCAAACAAGGGAATCATATGTATACTTAGTTATTACTCTCAAATAAAGGACCAATAACTAAGCATTATATACTATCACCTAAGCTTGCATCCAAAGTCACAAGAGAATTACAAAGCATTCATCTAGCACATCCATACAGGGGAAAATGGATACATCACTTTGTATACAGAACATAGGAGGGGAAGTTCATTATATTTCATATCACACATTCTATAGATTTTATATATTCTAAATATAGCTTTATATCATTGTATAACTTGCACAAGAGCATCCTAGGGAATCATTACACACACATTAACATAGAACTAGATGGATTATGAAATGTAGTGCAGTACTCAGTTATAAGTTCAATCTTCAAATGACCGTCAAGGTCTTTATGACTCCCCATTATGTATATTATTTATTAGGTTTGATGTGGTTTGTGGGTATGTGCAGCTAGGTATCTATTTCATAGGTTACAAGTGCAAACAACAACATTGGAACAAATGCATAGAGACAAACAATAATGAAATTCCTTCTACACATAAAAGATCAAAACCTAAGCATCTAGATGGACACTAGTGCCTAGATTCAATTAGTAGCACCTTGGCACTCATGTCCTCCTATGGATTCTTCTATCCTACATGTTTATGAGTTCTAGAACTTCCAATGAGACTTGAAAACACTCTTCCCATTTTGTTCTACTAGTGCCTTAATCCATACCACTTCCCAATCATTTTGAAATCAACTAAGTCACCTTCTCTCATCTCTTTCTTATGGTTGCACATATTTACTTGCTTCTTGTTTGTCCATTTATTGTATTTTATCACTTGTATATCATTCATCATAGTAGTTACTCTGGAATATAGATTTAATTCAACTTATATTAAATCTCTCATTATGTTTGATTACATATATTGTGTACATGATTCTTTTTAAGCTAACAGGACTAACACATATATCTTTTATAGTGCTGACATATCTTGCTCTATGTTCTTTTTTACTACTTTTTACTATGCTTTTATCACTATTTGTTATAATTATTTTTTATACTTGTTTGTTTTATTACTCACCTTTTTCATTAGATGCATCTTAGGTGCATTAATTGTCCCCATGTTTTTCGTTATATTCCTTTCTTGCATGATAATGTTTCTCTTGTTTACATCATGAGTGTCTTGATTGTCTTGTGAAACTGTGGATGTCCTATGTTTTCAGCTCTATGCATTGATTTGACTTATTTTTACATACTATTGCTTTTATATTCTCACTTGACTATTTTTATGTCTTTATGCTTGTTTTATTACACATACATTTCATAATACTATTATTGTTTATATTATTTCTATTGTTGCTATTAGTTCTTGTTTCTTTACGATTCATGGTATCCACCATGTGCATCCCCTTTGTAGGAATGGGATCCCATTGGAAACCACCACATCCTTTTATGTGTCCCTACACAAAATATCAAACTTATCATCTAAGTATACACATCTTTTATTTTGATTTGCATTCTCAAATGCTTTATTCAAACACATCTCAAAAGAGGGGACATTCACAATGGTATATTCTATATCAAAAAACATATTTATGAGTTCAAGTAAAATATTTCACAGGGAACAAGCCCTCAAAAATATATTCAAATAAAAAATTGAGAAAAAAACACATAGGTTCAAAGTTTACAAAATATTCAGAACCGTATGGACATTTCTGGTCCTCCTACAAATTTCTTCCCTAGAGGAAATCACATTGGGTTTTTCTTTATTTTCATATTTCTACTTATAGATACAAATTTTTTACATATTTTTAGACACAGTTCAGAGAAATTTACAAGGATAATGAATATCTCACTCCTCCAATTCAGTACTCAATTTCAGTTACATATATGGGTTTTATGGGGCATGGATCTTCTTCTCCATCATCATCTCAATGTATTTTACACCACTACTCATTTTTTATCACATGGGGAGGGCATGGGAGTACCCATTATCTTTTATAATTTTTTCTATATAAAAAAATTGGCCTAGACCTGTCTATAGTAGTGTGGTCCATAGGGTTATAGAAGGTATCAAATTGGCTTAAGTTCTTTGTAGTTAGCAATTCCTAATCTCTTACATATTTAAAGTTGAAGATATAATGATTAATAAAAAACTATGATGCATGTTCTTCTTCCTTCACGAGGTGATTCAATACCTATCTCTTATTCTCTATCTATCTTCTATTCGGTTTCAGGTTGCATGCACCCAATACTCTAGTTTCTCATTTAGCATAATTGGGAACTAATCACTCCTAATCCTTTGGAAAGTTCAAAAATAAAATCTAAATCTCCAAGTGAATGCAAAGGAAAAGAGTTTCTCCCTATGCAGAATAAATAGCTTTATTCCTTATATGTTTTGCATCTCTTTATTTCACATTGCGCAAGTTCAAATTCTACAATTTCATTTGAGTTATAGTACAATTTATAATATGGACATTGACTACACTCTATGTTGCATGTTTTACCATTGAGCATGCTAACACAAACACATCTAGATTTAAAAAAATGTATGAGAAAATACAAAGTGTGTCTAACACTCAAGTATATTTTCCTTTAAACATGTAATTTTCATTTCATACTTAAACAGGGTAAATGGTAAACACTCAAATTTGGAAATTTACCCTTTCAAATTTTTAGATGTGACGATACTCCTTTGTTAAGACAAATATTCACATATTATCCCCACTTAGTAAATATTATTATCTATTTCCCAAATTTCTTATTTATACAAACTGATGTGTCATCACATTTTGAATATAAGTGCATAAAATTAGTATTTCACCTTTTTTATCATGATGCATCTTTCATACTGCATGCACTCTCACTCTATCCAAAACCATACAGTCTGGTCAAGATGTGGAGTCCATTCCTAGCTGACCTGTACAGTCCAGGACATTAGACACCCTAAAAAAACATACCTATTTCTAGCCATTCCTAATTATCCCTATCATTTGCATTATATGCCAAATCAGCTCTAGAATGCATTCTAGACCATTACTCTTTCATATTCCATTAGAAGTAACCCACATCCCTTTAGAATTAATTTAATTAATTTGATCATGCTTAAACCATACACTTATATCCCTTGGCTAATTTAAATAGCAATTTAAATAAATAAATAGATAATTCTCCACTTTCCCTCCACTTATCTTCACTTTACCATCCAACTCACTCAAGTTGAACTATCTCACTCCACTAAAAATCTAGAACCCTACAAAGGTGGAATTGGAAATATGCACATACAACCACCTTCTCAAATAAAACAAAAAATCAGCCAAATATTCATTTCCCCTTAAATGAATATTCAAACCATCCAACTACAAAGACCAAATCAGATTTCTAATACATAAAAAATTCATTCATTTCCTTACAAATCATTCAAACCTTGATCCAAAATCCATGGTCTCTCCTTCAGATATAAATATGAGGCTCGGTCCTTTGCCATTCATGTTTGGAAGATTTAAGAAATTTCAGAAAACCTATGCTCATTTTCCATTCAAATTTTCATACTAAAAAGTTGTCCTCATGATCACTCATTTTACTATAGCATTCCTCTTCCAAATGGATACAATATTAGAGCATCCACAATTAAATTTTCCTAAGATATCTAACAAGTGTAGTAACACTTTATCTATCTCATCTAAGGTTGTAAGAAGACTCAAAGAAAGGTTTGTATCTTGTTTATTTTTTCATTTTTTTTTTGCTTTCAGTTTTCCTTGTACACATTCTAACATTCTTAGTGGGACTCCCAAACATTTTTTTAATCTTTTTTAGCTCATTTCTTGTTAAACTAACCTTAATTGTGTGTTACTTGTTTTTTTCATACCTACTATCAAAATTTCAGAGTGTTTGGTGGAGAGAATGGAGATAAAACCTCAAAAACACATTCCATTTTCCATATTTTTAAAAAATAATTGAGAAGCTACATGATCTTTGTGTTATCATATCACTGCATGCACTAACATTCAACCAATAATTTTCCCTATCTCTATGCATGTGCTAGCATATCACTATATGTGCTAACTTTCAACTATTTTTTATGTTTTGTATTCAAAAAATATTTTTTATGCAAACACGTTCAATTGCATGCGCTACCATGGAATTTTTACGCTAGAACACCTAATTGCACACGCTAGCATGTTGTGATTTTATTTTACTATTTTCTTCATTTTTCCAGTGTGTTAAATCATTTTTTAATCTCTATTTTAGCACTTTTTTCTAACCCTTTTCATGAATTTTTTCATAAATAATCAATCTAAGTGTTTATTTTTCCTTTAATTTTTGTTTAATCTAATCTAATCTATTAAAAGTACCCATGTATGTTATTTTCTCATACCCTCTTGGGTGATCTTAAAAATCATGAATGGTGACATTTTCCTTTTTTTTTATATCATAATTTCGTTGTAAGAAAAGTACTAATTTTTTGATTGCAAGACCGCATCTTACGAATATTACCTTGAAAAATCAACCAAACTTTTAACTGTAGGTTTCCTTGATCATTACAACTAGACAAACTTTATTTTATTAAATTTTATAAAATTTTATTACAAGTTTGGATAAGGGTTTATTCCCATCAACTTTAACTGTGGGAAGTGCATGGACAGGGTCCACAAACACGTTTTGAGGAGTACTGCAGGAACCCCAAAGTAGTTGGCACCTTAAGGGGACTGTCTAAAAAAATGGGAACCCCTACCTACTTGAATATTACACCTGTGAGATTTAGATCCAATGTTATCCATAGTGATGACCCCATATTGATTGATCGAGAAGATTAAAATCCAACTTTGTTTATCAAGAGGGTTAAAATAAAGTCAGCAACTAGAATTTTTCTAGTGTACCACGCTTGTTTGGATAAACACTTGGTATTTAGAGAGAGATCCAATATCTAGGAATCTTCACTAACTGAACCAAGTTACTTGAAAATCCTCCCTACCGCCATTCTTCTCGTCCAAATTACTTGAGTCATATTAATTTGTGTTTTATATTCTTCTTTCAAACTAGTTAAACTAAACATGGAAATATATGTGTAATCTAATTGCCATTGTAGCATTAAATAAATGCAATAATTAACTACAACAATAACCCAAGAAAACTAACCAATAAAATGTGAAACCCTAGTTGTAAATATTGTATGAAAGATCCTTAGTTGTTTCACAGTAAAATTTAGACTATGCCAAAGTGCTAACCGGATGAATAAAGAGGAAGAAGCATCATATAGAGCCTCACAAAAGTGTGTGAGTTGACAATCTTCTTGGACTGGGGCACATGGAGAGGTATAGGGGCACATAAGGGTGCCCTAAACCTATTTTTGGGTGCCTATGTCTATGGAAGTGCTCACACAACTTCCTCTGAGTGGTCGTGAGGTATTGGTTGTTGTTCACCTTTTTTCACTACGAGGTCGCATAATGATTTCCAAAGTTACTGGAAACCTGCAATGAGGCAATGACCTACAAAACCCTCAAAGAGACATCAAATCCTAAAAAATAAAGATGTAAAATGAGGGGTCAGATTGTCCTCAGCTATCAAAATGGTGAACTTACAACTAAGCATTGCACTACATCTCAAACCCAATGTAGTTTTGTGTGTATGTGCGAAATCGTGCCCTAGGTGGCTTTTTTCCATGTCACACTTGATAGAAAGCAAGTAGTTAGATGTAAATAAATGTAATATATGTGTACATGGAATATAAGGAACTTCCCTTCTATGAAGTGTATGCATAATAACTAGCCCTTGTGTCCCTTGGATGATGCTAGATGGATGTAATGGAGCTCTTAGATGTTTAACGGATGCAACCTTAGGTAGTGATAGCTAATGCTTAGTGTTTGTTCCTTTATTATGATCACAAAATTTTATGTTTATATGATTCCTTTGCTTGAATTTTGTAATTAAAATTGAAAAGTTTGACTACCAAAAAGATAAGATGCTCAAACAGATAAAAAGAACCTGAAAAGTGTGAACAAATTATATTGAGGTTAGGGGCGCTCGAAATGGATGAGGGTTCCTCACGTTGGCATCCTAGTTGGGCATTGGTTTCCAAGATGATAAACACCAAGATATAAAAAGGTAGACTAAGAAATTAAGTATGCAAGACCAAAAGTGGCAACAGAAAGCAAAGAAAGGTGGTCAAAGAATAGGTTAATTAGTACTTTTATTACTTATGAATCATATGAATAATTATATGCAATCAGGACTAAATAGTTACCCAAATTGCATTTTTTTGTGTCTACATTTTCCCCCACTATATGTTGTAAAGAAAAATATTGATAACATAAAGTAGATAAGAGATTCGTACCTGATAACCATGTAGATCCAGGATGATTGTGTAACGAGGGACAAGACAAAGTGTGGAGTGATAAAGAATGTGAAGCATGGATGCTAAGGAGGAAAAAGTGTAAAAATTGATGATGAAAGTGACCCTAGGGTGAAAATGCATGTGTATATGTCATGATGTGCCTATTTTTGATGTCGATGTTCATTTTTTTGATGTTGTGGTGTGATGTGACTAGCGCTTCCCATAAGGACGGGCCTACAAAAGAGAAGAATGAACAAGTAGTCAAATACACATGTATATGATTGAAATGTACAAAAAGTATGTAAATTAAGTATATAAAATATGAAAAATGAAAAAGGAACATGTGCACCTGATCCGTGATGAGTAAAAGGGTGTAGAAAAGTTCCTAAAAATGTTGTATACAAACAAGTTTTTCAGGTGATATCATGCAAGTTGTGTCACCCGTGATTTTTTGGTGTGATCTCATGCAATGTCATGGAAGCAGTGTAGGGACAAAATTCAAGTGTCATCCTCCAACCTTTAACTAGTTCCCACTATGTGGAACACCATTGCATATGGCGTGTACAATTTGAACAATTAAAACAATCCAATCTAACATGAAAGTGAAAAGTGTTGTGTTGTGTATGCATGTCGATTGTTAAGGATTGTGTGCCATGTAAAAGCTAATGTGTGTAGTTCTATAGACTGTGTTGAAATGTCAAATGTTGTGTAACTACCCCTAGTCATAGGAATCTAGGAAGGGTTAGGGGAACCCAGGTGTTCCTATATTGGTATGGGAATCGGTGTATGTGTTGTGCTAAGGTAATTGAAACTAACACCTTAATAGTTTTAAAACATGAACTAACTACACAAAGATCATCATGCTAAGATCTAAACAAGAGTAACTATCAACATTATGCATTAGAACTTTGAATGAAACTCAAACTAACATGATAAAAATTTATCCTCTACTATTTTGAAAGCTAAACACGAGATGGACCTATGTATATCCTTAGCTATCAAAATGTGATAGTTTGTTTGATCCCAAGGGTTTGAGAATGGATCTCAATCAAGACTTGGCTGCAAGACCTTCTTGATATTATCCATATGGCTCAAACTTGGATGGATGATTGTAAGATGAACTTGTGTAGACACCTATAATTTATCTCGAGCAATTAAAATACTTAAATTGTGCTAATTATACCCTTTCCCATAAATTGACGACATATCATCAATAAATGCTCATTTTCTCTTCTACCACCGTTAATTAGTTACATTATGTTAATTAATTAACTCTTCTATCCAAAAAATATGCCAATTAACAACCTTCCATTAATTAATCCCCCTTTCTATCTAGACTAATTAATTATTCTTAATTAATTAGATTCCTCTTCCGTTAGATCAATAAATCATCATTTATGTGACTACATCCCTCTCATAGTCTAAATCATGCTAATTATTCCTCTAAAAAGATTCTATAAGCTTGTACACCTATTAATTAATCACTTTGTTTAATCAATAAATCCGCTCAACTCCCATGAGTCACTTGAGGATAAACTAAACTCTCATAAAGTAAAATCAACCACTTTTAAACCATGCTTATCCATTACTAACCTAGTTTTTTTTTTATCCCATATGTAATAGGATGCAAAGATTTTTCAAACCATTGGGTTATAAAAGGAACCCTCCTCCAAAATTTCTACTTACACCTTTACATGCTTATAACCTAAACTACAGGCATTTCATCTTGGAGAATTCTTCCATTAGAGGAGCTAGGTATCTTCATCTTACATTCATCCATCCAAGTTCTTGAGCCATATGGGGAAGATAAAGAAGGTCTTGTAGCAATGTCTTGATTGAGATCCATTCTCAAACCTTTGGGATCAAACAAACTATCACATTTTGATAGATAAGGATCTACATAGGTCCATCTCTTGTTTAGCTTTCAAAATAATAGAGGATAAATGTTTAGCATGTTAGTTTGAGTTTCATTCAAAGTTCTAATGCATAATGTTGATATTTACTCTTGTTTAGCTCTTACCATGATGATATTTGTGTAGTTAGTTCATTTTTTGAAACTATTATGGTGTTAGTTTCAATTACCTTTGAATAGCTAACTAATACATTAATACATATGGCATGCCCAGTGGGACTGATTCATATTTCCTTTGATTTTAATGAATTTTTTCTAGTTTTCTCAAGTTTTTGCTAACCCAAATCATGCACATGTGAAATAGGTTAAGATTCTTAGGTTGTTCTACTAAATTTATGTGCATTAAGTCTCTTATGTGTGATTTATTGTGATGGTTTATCCTTTGATTTGAACTAATTGGGAAAATTTTGAGCTTTTTGAAGTTTCATACGTCAAGATCCCGTGTTTGACGTAATCTCTAGGTACATGCGTAGGTACCAAAATGCTCACGTACATGGTATATGTTGAGTGTATGCATTCTAATATTAGTTTTACTTTTTTAGATTTTTGATCAGGCTAGCATATGCATTTAAAGTCTTACGTCTACATCATTCTTCCAGCATACATAATATTTTTTCCTCTATGTTTTTTGGCATCTATACCTAAGCAAACACATCTGATACTGATTTTTCTTTGACCCTGTTGACTCTGTGAGTGTATTTATCACAATTTTGGTATACACAAATCTTTGGCTGCATACCTACTTAGCCCACTGTTAGTTGTAACAGAGGTACATTTACATCCTGAAACAAGTGTACACACCCAAAATTTCACTTAAGCATCATAATTCAGATTTGAGATTTACTTTAAAATTTTTAAAAGAATGTGTTCTTGATGCACTAACTCCTTGCAAGTTCAAATGTAAGATTAAATTTTGTTTTACAGGGAATATTTTCATGTTTTTTGATAACTTCGTTTGTTTGAGGGTTAATGAATTTTTCATGCTTATTTAGGAGATTAGAGTCATGTATGATCTTCCCTCTCACCTTTTAGGTGATATTGGGAATCAAAAATGATTTCTATATATTTTATTTCTTTGAAAAACACTTATTACTAAAAAAAGAATGTCAAATTTGGTTAAGATGAACGAATTTTGCGTTTAAATTAAGTATTTTCCATTATTAATTACATAGTTGGATTCTTAATCGCATATGCTCTTCTCTTGCGTCTTGGGATGATCTAGAGAATCAGAAATGGTGTTTTATCCTCTTTTTGTTGGTGGAAAACTAGTAAATCCATCGTTCAAGACCTAAAAATTTTTCAAAGAAAGAAGGATCGAGACAAAAACTACTTATATAGTTTATGTGCAGGTTGCCAAAACAATGTACAAGCAAACCACATTTAGAATAAAAAATAAAAAAACACATCACAATCAAAACCCTATATTTGTAGGTTCAGATAAGGGTACACCCCATCCACTTAGCTAGGAAATTCCCCTTTTGGCATAATCCTTAAGATAAAACAATGGGGGTGGTCCTAAGAACCCCAAAATAGTCCACACAAGAGGGAACCTTGTGGATAAAATGGGAATTGCTTCGCACACCTACTTGATTAGTTTTACCTTTATGAGTTAGAGTAAAATTTATCTGTATCGTGACCCCATTGAGAACACATGATGAACGCATTTATTGCTCACTGTGTTTGAATGGGGTAAAGTAAAGCCGAGATAACACAATACTATTCATTGTGAATTTCTTGGTAAATCAAGCTTGTATTAGACAAACTTGTGACACCTAGTTAAGTGAACCACCTAGGAATTTATCTTGACTTGGAGCTAACTTATTTGTACCATCGTTTTGAGATCCATCGTAAAGGGAGAACTTTCTCAAGGTTGAAACTTTTTTTATCAAACATAGGGAGAGTTCATTAAAGTTCAAACTACATTTTATCCACCACGAAATTTGTACGATGTTACTTTTTCTTAGTTTTTCACTCGTTGTAAGGCAAGGCAAAACTCTTCCAAAGTGAGACCAACCATTTTTCAACCCCACTTTATCTACTTCCTTTACTTTCTTTTGGCACTTTTCTGATCAAAATAAGATCAACTTTACGTGCCTTATCACTTGATTGTGTTCACCACTTTTATGTCTGTTTACACTCATCCATGTTTGTGGCTGAGTTGTTAAACATCTAAAGTGTGTGATTACGATTATATGTCATTGATAACCATTTGATCTTGATACCCAAGTCAAGATCATCATTTTTATTTATACTTGATTCTTTACTAGACTCTCCTTTGAAGTGTTATGTATTTTGTATCGTATCGCTACAATTTTGATTCTTACATCTTGTTTCTTGTAAACTTGGCCTAAGTGTCTAGGTTGTAATGTTACACTACGTGCACCCTAACAATTCCTTGGTATACCTTAAGCCTTAGTTTGATTACAAACATTACCTTGATTTTGAAAGGTGTTATTGTTACCTTTGTACGCATCGTATCAATATTATTTTGATATTAATACCTTAATTTTTTGTAAATTTTGGTTAACATATCTTAGTGGTATTATTGCGTTGTTCATCTTCGTAACTCCCACTTTTTGAGATATAGGTCTTGATTGGATTCAAACTTGCTTTATGTATACTTTTTTTGGGGATCATATCAACCTCTTGTTATTACTTACACCTTGTTCATTTATTTGAACTAGAAATAACTGGTGACATTTTGTTGATCATCTTAAACATCAACTGCCATTTGAAAACAAACATAGCAAGTACCTCATTTGATTGATTGGTATAGAACAAACATTGTATGATTATGTCTTACGATTATTCATCATTTTGACTTATCCATTTAGGACAATCACTTTGATCCATTGATTCTTTATCATTCATTATTATTTGGTCATTGCTTATCACTTAAGTTTTATTGGCATTGTGTTTTGATCTTCCATGATTGTTCATTGTGATCATTCACCTTATAGACTTATATTTCTAAGGGCAATCATTTTGAGCCTTTGATTCCTTGTAATCACAACTTTTTTTCTAAACCTTGTTGGATTATCAAAATTGTGTTATCATGATGTATATTTTCCTTAGATCCTTTTTGGAAAATCACACAAGCATCCCCATCTTTACAAAATGTCTAGTTGGTTATCATTATGTTGCCCAAATCAACATGAAACCTTCTTCACTTTGAAGAAGTATGATCATAAAATCTAGTTCTAGGCCTTTAAACCCAACACATGCCAAAAATGATTGATTATCGCTAGGTCCCTTATACATACGACAATAAGAAATAAAATATTTCGTGTTCACATCAAAACACACCCATCATGACTAAACCTCATTTGGTTCTTCACACTAGAGAACGCATCCGGCTACGCCTTTCCCCATCTTCATCTCATAGTTAGTGGTATGATTCTTTTGTTTCTAATCCAAACATTCCTTCTTATTTAGAGGCTTCTAATCCTAACTATTCTTCTTATTCTTCTAATTATTCTGATTATTCATATCCAAACTATTATTCAAATTATCCTTAGTCTCATGAACTTCATCCAATCAACCTTATTCTAAGGAATAGTTAGTCACCTAAATGACATTATCCTCCTCTAAATATTTTTTTCACTAGAAATTATCCCCATCATTCATCTAATTTTATCCCTATGTCACAGTCCTCCCTTTCTTCACAAATCCCCTTCTATCAGTCACCTCAATGATGTCTTCTTCCTTTGAAGATACACGTGACTCCAAATCCCTCCAATAAAACATCTAATATAATACTTGAATCATGGTCCTCTCTTTCTTTGTAGGACCACTTTTATTATTCATCTAATTTTATTCTTGAATCGCGGTCCTCCCCTTCTTCACAGGACCTTCTTCTTCAGTCACCTCCTCAAATTCTTCTTTATTTGAAGATTCATGCAACTCAAAGTATTTCTAGTCAAATGTCTAAATCGACTCAATTGTTGTAATATACAAAATTTTGACTTAATCCTACAAGTTTATAGACAATATACCATCATATAGGTAGGTCCACACCACCTTATTCTACTTACGAGACATCTAGCTCCACGTCTACTTCATCTCCCACATCACCTTCTTCTATCAATCATCATCAAACATCTTCTATCAATCCATCTCCCATACTAATTGATTTCTTTCAGAACAAAGGAGTGATCATCGAATTTATAAGGGCACACAAAGATACCCCTCTAGTGAATTACGAACAAGGATTATCTTTAGACCTTGATGTGCTCACATATTGTAGGGAAGAGGTTAATCCCTTATGTCAAGAAAAAGAGGAGGAGCCTCAGATCATGCAACTTGATACTCTTATTTCTCCATCTTCACATTCTTAATTACATGATGGAACTCCTGGGTCTTGCATTAATCCATGGCCTATCTTATCATCATCTAGCCACTCTTTCTCTATCACAAATCCTCAATCACAATATCTTATGGGGTCACCGCCAAGTATCCCTTCATATTC
Source organism: Taxus chinensis (assembly GCA_019776745.2). Taxonomy (NCBI): domain Eukaryota; kingdom Viridiplantae; phylum Streptophyta; class Pinopsida; order Cupressales; family Taxaceae; genus Taxus; species Taxus chinensis. The sequence continues at coordinate 337,529,668 of CM034152.1, forward strand.
TTCTAGGTGTGGATCACCTTCTAGTAGCCCTCCCTCTATTATTTGTGGGACATTTTCTAGTAGTCCATTATCTTCTATTCTTGGGGCACATCCAACTAGCCCCTTGTCTTCTATGTATCGATCACCCCCGGGTAGTCCATCATCTTCTATTCTTAGGCCACATCTTAGTAGCCCATCATTTTACATCTATGGGTTACATCCTAGTAGCCCTTCTTCTTCTATTCTTAGACCACATCCTAGTTATCCTTCATCTTCTATTCATAGCCCCTCTTCTTCAATTCTCAGACCATGTCCTTTTTTTTCATCACATTTTCCCTCTATCAATTATTGTGGCAAGTCCACCATCATTTGTCCCATTAAATCTAAATTTCCACATTCTTTTCCCACTTCTCAGGATTAAACAAATCTCACATTAGCTTATAAGAAACCTAGACAAAGAGGTAGAGGACTCAATTTCTAGTGGATTGGAATGCGGTCTTGGGTCAGAAGGCATGCAATTGAATACCTGTCTAAAATCATGGTTGAGGTTTTAGATGAATTCAAGGAGAAGATGAAGATAGAAAATAGGCCCGGATGATGAAATATGAAGATGCAGATATGAAGACTAATATGAAAAATGGGGATTCTATAGGTCCCCCTACCTATGAAAGATATATACATTCTCAAAAATTACATCAAAAAAGGAAATTAAGAGAAGAAAATCATTCACTCATCCCCTACTTCTATTTTGAAATCTCCTGAAAATGGGGGAATTATATTTAACAACATGTTCTTCCTCAGGATAAACTCCTCTGAGCCTTGATGTGATTGATAAAATACAACTAACCCAGCCAAATTTTGAGACATCCCCATACCCATCAATGATTCAACAGTATTCCTGGGGCCATCCATGATATTCCTTAGCTCCATCTTCTTCTAGTAAGATGATACCCAGTCTAGAAGATCCAAACCACCTGTAGGAAATGGCATCTTCCATTTTTCCTTGTAAGGAGTAGACTGAAGGGGAACATATGGAATTTTTGGAGGAGCGAGTATTACACCTTGGGGACCTGGTGGAACAAGGTATTTCGAACTAGACTCACCCCAATGGCTCATCGTAAAATTTGGATGTTCTCTTGGTAGAGGAACATGTAGAGGTCCTGACAATTGTTTCTCCATCAAGGAAGCCCACTACACTAGATGAATGGAAGGTCAGGGACAAGACTTGTCCTTATCTTCCTTGGTATTAGAAATTGAGGCCTTGAAACATTGAGGAGATGAAGGCTTTGCTTCTTCCTCATCCAAAATGACAATTTTGGGTTGAGATCTTGATTCCCCTCTCTTTCTTGTTGATGATGGTGTCGGTACTATGGATTGATGAGGTGAAAAGGGTCTTGCTCTACCTTCTTATAGAGAAATTATTTGTTACTCCAATTCTTCTACTTTGTGATAAATGGAGGGAAATGTATTAATTGAATTCTTATCATAAAGTATGTAAGACTCCTTAGGAACCTCTTTTAGCACAAATTCTTCATTACATAGAAAGGGACACTTGTATTCAGCCATGCATGTCACAGCAAGCCTCCTCTCAATCCAAAACTTCTTCAACTCTTCTATATTTTTTTGTTATTCCCACTGGAAGAGATGGTAATACATCGATTGGAAAGCTAAGAAAAAAATATTGATTTTGATCAATCTCAAAATGAGGCAAATCCTAACTTCTCAATATGTCAGGGGTCCTTTGTTATCCCCAATGTCAGTAATTTCAAATAGATCCCTGGAAAATGCTTCATATGGTCCTATTAAATTGAATATTTGGTTTAAATATTCTGATGATATTTCCTTCAAGCTATTTTCTATGGCTACTCTCACCATTGCACCAACAGAGAGCTTTGGATTAACCTTTTAAGTATAAAAATGGAAAAGGGATGCATACCAATGAAGGAACAAAGTTGAATTTCTAGAAGGAGTGGTGCAGAAAAGATAAGTTGAATGAAATTACAGCCATCAAATGAAGAAGGATATTTCACTCAACTCACAAGAAGGAAAGACTTTGAGAGATATTAGCATTGTGCAAAAAAATATATACATACTGATGTGACACAATTTATGGAAAGTATTCAGCCCAGAAAGACACAAACATGAGTGTGTGTTGTTTGAGATTGATCCTCAAAAAGTGAAAGGGATTTGCATGTCACATCAAGCCATATGGAGTCACCTAAAAATTATGAAAAGGGAGTTTATTTTCCCACCAAAAGTGAGAAACGATTAAAAAAATGCAAAAAGGAATGACATAGTGGGAGTAACTCATAATTCCTCCACTTGGCAACATAAGATAACATATTAAAAAGTAAGTTGTAAAGAAGAATATTCTTTGGATATTCATGATTTTTGGGGAGAAATGGAGGGTGAGTGAGTGATTGAAAATGTATAAATGTCTTGAGAATACTCTCACACATGGGGGGGGTTAAAATTTTCTAATCTTTAGAGAAGAAAGGAAAAAACCTTTTTGTACTAGCTTAAAAATGAACCAATTTGAGATACCCGAACTGCTATTCATTTGTTCCCAATCCTTCTCACCAAGATGGTTGCACTTTACATTCATTAGAAAATATTGCAGTCATAGTTTTTGTGTCCTCTTATTGAAGAATTGGTGTTTCTTGAATCAATTTGTGTGTACTCTCATGAGCATTGTTACTTTTTCTCAAGATGAATTGTTTTGAATCGATTCTCGGCATTTATGTTACAATCTTATGTTAACTAATCTCTCTAAGCTACATAAAGCCTTGGTTAAAATAGTGACAATTTGGTAAGTGGGGTGTACTTGATCAGATATTGTTAGTATTTTGTTGATAATTTTTCAAGAGATTTTTTGTTGGAATTCTCAAATTATTTGTGAAAACTTGTATTCTTTAGATTCCACGAGTACAAACCTTCTGGTTGAAGAAGTGTTTTAGAATGTGTGATCTATATTTTACATCAAGAACAATTGTATGCAGTATTTATAAGGTTCATTTGAGTTCTTTGTATAATTAACTTTATCATGTTTAAATTCCTAACAATACATCAAAATCGCAACCAATAACCATCAGATCCACCTAAACTACCCATGCTTTGACCGTTTATGCACAAATGCTAGGGAAATTTGTTAATTTTTTCCATCCTTTATCCAGAATATTCATATGCAAGATGGAATTGTAATTCTATTTAGTAACATGGGCCTTCTTTAGAGGGCATCAATATTTCCTAGTGTGATAACTCATGAGATTTAGATGATGTTTGCATTGACCATGTCTTCTTGAGGCTTTATTTTCACTTCCCTGAGAGAGAGAGAGAGAGAGAGAGTTCAAATAGTGATGTTCTGTCTATTTCTTTCACAAATACAAATTACAAAATGGGTCCTCTCACCCTGGTTATAGGTAAAACGTAAAGTAGCAGGGTAGTTCATACTCTTTGTGAGGTTTTATCCAACATTCCCCAAGTCCAAGTAAAAAGAGACTTCCAAATCTATCCCTGGCTACAAAATGACTCAAATCCCGGTCTTTCTTTCTCTAAGCATCTTACTATCCCATTGATGTTGTTTGGCTCACCAAGAGGGATCAATTTAGGTACTAACACCCTCGTGGCACCGTTGCTGGGGAATATTTCTGCAAATACTAAGAAACATCAATCTTTGGTAATGTATTGAACATGTTTAGATGAAAATACATGATCTAGACATCCTCCTTTGCTGAGATTTGAAAAAAATGGGCTTAATCAGAAGTTATTTGCTTAATATTTTTCGAGTTTAAGAAAGCTTTCCATTAAATTTTCTCAGTTAGGGGTGAATATTGATAAAGGATGTTGAGATTTGTCAAGCTTTGTTTAGATTAACAAGTCATTTACAGTGATTTATACATCTAAGGCATATGACCTTAGTGGCGAATCCACATTGTTTAGAATTTTTGGTAAATACCGGTGCCTCAACCTTCAATAATTGAAATTTGTCATCAAGATCTGTAAAGATGGAAGGAAGAAGGTTCTTCTTCAAGACAAATCCTACTAGAAAAGTTTTTCCAGAGCTAGGAAGGACAAATTAAACTAAGAAAGAAGTCTGAAGAGCGTTGGGAGATCAAAAATCAGAAGAGAAAGTATTGCGTATGGTTGAGAGTGATCAACATTTGATAGAGGATTGTTCTAGCTCCTTAGACAGTTTTGGATCAAGAAGTCCCTGCACAAATTTGTATACTCTAACTTGTGAGGGGCCTTCATTTGCAACTAATAAGGGTATTCCTCATCTCCCCCATTTTTCACTTAAAAGTAATAGAGTTTTATGTCAAATTGAATCATTAAAGGACCGGTACTTTGAGGATCATACACCATTACCTCAAAGACCTCTTGTCCCATACCATCTTAACCCTCCCTTTGGGACACCTCATCATAATAATATGGCTCATCCTCCACCTAGAGCTCCATTTTTTGTAAAAAAAATTGGTCCCATAGATTTTCATGGTATGGTGGGTTATCCTAATGTGGTTCCACAAGCAGTGAGGAAAAAAATTGCCTAAATTTCAAGGAAATAATGTTATTACTGGTGACCAACACCTCATACTTTTTGTTAATATCATGGAGGATTTTTAGATTGAACATGAAGATGTATATGTCAAATTTTTCATTCACACTTTAGAAGAAGATGTTCGTGATTGGTATAAAGCCTTACCAAATAATTCCATTGATTCATGGTCTGAAATGAAAAATGCTCTTAGATTATAATATGGGGACAAGACTGATCCTAGGTTTCTCCTCTCAAAATTTGAAAATATCAAGAAGAACCCCAATTAACTAGTCTAAGACTTTAACACCAGATTTAACAAAACCCTGACTATATTGCCATTGAAATTGAGGTCAAATGATGAGTCATGTATGATAAAGTATTGTGATGCCTTTGACAAGAAATTAGCATACTATTTGAGAGACAAAAACCTCGAGACTTTGAGACAAGTTTTCTCCATGGAAGTACAGATAGAAAATAATATCAAGGCAATAAGAAAGCCTCATAAAAGGGAGGGTGTTAAGCTAGTTAATGCTAAAAATATTCAACCAAGGAAGGGATTTGATTTGGATAAAGTTGTTAAAAATCTAGCAGGAGTAGTAAAATAAATCTCTTATAAACTTTCTAGAGTGGAGAAAGGGATAGGAAAAAATTCTCAGGGCCAACACCAAAATCAAGGTCAAAATAGAATTGGAAATCATCCTAGGGGTGATCATAGATCAGGATGAGAGAGATAAATGGCCCATGGGATTGGGAAATAAACAAAGATAACCAAGAGAAAAAAAATTGGTCCTTGATCCTTTAACTGCTAGAGTTTCTTTGATAAAATAAAATCATGTTATTAAGTGGTGTGATAAATGTTTCTTACCACATTCCCCATGTGATCTTAATGAAGAAAGTGAAGAGGCTGAAGATGATGCTACTTTTGGTAATGTGTGCATGATGGAATGCCATGACAACCCACAATAAGGAGCTACTTCTACTGAATTGTTGAGTGCCATGATTGTGGAATGTTTTTGGGACTGCATAAACCAGGGTATCTCCTCTTCCTTCTACTAGTAATATTTAAGTTGATATGATCCTAGGATTTTGAATTGCCCAATCATGATTTTGAATATTTAAGAGCATTGACGATTAAGAAATATGATGGTGGAATTCCTTCTGAGGAGGATAGACAATTATTAATGAATACAGTGGTGGCACATGAGAAAGAATATAATATAAGAAAAAGGAATATCATAATGGGAGGGCCACAACCCAAACCAAAGAAGTACCCTCCTCACTAATATCCCAAAGTATCCACCCAAGAAATATGTGCCAACCAAAATGTTCATCTAATGCCAATAAACCCAACAACCCTGCCTAAGCCATGAAGAACCTCGTACCACAAGAAACAATCATCACCCTACCTCTCAATACAACTTTACCCAAGTATACCCTTTGTGATATGGCTCAAATTTTCAGCCAGATCAAGGTCATTTTACCCATCATTGAGTTACTTAGGATCCTATGAGCATAGGAGAAGAGCATTTGAGTACTTGGTAATGTAAGCCAGGATTCTAAACAAACCTGACATACTACAAATAATATGAACTCCAACAAGAAAATAGATCTCCTTCTTCGTTATTTAACCATAAATTACAAGTGCCGCAAACGTTGGAAAATTTGGAGGAATCCTCTGAAGTATATCTAGGCAACTCCTTTTTTGAATATTAACTAGATGTTAATCCCTTCTATACTAATTTGATCTACTCTAGGGGGCAGAACTTTATTCATTTTTAGTATGTTTGATTCAGAGACCTGCTATTCTTAGTAATGTCCACATGCCCCTTCATACAGGCATGAATGAATTGCCATGCATCAAAGTAACAGATGCCTTTAGAAAGTGCACTGCCATGGAATTCCCAGAGAAGTTCTAACTCATTGACTAAAACTAACTAATGGTATGTGAAGGGTTTAGTAGTGTAATTAACATCTTATCCTGGTAAGTAGGAAAAACCATGAGTGTAGTCATTGTTGACTGACATCCTAAATGGGGTATGTTGTTGCCCTCAAGGACGGTGGAATTCCAAACATGTGTTGAAATGTGCTTCAGATGGATATGTCATAAGCCAGTTTATTAGTAGATGTTCATCTTGTCAAACAGTATGGGGAGAAAAAAATGTTACATCTAATTGACGGATCACCCATAATGCTACAAGTTATGTTCTGTATTCAAATGTAGATCCTAATAATTTTTGGTAGTATGCACTTAGGATTTTGAAGAACATGGTATTGATAAGAGTAAATTCTTGGAACAAGTTGGTATCCCTTAGACCTTGATGTTTGATGGAGCTTTCTCTAATATGGGTAATGGAATTGGAAGTCTCAGCTTTGATACATGTAGAAAATTTTGGGGAATCCATAGAAGTATATCTAGGCATCTTCAAGGAATGTGGAAGAGTATAATTTGGGAACTGAAGGAAAACCTAGAAAAGTACGGCTAGGAAGTAATTTGAGTAAAGAGGAAAAGTAGTCTTCTGTTGAGGTGTTAAAAAAGTACCAAGATTTCATAGCATGGTCCTAATCATAATTGAAAGCATATAGGGAGGATCTATTTCAACATGAGATACCTTTGGAACCTAATGCTAAACCATTTTGGAAAAAACAAAGGCCCATTAATCCACTTGGGTATCCCTGAAAGTTTTGTGGAATAATTAAAAAGCTTAAGGGATGGAGGTATAGTACATTTAACCATGATATTCTGGTTATAGGTTGAAAACTTAGTCCTAGTAAGAATGGGGTAATGGAGTCATAAGGAAGTGAGTGGATTAGTTAGGAACTTGAATAAGGTCTGCAATTAAAGATAACTATCTATTTCCTAACATGGATAACCTACTACAATTGGTCACTAGGTTTGAGTTACTTTCTACACTAAATGGATTCTTAGGATACAACCAGGTGGTATTGAAGCAATCAGAAACAATTAAAACTACCTTTTCCACCCCATGTGGTACCTATGTGTATGTGAGAATGCCTTTTGGTTTGATGAATGATGGGGCTACGTTCCAAAAAGCCATGGATGTTGCATTCTCAGCCTACATCCATAATTTTATCACAGTTTATTAGGATTATGTGACAATGTTCTCAAAACAAAGAAGTTGTATCATTATGATCTCCAAGCCAAGAAAGATGTTGATAATTTTTCCTTCAGAGAGTATGGAAGTCTCACTGAGTGCTAAAAAGTAATATTGTTGGAGTTCATGAGGCAACTTTTGGGTTTAGGGCACGTTGCGTCAGAAGATATGAGTTATAAGGGATCTTGAGTTGATTCGAAGGAGACTCAGTAAGGTTCCTGTAGTCCCAAACAAGTGAGAAAGGACTATATGCCAGTCCTTTGGTCAAAGAATAAAATAGTATAAGCATGGAGATGTCGTTTCTAATTTTTCTAAAATGAGTTTGAATCCTTTAACATACATGCTAATAATGACATAGACTCATTTAATGGGAAGATCTAGGTTTGAAATCTCTCCATTTTGCCTTATGACTGAAGGTTGATAAAATAAGCATTAAAGAATGCCCCGGTATTGGCAGCCCCTGATTATAAAAATACTTTTAGATTTTTTATTTTGCATCTGAAAATATTATTGCATCTATGTTATATCAAAAAGATGAAGAAAGAAATGAAAGGCATATTTCCTTTTTCAGTAAAGCCCTTGAGGGTGTTGAGTTAAAATATACCATGATGGAAAAGTAGCCTATTTGTAAAGGACATTTTGTAATTGAGAAACAAAAATTTTCAGGCCCTAGAGGGTTGAGTGGCAATATTTTAGCATATGTTCCTCATATTATGGTCATAGATATCTTATCAGAGGTGGAAGTTTCTAGCAAGACATATCTTGCTTCAAGGTGAACATGCTGGAAGAATATGACATATGGGAACTAAATCACCAAGTTGCCATAAAATTTTTGATAAGGAAGTAATTTGAGTAAAGAGGAAAAGTGCTCATCATTATTGTTTGTAATTGTTGAATGAAATATTCAGGATATTACATTAGCATGGTTTACTGTGAATTGAAAGCATGATAGGGAAGATTATTATATTAATATCATATTTGTGTGAGAAAAATAAAAGTTTAGGTAGATATTATTAATATGGCCTATAAATCCACTTAATCATCCCTCAAGATAGGATAGATATTTAAAAAGTTAAGTGATTAGAGGGATAATATAGCCCACGTAGATATTCTGGGAGTCATGGGTGAGCAAATTGTAGTGCTAGTAAGAAAGATTAAAATGAGAGATATGTAAGGATATGTGTGTAGATTTTATAATATTTGAGTTGAAGGCCTCAATTAAAGACAACTATCCATTCTCCTATATATGGATAACATGCTACGATTGGTCACTGGGTCAGAATTGCTTTGACATTGGATGGATTCTATCAGGGTACATATATGGTAGTTGTGAATCAATCAAAAAGAATCCTCTGTAACTTTTACCACTCCTATGGGGTAACTTGTCCTCTATGTAAGAATGTCATTTGGTCTTTATGAATGCTTGGTTATACTATTCCAAAATTCACATGGATCTGTTATCATTCTCAGGCTACATCAATGATTTTATTGAGAGTCATTATCAGGACAAATGTGACAATGTTCTCTAAGATGCAAATAAGTGAGATTTGAAGCCATGTCTGATCACCATTTTGTAGATAATATGGCATCTTAAACATTGAATGACTAAAAAGTTCATGTTTTGGTGTTCGAAAATGCAGAATTTATTTTTGGGGCAAATTGTATCAAAGGAAGGGTTCATGATTGATTGAGAGGGTGGAATAAATCGGTAAGGTCCCTGTCCTGAAAAATTACAGAAACCCATTCAGTCCTGTATTTGGTCAAGATAAATCGTTCAACAGGAGATTCTAAAATTTCTGATTATTCTCTAAAAAATAGTGACTGATTTCCAACAATAACAAATCATGTTAAATAAGACTTTATCATTTTGGTTAAAGATGAAGCCCTCCAAGATTATCACTGGAATAAAGGAAGTGTTAAATTATGCCCCAGTGTTGAAACCGACACCTAAAAGGATTATAAGAAGGAGTCTTTCAGATAAATTCACCTAAGTTAGCATCATCACGATGGAGGAAGGAGGTTAACCATTGGCATCTCGCCATTATTACAAGCAAGGGTGAGGAAGAAAATGAATTTGTGGCTATTCACCTTTTTCAGTTAAATCCTTGCATTGGGGGCTGGACTAAAGTAATAATACGAAATGATTTAATCTTATTCAATCTTGGTGAGAGAATAAGTAAATCTCTTGTGTAGAGCCCTGCATTTCTTGTATTTTCCCAAGATTGTAAGCATGGGGTTCCCCACACTATGGTCAATGACAGCTTATCAAAGATGGTTGGTGGTCCACTAGAAAACCAAGGTGTCATTGGGTGAAACTCTTAGAAAGTTACATAGAGTAGTGGATAATGGATATCCACTAAACAACCTAGCTGGAGTTAGATAGTACTAGGCCTTGAAAACCATTGGATGGTAGAACATAAGAGTAACCTACAAGTAATGCAAATTAATGAGATTGGGGGAGGAACTATGGGTATGTCCTAGAAAAAGGAATCATATTCCACATAGTATAAGGACATAATATTTTACCTCATGAATTTGGAGTGTCCTAGCCATTTGGACAAAATCAAAGAAGAACACCCAAATTAGCCTCCCAAAAATACATCATAACTGATTATGGGTTGGCTTGGAAGAATCCTGAGGGGGTCCTTTTGAGATGTATCATAGAGGAAGAAGCTCCCAAAACTTATTACAGAATTCCATGGGGGAGTGTGTGGGGACCACTTTTCTGGAAGAGTGACTACTCATAAGATCTAGAGGGTGGGTTACTGGTGGCCCACACTTTTCAAAGATGCAACCTTATTGGTCAGGATGTGTGAAAGTTGTCCAAAGGTTTTCAGGAAGGATGAAATCTTCAGGTGCTCTACCCCTGAAACCAGTATCAATAGAAGCTCCTTTCAAACAATGGGGCATGAAATTTATTTGGAGAGATCTTTGATCCCTCAAATGCAGGGCATGAAATGGAAACTGGATAATAGTGGCCACGGATTATTTCACCAAGTGGGTCTGAAGCCATTCCCACAAAAAAGGAAACTCATTAAATAGTCATGGATTTCATCTCGTATCATATAATCTGTAGGTTTGGGAGTGCCTGCAAAAATAGTTGTTGATAGTGCCATGAGCTGTTAGGGATAAACACCATTGGTGACTATGTGCCAAGAATATGGAATTAGTCTTAACATATGCATCTAATTATAATCCACAAGGGAATGGTCAAGCTGAATCGAGAAATAAGACTATGCTCAAGATAATTAGGAGGACATTGGAGATTAATAAAAGAAAGTGGGGTGAGCAGTTGAAATTTTCTTTATGGGTAGATAGAATTACTACCAAAAGGGCTACTAGAAAGATCCCATTTGAATTGGTTTATGGATTCTAAGCTCTCTTTCCCCTACATATGCATTTTTCCTCTTATCATTTCATATAATAGCTTGAGGATGAAGAGGTGAATCCCTATGAAGCAAGGATTAATCAAATTGTGGAGTTGGATGAAGAGAGAAGAGAGTCTCACCAAAGACACCTTAAGTTCAGAGAGAAACTCAAAAAAATATTTGATAAAAAGGTGACTCTTAGAACTTTTAATGTTGGAGATCTTGTTTTGTTATGGGACAACATGCACGAGGACAAAGAAAAACATGGTAAATTTGATGCCTTGTGGATGGTTCCTTACTCTATTGGCATAATAATTGGTGAGCACACCTTTTTCCTAAAAGAACTGGATGGAGATTTTATACAGCTTCTTGTTAATGGAAGGCATCTAAAGAACTTCTTGGATTGATCACACTCAAGGTACAAACTTCTGTAGAATGTATATTCATTTTGGTTTTCTTTCTTGTTTTAGTTTTTAGTTTTTGTTTCCCTTTTTGTTTCTTGGTCTACAGTGACCATTTTCCTTGGTATCTCGGTATGTTTTTTTATGTTCAAGTTGGTTTGGTTTGACCTTGTCTATGCTTTAAACAAATCCATAACCTAATGGATCTAGGCACTTAGTCTATTTTATGTCTAATTTGTGTGGTTCTTGTGGCACCCACATGGGGTTCCCATCCCTGAGTCAGAGCTAGTGTTAGTGCTTGATTTGATCTCACCCTTTGTCTGGTATATGCCTTCAAAAAAAATTCTCTGACTGGTTCACCCATGTAAAAAATGTATGCTTAAAAGATATAATTGTACTGAATGCGAATGAAAACCTTATGTTCAGGGTGTGAATCCTCTTTTTTGGTCGAGGAACATAATAGTCATGTTTCCCATGAAAATCCATGTGAAAGATCGATCATGAATCAGGCCAATGTTGTAATTTTGACAATGAGTTAATGAAGTGTAAAGTGTAAAAGGATCTCCGATGCCCACCACTTTTGTTGTCATCGGATACTACCGCCAAAATGACCAAAAAAGAGGTAGAGTACTTAATGTTTGGTGTATTATAATGTGATCTCAGGTTCGAAGGCATGCAATTGAAGACTTGGCTGAAATCAGCGTTGAGGTTTTGAATGAAGTCGGGGATAAGATGAAGACAGAAAATAGGTCCAGATGATGAAATATGAAGACTGATAAGAAAAATGGGGATTCTATAGGGAACCCTACTAATGAAAGATATATAAATTATCAAAAATTACATAAAAAATGGAAACTAAGAGAAGAAAATAATTCATTCATCTCCTACTTCTATTTTGAAATCTCCTGAAAATGGGGAAGTTCTATTTAACATGTTCTTCCTCATAATAAAATCCTCTGAGCCTTGAGCTGATTGAGAAAATACAAATGACCTAGCCAAATTTTAAGACATCCCCATATCCATAAATGATTAAACAGTCATCCTAGGGCTATCCATGATATTCCTTAGCTCCATCTTCTTCTAATAAGATGATACCCATTCTAGAAGATCCAAACCACCTGTAGGAAATGTTATCTTCCCTTTTTCCTTGTAAGGAGTAGAATGAAGTGGAACATATGGATTGGCTAGAAGAGCATGTATTACACCCCGGGGACCTAGTGGAATAAGGGATTTTGAACTATACTAACCCAAGTGTCTCCTCATAAAAGGTGGATGCTCTCTTGGCAGAGGAACAAACAGAGAAACTGACAATTTTTGCTCCATCAAGGGATCCCGCTACACTAGATGAATGGAAGGTTGGAGAGAAAACTTTCCCTTACCTTCCTTGGTAGTAGAAATTGAGGCCTTAGAATGGTGAGGAGATGAAGGCTATGCTTCTTCCCCATCTAAAATGAAAATTGGGGGCTGAGAGCTTGATTTCCCTCTATTTCTTCTTGATGATGGTGTTGGTATTGTGGATTGATGAGGTGGCACATCTCTTACTCGACCTTCTTCCAAAGAAATGATTTGCTGCTCCAATTTTTCTACTTTATGAGTATAAATTTAATTCTTATCATAAAGTATGTAAGACTCCTTGGGAACCTAATTTAGCACAAATTCTTCATTACACAGAAAGGGACACTTGTATTTAGCCATTTCTGTCATAGTATGCCTCCTCTCAATCTAAAAATTCTTCAACTCTTCTAGAAATTTCTAGTGTTCCCACTAGAAGAAATGGTAATACATCAATTGGAAAGTTGAGAAAATAGGATTGATTTTTATCAATCTCAAAATGAGGGAAATCCTAACTTCTCGATATGTCAGGGGGCCTTTGTTATCCCCTGGGTCAACAATTTCAAATAGAGCCCTGACAAATCCTTCATCTAGGTTTGTTAAATCGAATATTTGATTTAAATATTTTGATGATATTTCCTTCAAGATATTTTCTACAGTTATTCTCACTATTGCACCAACAGAGAGCTTCAGAATAACCTTTTAAGTCTAAAAAATGGAAAAGGGATGCATACCAATGAAGGAACAAAGTTGAATTTATAGAAGAAATGGTGCAGACAAGATAAGTTAAATGAAATCATGGCCATCAAATGAAGAAGGATCTTTCACTTAGCTCACTCGAAGGAAATAAATTTGAGAGAGATTAGCATTTTGAAACAAAATAAATCTGGACTGATGTGACATAATTTATGGAAAGTATCAGCCCAAAAAGACACAAACATGAGTGTGTGTTGTTCGAGATTGATCATCAAAAAGTGAAATGGATTTTTGTATCACATCAATCCATATAGAGGCACCTGAAAACTATCAAAAGGGGGTTTATTTTCCCACCAAAAGGGAGAAACGATTAAAAAAATTCAAAAAGGAATGACATAGAGGGAGTAACTCACAATTCCTCCACCTGGAAACATAAGATAACATATTAAAACTGTATGTTGAAAAGAAGAATATTCTTTGGATATTCATTCTTTTGGGGGGGGAATGGAGGGTGAGTGAGTGATGTAAAATGTATAAATGTGATGAGAATACTCTCACATATGGGGGGGTTAAAATTTTCTAAGATTTAGAGAAGAAAAGAAAAAACGTATTTGCACTAGCTAAAAATTGAACTAATTTGAGATACCCAAACTACTATTCATTTGTTCCCAAACCTTCTCGCCAAGATGATTGCACTATACATTCATTGGAAAATATTGAGTCCATAGTTGTTGTGTCCCCTTATTGAAGAATTGGAATTTCTTGAATCAATTTTTGTGTAGTCTCACAAGCATTGTTACTTTGTTCAAGATGAATTGATTTGAATTGATTGTCTGCATTTTTCTTGCAATCTTATGCTAATTAATCTATCTGAATTATATAAATCCTTCATTAAAATAGTGAAAATTTGGTAACTTCAATTAATGATTGATGGAGCTTTCCTTCATAATGTGGTAAATAGTTTTAAAATCAATTTGTATATGTTTGATCTAAGACCTTTGTTAGTTCCTGAGTGTATCTGGGGTGTATTTGATCAGAGATTGTTAATATTTTGTTGAGAATTTTTCATGATATTTTTTGTTTGAATTCTCAAAGTTTTTGTGAAAACTTGTATTCTTTGGATTCCATGAGTTCAAACCTTCTGGTTGAAGGAGTTTTTTAGACTATGTGATCCATATTTTACATCAAGAACAATTGTATCCAGTATTTGTAAGGCTCATTTGAGTTCTTTGTATAATCAACTTTATCATGTTTAACTTCCCAATAATACATAAAAATCACAACCAATAACCATCAGATCCACCTGAAATACCCATTCTTACATCGTTTATCCACAAATGTTGAGGAGATTTGTTAATTTTGTCCATCCTTTATCCAAAATATGTAGAAGCAAGCTAGAATTGTAACTGTCTTTAGTAACCTGAGCCTTCTTTAGAGGACATATAAATTTTCTAGTGTGACAACTCATGAGAGTTAGATGATGTCTACATCGACCATGTCTTCTTGAGGCTTCCTTTTGACTTCCCTGAGAGAGAGAGTCTAAATAGTGTTTTTATATCTATTTCTTTCACAAATAAAGGTTCCAAAATGAGTCCTCTCACCCTAGTTACAGGAATAACCTAAATTAGCAAGGTAGGTCATACCCTTTGTGAGGTGTTATACAAAATTCCTCAATTCTAAGTAAAAAGATACTGCCAAATCTATCCCTGGATACAAAACGACTCAAATCCTGGTCTTTCTTTCTCTAAGAATCTTACTTATCATGTTGATGTTACTTGGCTCACCATGAGGGATCAATTTGGGTACCAACAAACTTTCTTACATGTGCACATGGAATTCTACCCTTGTACATCCCATCTATTGTTGGGGACATCCACACTTCTTTATCTTCTTGTGCATAGTTTCGTTAAAATTTCAAAATATCAAAACATTCAAATATGTTTCTAAAAATTCAAAAACAATAAAAATCATCCTACAAAACATCTTTCTTTGGTTCTCACCTATTCTTGTGTGCGACTTGTAGATCATCTTGATCTAAATCCATTAACAAAGTTGGTTTTCTTATCATGTCTGTACCCTTGGGCACAATGATTTGTTTGATATTGTTTAATAATGCATGATTATTTTTCATAGGACCCAAGTGTCATCTGTTATTCCCCTTCCATGTATCCTTTCTTAGGGAACCATATTTTAACCCTTGTCGTTAATTTACACAGGTCAGAATCAAAGCTTGATAATAAAAACATTGCATTATGTTTCTTTGTTAGGTTAGGTTGTTTACTTTCTCATATTGCATTGTATTATGTATATTTTATGGAGTTAGGCATCTTTCAATTTCTCGTACTGCATTGCATTTTTTATGTTGCATGGACTTATTGTTTTTAGAAAGGGACAATTGTTTGTATTATGGGTTTTCATGTCATTCTACACTTTTTCATATGTCTATATTTTTAATAAGGATCGATGATGTAGATCTTTGGCAATATGATGACATAGAAGTTATTTTTAATACAATGGATGAAAGTTCATTCCTTTCTCACCATCTTCATTTTTCCTCTATATAATTCTCCTGTCAACTTTATTCTTCTAATTCACTCGGGGTCACATGCCCCTACCCATTCTTCTATCTATTTCTCTCACCTTTTTCGATCATCGATCACCTTCTTTCATCACCCCATCGACACTCAAGGGAGCATCTCTCACCTACTATTTTTTCTTGTACTCCTTCTAAATTTTACATGTCTACTATCTTTGAAATGGCGTCACGTACGCCACCCTAAAGAGGGACAAATGTAGACACCTATAATTTAGCTCAAGAAATTTAAATACTTAAATTGTGCTAACTATACCCTTTCCCACAAATTTACAACATATCATCAATAAATATTCATTTTCTCTTCTATCACCATTAATTAGTTATATTATGTTAATTAATTAACTCTTCTATCCAACAAATACGTCAATCAATGACCTTTCGTTAATTAATCCCCCTTTCTATCTAGACTAATTAATTATTCTTAATTAATTAGCCTCCTCTTCCATTAGATCAATTAATCATCATTTATGTGACGACATCCCTCTCGTAGTCTAAATCATGCTAATTATTCCTTTTAAAAGATTTTATAAGCTTGCACACCTATTAATTAATCACTTTGGTTAATCAATAAATACCCTCAACTCTCATGAGTCACCAGAGAACAAACTAAACTCTCTAAAGTAAACTCAACCACTTTTAAACCATTCTTATCTATTACTAACCTAGCTTTGCTGTTATCACACATGTAATAGGATGCAAAGATTCTTCAGACCATTGTATTATAAAAGGAACCCTCCTTCAACCTTTCTACTTACACCTTTACATGATTATAAGCTAAACTATAGGAATTTCATCTTAGAACATTCTTCCATTAGAGGAGATAGGTATCTTCATCTTGCATTCATCCATCCAAGTTCTTGAGCCATATGGAGAAGATAAATAAGGTCTTATATCCAAGTCTTGATTGAGATCCATTTTGAAACCCTTGGGATCAAAGAAACTATCACATTTTGATAGCTAAGGATCTACATAGGTCCATCTCTTGTTTAGCTTTCAAAAGAGTAGAGGATAAATGTTTATCATGTTAGTTTGAGTTTCATTCAAGTTATAATGCATAATGTTGATATTTACTCTTGTTTAGCTCTTAGCATGATGATCTTTGTGTAGTTAGTTCATGTTTTGAAACTATTAAGGTGTTATTTTCAATTCCCTTTACGTGGCTAACTAATAAATTTAAGTGGGAGCTAATTAACAACCTTTCGTTAATTAATCCCCTTTCTATGTAGACTAATTAATTATTCTTAATTAATTATCTTCCTCTTCCATTAGATCAATTAATCATCATTTATGTGACTACATCCCTCTCATAGTCTAAATCATGTTAATTATTCCTCTAAAAAGATTTTATAAGCTTGCACACCTATTAATTAATCACTTTGGTTAATCAAAAAATCCCCTAAACTCTCGTGAGTCACTAGAGGACAAACTAAATTATCCTCAAGTAAACTCAACCACATTTAAACC
Source organism: Taxus chinensis (assembly GCA_019776745.2). Taxonomy (NCBI): domain Eukaryota; kingdom Viridiplantae; phylum Streptophyta; class Pinopsida; order Cupressales; family Taxaceae; genus Taxus; species Taxus chinensis. Next base: position 337,547,151 of record CM034152.1, read on the forward strand.
ATGCTTATCTATTACTAACCTAGCTTTGCTATTATCACACATGTAATATGACACAAAGCTTCTTCAGACCATTGGATTATAAAAGGAACCCTCCTCCAACCTTTCTACTTACACCTTTACATTTTTATAACCTAAACTATAGGCATTTCATCTTATAACATTCTTCCATTAGAGGAGCTAGGTATCTTCATGTTGCATTCATCCATCCAAGTTCTTAAGCCATATGGAGAATATCAATAAGGTCTTGTAGCCAAGTCTTGATTGAGATCCATTCTCAAACTCTTAGGATCAAACAAACTATCACATTTTGATAGCTAAGGTTCTACATAGGTCCATCTCTTGTTTAGATTTCAAAAGAGTAGAGGATAAATGTTTAGCATGTTAGTTTGAGTTTCATTCAAATTTATAATGCATAATGTTGATATTTACTCTTGTTTAGCTCTTAGCATGATGATATTTGTGTATTTATTTCATGTTTTGAAACTATTAAGGTGTTAGTTCCAATTCCCTTTTCATAGCTAGCTAATACATTGATACATGGACCAACACTACATATGGTGTGTATAATTCAAACAATCTGATCCAACATGAAAGTGAAAAGCATTGTGTTGTGCATGCATGTTGATTGTTAAGGATTGTGTGTCCTATAAAAGCTAATGTGTGGAGTTCTATAGATTGTTTTGAAATGTCAAATGTTGTGCAACTCTCCCCTAGTCACAGCCATCTATGAAGCATCAGGGGCACCCAAATGCTATTGTCTTGGTCTAGGCATCGGTGTCTGTGTTTTTCTAAGGACCCAATTTTGATTCTGAGCCTTGTCTTATACTAACTACTATGTTGTATTGGTATTGTGTTACGTTGAAATGTGACTATATAAATATGTATGGGGTGATTTATTCATCCAAATGATGCCCCCCTTATTTAGGATGCATATGACATCGTTGAAGTAGTGTGTGGCCCAAAGGAGGACCGAACGTTGTGCTAAAATTGTGCCCTGTATGGGGGAAGGGAATGTTCTTAGTAGAAAATAAGGCACACATAAAAAAAGTGGCTAGGAGAAAATTGTTAGTACAGGAAAATACCAACACACATATAGAAGACAAAATGTAAGCTAAGCATACAATGTGTAAGCTAAGATGCAAGAAGACAATTTAGACCATGAAAAGTGGGTTGTAAAAATTAGACACCACTCATGATGTCGCAAGAAAATAAATGTCGATGAAGAAAAAATTAAATAGTGTGCACACAAGACAAAGATAAAATCCCTTAAACAAGAGCATAAAGAGACAACAATGACAAGTAATGTAACAGACAATCATGGAAGAAGATAGCTCTACATAAAAAAAAATTGCACATGAAGCACCCGTTAGCATGTTAGACATATTAAAAAGTATGTCAAAGTGTGTATAATCTTATAATATTGTGTTATGAAATAAAATAAAATAATAGCCCCTGTAGTGTAAGAAAGTGGATGCCCCTAAGAGCCATTGTGGGACTGGTAATAGGTATTACACCAAACATCCATGCTACATGTAATAGATCTATATAATCTATGATCAAGACTAGAAATGCAAGTGAACGCACATGTGTGTATGATAAAGATAATTACATATAAGATATTTATCTAGCATGTGTAATAAAGTGAACATGTAAGCAGAAGTAAGAAAGAGTACATGCAACCAAGATATGTAGTATGTTGTGGATGAGACGGAATGGAATGCAGTGTGAATGATAGGATTTGTGTTCCTCTCGAGTGAGTATAGGGGTGTATGTATGTGATGAGTTTCATTTAAATATTCCCCATCAGAAGTCAATAATGAACTGTAAACAAGAGCGCGACATCAGGAAATGGTGTAAATTATGTGTACTAAAAGAGATGTGATTGTGAAAGTGCAAATAGTAGAGTGTAAGCATGTGAGTGATTTATTGAGTGAGTTTGGTGAGGTTAATTTTATATTGAAACCTTCATTAGTATAGTATGAACCATGGAAATAAAGTGCGTCATAGGTTAGTGAGAACAACAAGTAAAATTAGACGCGAGAAATATGTATTGTGAATGTGCAGTGTGACTAGTGTGTATAGTATGTGATATATGTTGCGAGAAAGAGGTGTGAACAACTCATGATGTGTGAAGAGTGTAATGTGTACTACATATTGTATGGTGTGAATTGTGTGAGGTTCATGTAGATAGCATGTGATCAACATTCAAGTGTGAACCAAAGCATAAGAGTGTGTCATTGAGAAATGACAATGCAAATGTATTGAGATATGCATGACGAATGTAAAAGACTATATGTGATGTGTGTAAGATGGAAGATAGGTGATGAAGCGAGAAGGGGGGAGAGGAATTACTCTACCCCCTAATTGCATGGTGATGAGTGTGTTATTTGATTAATTATGTTTAGCGGAAGATGATGAAAGAGTGTATTATATGCATAAATAGATGGTGGTAAATGTATTCATGTATGAATGAGTATGTAGTAGATGGATATAACAGGAAGAAGAAATGGGTTCTTATTTTAAGAGACCCCATAACAATCATGTAATAATCATAAGAAAATGAGTGTGTCATCTGAAAATGATGATATAGTGCATGTATCAAAGGGTTTGAAAGTATTAAGTGTGATAGGACATGCTAGAAACAATTGATAGTGCTAAAAGGGGGGAGATCAAGTATGGTGCCCCCCAAGTGTGTCAATGATGAAGATTTATGCAGCCACCCAAGATATACCTTGCCATTGTGGGAGAGAGTTTTCTATATCATGATAAGATTGAGGGCCACCATAATAGTAGGATGAAGCAATAATAGGACCATGTAATGGTGGCGAAATGTGAAATGTGTCTTGGCTATCAGTAGAAGGAGTAGTTACTTTGACAAGATGAATTAGAAATGGAAGTGGAAAAGGATGTGGAGGAATCTTGAATGGTGGTAAGTTAGGTGGGATTGATGGCATTGGAGAATACTTGATAGGAGAAGAAGGTGGACTGATTTAAAGAGGTGGTTGGGTATTTTGACTTGGTAATGCCATAGATGACTTTAGAGGATGGGGTGCTATATGGATTTTAAGAGGTGATTGCTTAGGTAGTTCTTGACTCTCTGTAGAAAGAACCTTATAAATTATGGCATGATGTTCATTAGATATAAACGAATTAGTTTTAGGAACCCATTGAGATGTAACAATTGGAGAGGATGATGTAACATGGCATTGTGCAGTGAATGAGATAAAACATTGATGCTCAAGTTTTTTAATTATTTTTTATAAATAATAATAGTCATTATCATTATGTTAATTGATTTGATGATAATTCAAATATGGATGAACCTGATATTTGATCAGCCGATAAGGAGGATAACAATGAGCAGCTGGAAAACTAATCAATTTATGACTAAGGAGCTTAGTAAGAATGTCATTTTTCTTAGCATTATGATTAAATGTGAGAGGATCTGGTAATGGAAAGACTTGAGGCTCACTAATATGATCACATGTAAAATAAATAGGATGAGGATGAGAATAATAACTATCACAATCCTGAGAAGCGTCCTTAAGATGTTGAATTTCAGATTTTAGAGATGTAATTGTAGATTCCAATGCCTAAAATTTGTCTTGAAATAAATAATTTAAAGCTTGAATTGAATCCAACATGGATTGATTAGATGGAGGATCAAGAAGACTAGGGTCGTCAGATAGACAATCTAAAATAGCACTCACTTGATGTGGTGGCGTATCTCTAAGGAGATACATGGTTTCTAGGGATTTTTTCAAAACAACTTAGCAATTAGGATGAATATGAATTAAATAATACAAAGAAATTTGAGGAATTTTAGGAGCCATAATATAGAATATGATATGCCAAAGAAGGATCCAAAAGACAGATCATGAGAGGGTTTCACCGAAATGATTAAGCTAAATATGGAAATATATGCCTAATCTGATTGCCATTGTAGCAGTAAATAAATGTGGAAATTAAGTACAACAATTAAACCAAGCAAAATAAGCAATACAATAGCCTTATCTAATTCATAATGAAATCTGGACTATGCCAAAGTGCTGACTAGATGAATAGAGAGGAAGAAGCATAACACAGAGCCTTAGAAAAGTGTTGTCAGGATTTATAAGGAATGAGTAATATACTAATTATATATCCATAATATAATTTACCTAAGATTATAGATTATGATGTGCATGTTACAGAATGTAATAAAAAATATCTGAAATTAAATAACAGACAAGGAGACGGTAACACTAGATTTATAGTGGGGAGAACGCGAAGGTAAAAAACCCTAATTAGAGTAAGTATTGTATGTATTAATAATTTCATATACAATTTTTACCCAGCACTTCCACTTCGCTCATTGGTTTTCATAGAATGATTTTTGATTCCCTTCTTTACAGTTGTTCAACTCTATGTAATACAATACCATGCTTTGTTCTTGAAAATGATATTTCTAATCTGATATCTCATGATATCTATATGGTACAAATATAATTGTTGCATATAGCCAATCCTAAGAGGGATCATCCAAATCAATATAGGGTGGGTGAATCGGTCGCATTGCTTCACTCTTAAATGTGGAAGACCATCATAATAAATTTTGATGAACAAAATTTAAAATAATATGGGGTGTGAAGAAGTGGTAGATATCCCACTTTACATTAACACCCCAACAAGTGTGCGAGATGAAAATATTCCTAGAATTGGGCGTATGGAGAGGGATAGGGGTGCATGTGGGCACCTTATACCTATTTTTAGGTGCCTATGTCTACAAAAATTCTCATAAAACCTTCTCTAAGTGGTCACAAAGTATTCGTTGTTGTTCACCTTTTGTCACTATGAGGTTGCAAAATGATCCCTAAAGTTGCTGGAAACTTGCAATGAAGAAATGACCTACAAAACCCTCAAAGAGACATCAAATCCTCAAAAATAAATATGCAGAATGAGGGTTCAAACTATCCTCAACTATCAAAATGGTGAACTTACAACTGATCATGGTACTACATCTCAAACCCAATGTAGTTTTGTGTGTGTGTGTAGAATCGTGCCCTAAGTGGATCTTGTGCATGTCACACTTGATAGTGAGAAATTATCTAGATGTAAAGAAATGTAATAGATGTGTGCATGGAATAGAATAAATTTCATTCCTATGAAGTGTATGGAGAACAACCAGCCCTTACATCCCTTGGATGGTGCCAGATGGATGCAATGGAGCTCTTAGATGCTTGATAGATGCAACCTTAGGTGGTGATAGCTAATGCTTAGTGTTTGGTCCTTTATTATGATCACATAACTTATATTTATATGATTCCCTTGCTTGAATTTTTTGATTATCCCCAAAAAGGATGACTAACAAAAGAAACATTCTCAAACGGATAGAGAGGACCCAAAAATTGTGAACAAATTATTATGAGGTCAGGGGCACCTAGAGGGGATGAGGGCACCTAGTGATGGCATCCTAGCTGGGCGATGGTGTTCAAGATGATAAATTCTAAGGTATAAAAAGGCAGACTGAGAAAGTAAGCGTGCAAGACCAAAACTGGAAACAAAAAGAAAAGAAAGGTGTCCAAAGACATGGGTTAATTAGTACTTTTATTACTTAGGAATCATATGAATAGTAGCATGTAATCAGGACTAAATAGTTTCCCAAAGTGCATGATTTTTCGTCTGCACATAACACATCTTTTTCCATTTCTATCAAGATCAAACTATCTTCAAAATTTGTAAACTCTTCTCTTTTGGATACCCATTCCAATTTGAGATTCAAATTCTAAGTCTTAGATTTTTGATACCCACATCCTAATTTAAGCAATTCATTTCAATCCAAGTCTTATACTTTAATTCACTTTATCAAGTTTAAGAAAAATCATTCTCAAATATCTACATCTTTTAATTTTACATTCAATTTTCCAAAGTTTAAGACTAATTATTTTCATCTCTACATATTATATTTGTATATTCACTTTATCAAGTTTAAGAAAAATCATTCTCAAACATCTGTCTTATATTTTGAGATTCACTTTTTCAAAATTTGAGAACAATCATTCTTGACCTCTAACTCTTATATTTTGATATTCCCATTAAAAAATTTAATAAAAATATTTCCAATAAATCTTTCATATGATGAATATTCACGTTATTCGCATATTTAATCATATCCAATCAAATCTAATCAAATGTCCTATATATTGAATATTCACTTTATTTAATTATAGGAAAATCATACACAATCGAGTCAAGAGTCCTATCTAAGTATTATACATTGAATATTTAGGTTATTTATGTATTAAGAAAATTAATCCAACATCTACATTCTATATGTTGAACATTCACTTGTTTCACTTATCAAGTCAATCTAATCTAATTCAATCAAAATACTTTTCAATATCACACTTACATTTTGATTATCTCCCACAAAGTTGAAAACAATCACTCTTGTTCATCTTTTTAATTCAAAATTTGTCACAACTTCTGTAAAATTCCAAGCACTCTATTCATTTATGTATATACCTATAACACAATGGTGTTTACGTGCAGTAAAAGTACCCATGTCCCTGTTAATTCCAAAAGATTCAATTATTTTAGTTGTGGTCCTTTGAATATGAAGAAATTACATAATAACCTAAATTGTCAATGAGTGAGAAGAAAGCTATTGATCATGTCATCATGAAAAATAAAAAACAATATCTACTCCACCTTTTTGAAATGGGGAAAAATCTACCCTTCAAATTTAGGCATGAACATTTAAAAGATTTAATAAAAAAAGATTATTCTAGCACAAAATATGTTAAATCAACTACCACATCTGATTCATTGAAAGAATATTTATTGGCCAAAATCAAAAAAGTACAACTCCAACTTAAAAACATCGCAAATACTAAAATAGGGGAAGAGCATAAATTAATTCATGACATTGATGTCACCATGGACATTCCTCAAGCCAAATCTCCATTTGCACAAGAATGAAAGAGTTTAATAAAAACTCTTATGGGACTCCAAAAGTGCATAAATTAATTCAATCTTGATGAGTTATGTCCTCATCCATTTGATAGGGACATTTTAAGTATACCTTTCCCATAATATTTTAAAATTCCCAAATTTTACAAATACAAGGGAAAACATGATCCACGAAAACATATCAAACAAATTTTCATGGCATGTGAAGAAGTGGCATACAATGATATCTTTCTCTTACACCTCTTCCCTAAAATTTTAGGAAGGAAATCTTTGAATAGGTTCTTACACCTTCTAAAGAGATTGATCACCACATTTGCAGACCTCTCGGAGAAATTTTTCAAACATTTCTCATTTTATCTCAACTTTGAGATTACAACGATGGACCTTTCTAACACCAAACAAACTAAAAATGAAAACTTCACCCAATTTCTACAATGATGACGAGGAATAGTAATTCAATCCCATGCAATATTCTAGAGAAAAAGTTAGTTAGCATTTTTATTCCTAATCTCAATAATGAACTATCCTTTTAAATGCATATGCAATGCCTTACTACATTTGAGAAACTCATTAATAAGGGGACTCAAATAGAAAATTCTCTCATCAAAAAATGTCTAATAAAAACTCCTTTTAAGGACCAAACAAACAACAAAAATCATTCTTAGGATAAATGCAAGTATATTAATCGAAATCAAAATGTTTTTAATGGTCACTAATAATTGTAATGTACATAATGTTCAAAACCATCAAATGAAAACGTCTAAATCAAAATAAGTGATTTTTGTTCCAAGCAAATAAACTCCTCAAGATTATAAACAATGACAATTCACACATTTGGGAGAAATTCCTTCAAGCATCCTAAGTCAACTAAAAAGTTCCAACATGGAAACTTACCCCATCATAAGACCCTTTGAAGAAAGGAAGCCAAAATTGTCTTAGTATAAAGCAAATGAATATTGTGATTATCATCACATTGAATGATGCAGTCTAGAATTTAGTACTACAAGCCCAATAAGACCCTAGGTGCACTGGCACATCATTCAACCTAGACTAAGTGCTCACCCAAAGTGCGTAAAGGTACCAAGTCAATCTTTAGGGTTGTTGTTGCAGGATGTTAGCATGATGAAGACTTAACACATGCAGTTCCATTATTAATACATCACTCTACAAAGCATGTCAGATCTATAACTAAAGGAGATTAGGATTAAGTATTGACCATGATGAAATCAAGAACATATTAAATCCAATTACACACAGAACTAACACTTAGATTCAACCAATATCCTCCATTATATTAAATATGAAAATTACACAGAAGCTTCTTACAATAGTGGCATTTTATGCCCATATGCACACAGATATGATACAATAGTCCATTCTTGCACACATACATATATATTCATCTCTCTAATATGTAATTTACTACATATTTATAATGGTGAGGACTTTCCCTTCACCACTTATCTAATCCCAAAATAGGTCACGTGTTATTATTAGCCACAGGCTGTTACAAAAATAGCCACACATGCAAGTTTGATAACTATAGACTACTGGTAGTAAACTGACAGTAGTAGATCTATTTCCATCATGTTTCTATGCAAACCGCTTCATATCTAATCTTCCAAAAATATCCAATACTAGACACACGAGTCTCCAATCAGTTTGAGTTCTCTACATGCTATCCCCAAAAATAGATCCTTGTCGTAAAAATGACTAAGTCCTAAACCTATTTCTTTTCTTCACATGCAATCCTTTCCTATACTTCCATGCCTTTAAATGCACTCTACTTTCCTGTGCGAACCTTCAGTATTTTTTTCATCAAGTTCCAGATTCTAAATGATTAACATTACCCCACACTAATTTCATTGCCACCCCAGAAATGGTTATCTCCAAAACTAATCAAAGAATATGAATAGAAGAATAGAAAGAATGTGTATGACTGAAATAATGCCTTCAACTTGCCGTATCTTCTTCTACAACTGGAATAATCAACTCTAGATATTCTTCTTTTATTTCCATCTCTAATGTCTATCAATTAGTGAGCACGACCTCTTCCTTTTTTGGAATATCCACTGCAATTGATTCTAACTCATCCTGTGTAATCTCTCCTTTCTCATTCTATAAGACCAACACAATGCTAGACATTGCAGTCATGCTTCCCTCTAGCAAATTCATCTTCAGCACAATGAGTTTCTCAAGCTCCTCTAGCCAATCCTTGTGTGGTTCTTAGGCTGCTGCCAAGGCCTTGTGCTTCTATTTAACCAGTGCTAATCTTTCTAGGTGGCCCAATGTGTCATCCTTCATCACTTTCTGGACCTCATTGTTCTCCTCCAGGGTTTTTATTTTGATGATCACCTATTGAGTTATACAGATGTTCAAGTCTTGGTCTGCCTTCTTTAGTTCTTCCCGTAGCACTTGCATCAGTCCTTCATATGATGCAATCTTCTACATCACTGAATCCTTTTATCACTTTGCATCTTGTGTTCAATCCTTTGGCACTGGCATGCATAGAGGTTCATCTTCAAGCACTAAGTCCACCAATGTACTTACATAATGTATTGTCGAAGGAAACATCTTTGGTACCTTTGGTTCTAAGTGTGGCCTAGCCTTCATAACATTATCACCAATTTCCTCTACGATGCTAATAAATACAACATTCTTCTTCTGTGCTAATTCTCTTTCCTTCTTTAGGCAGGTTATCTCCTCATATTTAGTTTTGATCTCTTCCCTTAGTGCCCTAATTGTGGCATCTTTTTCCATATTTTGATGTGTCACCTTTGTCGATACTTTTACCAATTCATTACTCACCTGTTCATCTGGCATAACAATAGGCTTTACTATTATGTGTCTATCCTAAGGCATATTTTTCAACCTCCTCAACACGCATGACTCATCAAACACATCAGAATCTAGTTCATCCATATGCGTGTGCATCGACCATGGTAATTTCTTCCTTGTGTGCATTGTTGCCATATCTTCATCCATTAATTCCCAGCCATATAACTCATTTTGTGTCAGTGTGCTTTGGAAACGGGCACAGAAAATTTTACCTATGTCCTCAGCATAACCCATGACTAGTGGAATGTGCTCCCCACTTGTTCTTCTTAACCTAGGATGCTTAGGAACTTGAGCTTCCAGATTTGGGACTTATGTTTCTATGTCCTGAGTAGGCTTGGTTGTTGTCTCATATGTTCCTTTTTCTTCCTCTTCTCCATCCTCTATTTCTTCAGCTTTTTGTTCTTTCACATTCTCTGGAGGTGTAGGAGAATTGGGTGTGCTTTCCTCTGACTCTTCCGCTTCCTCATTCAATTTTAATTTCCTTCTCCTTTTCTCGATGGTCTCTCTTTTTGGAGAGATTTGAGGTGATCTGTGCACTATTTGCGGAGTAGCACCTTGGGTCCTTATTCTCCTAAACACCCTTTTCAATTGGTGCTCTCCTTGGTCCACACCTAAGCCCTCTTCATCCTCCTCTTGTGGCTGCGGTGGTTTAGTTTCACACTCAACTTCATCCTTATTCATAGGATGTCTTCTACCTCTATGTTCCAAACCACCACTATTCTCATGCTCCTCCTCTTCATCATCAACCTGAATTATTTCTGTGGGCTTGGGTACTGGAACATTTTCCATTATATGCTTACCCTTTAGTGGACCTGGGAGTGCAAACTCATCTTCCACATACTTGTTTTTTTTCAGCTTGGGATTCAGTTAGAGGTACACTAGTAATTCTCCAACATCTCCAATAACCAAACTTACTAGCTTTATGCTCAACACATCTGAAATGATTCTTTCAATATATGCATTACGTCTTGGATATACATACTTCTTCCTAAGTGTGTGGTAGTTGCAGTCTACCTTGTCTGCATTGAATTTTAGGCGGTGTGCATCTGAGAAATTGTGAACCGATACCTAAAAATACCTTGTTGTGAAGGCATACAGCAGTTTACATCATGGGCTCCAAACCCCATCCTTCATCGTAAATCGAGTGTTGCAAAAATGTTGGTATACTAAAAATTGAACTGCCTTACCCACCACTAATGTTAAATCCTTTAGTATGTTCCACTCTTCTTTGAACACCGCATGAAGCCTATCATACCACTTCTCAGTCCTCTGCTTGACTTGTTCATTCATCAATCCTTCACACAAGTACTTGTTGAATCGTTCTATAGGTGACTTGTTCTCCATAGGATACTCTTAGACCTTATCCTTGGGTCCATCTAGCACCTCAATCTCCATGAATATCATAGACAACAGAACAGCCCCAAAACTAATATTTCCTCCTAAACATGCTTCTTTGACGATAGTTTCTACAATGTAACCTGAAATTTTATAGATCATTCCTTCAAACATCCTTTTAGCAACGTGCAACCACATGGTGTTCACTTGTGACCACCTCTCTTGGTCATTTAATTTTGTCACAAGGTGTGCGGTTGCCTGCACAACTAGGTACTTTTTCAGCTTGTCTATGTCCATGCCACGTAAACCTTTTGTGTACCCTAGCTCCCTCCTAGTTTCCAAAATTATGGCCTTGTTTGTTAATTCCTCCTTGAGGTCTTCACTTGTAGCCTTAAACCAAGTCACTGTGGAGATCAATGCGGCTAAAATTCTTACTCTGCATCCTGTAAAGTATAAGAATTCTTCATGTACTCTACTCATGAGCCATTGGTACAATGGCTCATATTTTTTGAAGTAGGGGAGCTCATATAACTGATATACTCCAATTTTCTTCAATAACTTCTCCCCAGCGTCATCATAGACAGACATGTCCTCTGTTGTGTGCTTGTTTTTCTTTGTTTTCAACAGTGCATCTAGCTCCTTTTTTTCTATGGTATAATGGTGGTACTCACTTATCTTGCTTCTCTAAATGTGGGAATCCCATTCATGGCCTACTATAACCCCCTCTAGATATTGCATCTCTGAAAAATTGCTCTTAGGGGTCATTTCTTCTTCCTCCATGACCACCTTCTTCTATCCCTTCACTCCTACTGCAACTACCTTCTTTTGTGCCATTTATACCTTGCAATCCTCTGAAAAATACTCATATTTTTAATTTTGTAACATGCAACTCAAACCCTAGCTCAAGTCTCCATGCCCTAATGGAAATTACATGCCCAAGCTTGGTTGTAACGAATCTACTTCACTTAAACCCTCCTCCTGTGGGAACGCAAGCTTCTTCTTCACACAAACATCCTTTCCACATCTAGTTTCACACTCTTCACACCTCAACATGATTTCTCAGCTCTTCAAACTTGTCTCTTGTCAAATTATCTTAATCACAACGGTAATAATGATCTCGCATCCTATCCTTATATAGATTTTCAAATTTTTGATGCATTTATTGCTCCTTCACCTACCTGAAGTCCTCTCATTTATTGACCAATTTCATTCATTCCACATGGTAAATATTTGTGCCCCAATTATAACCTTCTAGTGCACCTTCCTACCCTTTGGTCACAGACTTCTCTTCAGCGCACTTCTTTGTGCCTAAGTACCTTGTCATTGTACCTTCAACTAGTAGTTGTTATGGCATTTGCTTACCTCACGTTATATTGTCCCTTCATCTATCTCCATCTTTGGTCACTTTTTAGAAGTAATATTTTGACTTGAATAGCACCCATAACAGCTTATTCCTTTCTTTGTTTAATTCCAACCATCTTGTACCTGGATACCAATAATCCACCCCACAAAATTATGTGTAGTCCTCTGGGCATAAAAATTCTTCAAATAGTAATTAACTTATGGCTTGTAAATGCACTTATTCCACATCACACCAACTAAATTGACAAAGCATAGCAATAAAGAAAGAAAATAGTAAGGCAATACATAATTGAAAACCTAATCTAAATGGAAATACTACCTTATTACAAACACCAAGAAGACTTATTTATAGTAGGGTTTCATCCTACTTTTGTTGAAGTAATCGGGTATCTGTGTTCCATCAAGTGCTTCTAACTGGAAAGTGCCTATTTCAAGGATGTAAGTGACAACATACGGCCCCAACCAATATACCTTAAGTTTTCCTGGATGGCAAAGGAACTTAGAGTCATAGAGAAGCACCATTTTTCCAATCTCAAACTTCTTTTCCATTATGTTTCTGTCATGCCAAACTTTCTACCTAGCCTTTTCTTGCTTCTGACTCCAACTTGTTATGGCTCATCACTCATCTAGCTTAATTATCTTTTTAATCCATTCTTCTAAAGCTTTCTCATCAATTATACCTCCAGCGTGCACAATACACAAAGAAGGTGACATAAATTCCATAGGAAGAACTGCTTCTATGGCAAACACTAACTAAAATGATGTGGCTTTGTTCAACCTTTTATATGTTTTCCGATATGCCAAAAGTACTACAAATACTTTATCATCCCAATCCTTTCTTCCAACATCACATATTTTTCTCAATGTCTAGGTCAATTTTTTTTTGAAAGCCTCAGCAGTTCCATTTTCCAGAGGATGGTAGGGTGTAGTCTTATGGTGTGCAATCATGAACTCATCCAATAAAATTCTGATTATCTCATTAAGAAAATGTGTGCCCCTATCACTAGTCAAACTTAAAATACATCCATACCTTGTAATAATATTTTCCCATAGAAATCGTGTTGATATAGCCATTGTATAGTCCTTTATAGGTGTTGTTTCTGCCCACCTTGTCAGATAGTCTATGCAAATTATGATGTAGCATGATCTAGTTCTACATGCATCTGGTGAAATATGACCCACAAAATATATAGCCCATTTCTCAAATGGTTGTGCACTAGTAATAGGTCTTAGAATAATTTCATATTGTTGACCTAGTTTTCCAAGATGTTGACAATGATCACATGCCTTACAAAATTCCTTACAATATTTATATAGGGTCTCCTACCATAATCTAGTGAGTATAATCTTGCACGTGGTGGCATCACCGACATAATGGCCACCTACAAATACCACCATGAGCCTCTTCCATAATATCTGTGTGCTCATGTTCCAATACACAATGACACAATACCTCATCTCAGCGCAATTTGTACAAGTCACCACTTATTAACATATAAGGTGTGGCGCGTATAGTAAGTTATTTCTTCTCCAAGGATTTCATTCCTTTTAGTGTCATCCTTGTTTATAGAAAGACAACAATGTCCTCTACTTTTGATGGCATTTGTTGTAACCTGTATAACTGTGCATCTGGCATGGTATCCTCAATTGCCTATGTTTATTCTCTTGACTGTATGTTTGATAAATGGTCTAGTCAAGAATTAATTTTTCTTGGTTTTACCACAACTGTGAAATCAAATTCTTGAAATATGAGCACCCATCGACATATATTCCCTTGTAAAATAGTTTTATTTACCAAATACTTTCAATGCCATGTGATCTATATAAAATACGAATGGTATAGCTAGTAGGTACTGGCAGAATTTATGTAGCGCATATATCATTGACAAAGCTTCACGCTATGTAGTTGTGTAATTTTGTTCTGCATGAGTCATCTTTTTACTAGCACAATAGATAGGATGATCTATAATACCTTCTCCAGGTTGAGCCAACACCGCACCATTGGCCATGCTAGAGGTGTCAACAAGTACCTAAAATGGTTCGTCCCATGAAGGAAAATGTAGAATAGGCACGGTAGTAAGTTTCTCCTTCAATTTCTCAAATGTGCATCATTGTTGTTATCCCCAGTAGAACGTACCTTTCCCTTTTAGTAACTCTTCCATTGGTGTGGAAACTTTGGCATATCCTTTGATAAACTTTCTGTAATATCTTGTATGACCCAAAAATATGTGCACCTCACTTTGACTAGTAGGCTCCCTTAGGCCTATAATGACTGCAACCTTTACTGGATCAACCAACAAACCTTCCTTGCAGATTATGTGTCCTAAAAGTATCCCAAATGGTGTAGTAAATATGCCCTTCTTGATGTTCAAAGAGATACTCAACTTTCTACACCATTCAAACATTAATTGCAAATTATCACAGTGATCCTTAACTAATCCATACACTATCTAATCATCTAAATATACCTGTAAAAAGTTGTGAATAAATTCCTTGAATGCTTGGATAACTATGTGCAAGAATACAGCATGTGCATTTTTAAAACCAAAAGATATTACAGTATAGGTGAAGCTACCCCATCTAGTAGTAAACGTAATCTTTTCTTGATTCTCTTGGGCAATCCAAACCTAATGATAGCCAGAGAAACCATCTGTAAACAAATAGAATTCACACCATGCAACTACTTCTAGTATTTCCTAATTGAATGGCATAGGAAATGGATCAGTTACACATGTAGGATTTAGCTCCCTGTAGTCCATGCATATTATAATCCATCCATCCTTCTTGATACTGATCACCATTGGACTAACCCATTCTGACTCATCAAGGGGCTTGATAATCCTAGACTTCAACATTTTATCAATCTCTTCTTTGACCTTTTCGCATAAATTGGGGTTCATCCTGTAGGGTCTCTTTCTTACTTGGCATGCACCCTCTTTAAGTTTTATCTTCATCTCCCCTAATGATTTATGCACACCTTTAAGTTTGTGGTACCCCCTAGGAAATAAATCCTAGTAATCCCTTAGTAACTCTATGATTTTTTCCACTTCAGAGTCTAACCAATAGTCTTTAATTATGGCTTCCTTAGGCTCAATATTTTTTCCAATATTCACCTGCTTTGTCTTCATAGGTTCATGATAGGCGCGCGTGGTATTTTCTACACTATCCAATACCTCATGTCTCCCTATTGAATGGTTTACATCCATATTATCTACTTCTTCATCATCCACTAAGAAGACCATTTTTCCTTTCTCTTTCTCAATGCAAGCGCATTGAAGTAATGTTACATCGGCCTCTGGCTCTTCATGAAGACATGCTCCTGAGTCTTCTTTATCTAATAACTCCTAAAGTATTTCTTCAGCCTTGTCACTATCCCCCATAGTTAAGCACTTGATAACTTTTAATGCTTCTTCCACTGGAGGCTTTGTAGAGAAGAAGTCAAATGTCTGGGCCATTCCTACAATTAAATTCTACCAATTTCCAGTTTCTATATGGAGTTCTGCATATACATACCAAGCACGTGTGCAACCTTGTAAAGTGGAATAAAACATGTGCACCCATAGCAAAGGTGGTAAAGCTTCCTGCCCTTCTTTCAAGATTTTATCACACTTCTAAATGTAGTTCTGAACAGGTTTATTACTGTGATAAGTACTTATTTGAGTAGGTGCATTGCTCCTGAAGAACCTAGTAGTAAGAGCAATCCTAATTTCATTACATTCTGACAAGATTATCCATGTGGGCCACCAACCAGTGTGTTGTTGTCCCACGTAGTGTATACATTAGCATATTTATTCTTTTCAATGGTTGTATCCAATGTTCTTCCATGGCACACAAGAATACCATGGGATCCCCTTCTCTTGTGTAACAAGGTACCAATTTGTTACCTATCATCCTGACATAACGTGGTTTTTTGCCTCGAGGAAATATGCTCTTTACTTCATGCCCTACCAACTCATAAGTGTTGTGAGACCAATTATCACAAGCAAAAATTGTAGTATTTCTGATAAACTGTGCATCCTCCCATTGAATTAGTCCTTCTTTGGTCAGCTCAATTACCTCTAGATCTCAAATGGCACATACATAAATCCTATTCAAATCTTCTTCACTGAAAGGATCAATATAGGGTGTAGATTTTCCATGTGTTAAAGGGATAATAACTCTTTCCTTTTTGTTTTCAAAACTGATATAGCCATTGTTGAATTGGAGATTAGCATTATTTGTAAAACACTAAGGACACCCCAATAGAGCTGGGAAGCTATCTGAATATGCCAACACTAAAAATTCAAAGTCTCCAGTGAACTTGGCTCCTTATATGGTAATGGATGCATCTTTCAAAACTCTGATGGGAGTGGCCTTAGTCCAATTAGCCATGAATAATACATTAGAGGATGGCTGCAATGGGGGTCTTCCCATTTGTACCCATGCATCTAAGGTAAGAACATTAACTACCACACTTGTATCAATCAGTATATTACTCAAGATCCACCCATCCACAAAAACATTTAGAGTGATTTCCTTGTCATAATCTAGGCTATGAGGGGGAAGATTCACATGCAGGATCTATCATCTAGTCTCAGTACTTACGCGTAGAGTGTTTCCTTTTAACCAACTCACAAACAATGGAATGATATTTTCCTGGCGCAACATTTTACACACTTCCCTTAAGTCATCTATATCATTTTTGACCATTTATGATGCTTTCTTTTACTCCATCTTCCATGATTGTTCTTTTAAGTATTGTATCTCACCCTGAAGATTCCTTATAACTTCCATGGTTTCCTGATAAACCTCCTTCTGATAGGCAATATCTAGGTACCTTGCATGAAGAACTTCCTCTTTAGTGATGGTAGGTTTCTGCTGCAATGCTTCCCTAGCACGTGTCACCTCAACACGGGTCATGATCTTCACTTGTATTACCTCAGATTCTTCCTCTAACTTAGGTATCCATTGATTTTCAATAGCGTGTTATATCCTAACCATCCCGGTGCCTTTGTTTTCTTGTTTATGTTATTTACTCAGATGCTCATACAAGTCTAGACACTTCTCATAGCTATGGTTCTTTCCACATAAGGAACATGTAATATTATGAGGAAATTCACGCATGTAGTGGTCAAGAGATCCACATGTATAACATGTTCCATGAGGGAACTCACTTCTTTCACCACAACGGCCTCGTCCTCCAAATCCACCATAGTATCCTCAACCTCTGCCACTACTACCTTTGAAATGCTCTTCATTATGATCATAGTGTGCCTGAATGTGATCCCGGTCCTAATGCTTGTTCTTTCCCTTAGAGTTATCTGAAACTAATTTCTTTCGTACACCAATATCTATAGCATCATGGATCTGACCAATCAGCCAGAAGTCTTCCATGTCATAAGTTGTGGACCTATAGATTTTACAATAGCTTGAAACATTCTTCCTTATCACACATTGAAACAATAGGAAGAAGTTAGCATCATGGTTTAAATGGCATATCTTGCAATCCATCAGTGACGTTCGTAATGTTCTATGAGGAAAAATATCCTTTGTGTGACCTTCTACTTCATAATCTTTGCACCAAATCCCTGTGCGCATCTCATGTGTTGAATTTAATGATAGTTTCTCCAACTATTTTGCCATAGCTATGATTTGTGATTCTAAAAATGGGATCACTCTAGTGTCTATGCTTCCAACTGCCTCAGCGTGTAAATCTACTTCAAGTGCTTCGCACGGATCAGTGTATGTCTTATGTGATAATGCCCTCCTAAAAGGTGTAATCAAGCCCCCAACAAACCATTGTGTATGTTGGCTTATGTGTATGTCATAAGAAATCTTAACTAACAATGTTTTAAACCATGCATCATACTCTCTAACACTTTCAATAGTTCCTTTCTTAATATCCTTGAGCACACTTATACTCTTCTGCTCAAACTCAGGGATGTGAAACTCTTTAAGGAATGCATATTTTAAAGTTATATAGTCTACGTAAGTCTGATTAGGGTCAAATTTTATGTACCAACTGTTTGTGCGCCCTTGTAATGTACTAGCAAATTAGCTTTCCCTACGCTCATAAGTCATGATTCCTTTTGCGTGCCACATTTTTTCACACATATGCACATGTTCAAAAGCATCTTCTATGCTCCTATACTTTGGAAGACAAAGATACATCTACATGTAAATATTCTAGGGTTGGTGTGGACCTTGCCCACCTGATCCAGAACCTCTTGTGTTTCCCCTACCTCTAGAACCTCTAGATCCGCATGAACTAGAGCTACCTATTCCTCTTGATCTTGAACCTATAGCTAGGGTTATACTAGAATATGTACTTCCTTGTGTCCCAACAGTAGAACTGAACTGTACCCTAAAATTCTGTGAAGCGTTACTACTCCTAGAAGTTAGTACAAAAATCAGCACGCTTGTCTTTGTGTTGATGATACACCTGAAAAGGTACTCCCATACAACAACAAATTCTTTTGTGTTTCCATTACTGTACCTATCATAAGACTCACTCCTACTCTTCCACTACTTGAATTAGTTTTTTGACTACTTATTATATTAGGTGTTCGAAAACCAAACGCAAGGGCAAGGTTTCCAGGTGGATTCAGATGCATTCCTGTGGCCTAGGTTGTATCTACTAGCACACTTTTAGGTGAGGCCAAGGAGGGTTCCCTATCATGTTTTCCCAAATGGGGGAGTTCCTGAGGCTCAGGTTCTACATCTTATGTGTGAATTTCAACTCCTTCCTGAACCGTCTTTCTCCACAATGCCATTTTTTCGCAACCTCCCACTACTTCTCGATCTCCCTCTCACATGCCTTATTATACTTAAGCCACATTTCCTCTCTCTTCCTTTCTACCGCTAGGTCTGCCATCTTTCAACAAACCTGTTACTACCCCCATGCATGGTGGGGTTTAGTTATCCATCGGTTTACTCTCCAAATTCAAAGTTACTAGTAGGATCTTGATTGCCAATGGAATGCCTTACAGGTAAGTTCCCCTTGGATATTGTAAAAACTAGAATTCAGCTACCTCTAGGCACGAATAAGTGTAAATTTATTACTCCAAGATATAACTATTCAAAACACCATGGAACCACGTATCCATAGCTCAATTCCAAATCAAATTGGCATCATAAAGGGCCTAAAATTCTTCCTGTGTCCAAACAAGTTTGCGATACCTCCAATTTCACTTAGATACATAAGCAATCAGCCACTCATACAATTCTAGTAGTAAGATAGTGAAGAAGCTCTCATATAGACTATCATACAGGTTTTGTTCCACCCATACGTGTGCATTAAACTCATATCCAGTGCTGAACCACCATGTGTATTCTTCTTCCAGATCATCTATCCACTCTTCAACACTTGTTAATGTCAACCGGTATGTATTCATCGTGAACCATCCTGAAAACAACCAAAAAAGAGGTCACAGAAATAGAACTAATGATGCAATCTAGAATTCAGTACTACAAACCCAATAAGACCCTGGATGCACTGCCACATCACTCATCCTAGACTAAGTGCTCACCCAAAGCACGTAAAGGTACTAGGTACCTCTTTGTGGTTGTTATATGATGTTAGCATGATGAATACTTAACACATTCAGTTCCATTATTAATACACCATTCTACAGAACATTGTTAGATCTATAACTAAGGGAAAGCAAGATTAAGTATTGACCATGATGAAATCAAGAACATATTAGATCCAATTACACACATAACTAACACTTAGATTCATCCAATATCCTCCATTATATTAAATATGAAAATCACACAAAAGCTTCTTATAGGAGTGACATTCTATGCCCATACGTGCACAGATTTGATATAGTAGTCAAGTCTTGTGCACATACATATATATTTGTCTCTCTACTATACAGTTCACTACATATTTGTAAGGGTGGGGACTTTCCCTTCACCACTTATCTAATCCCAAAATAGGTCACATGCTATTATTATCCACGCGTCGTTACAAAAATATCCACACATGCAAGTGTGCTAACAATAGACTACTGGTAGTTAACTGACAATAGTATATCTATTTCCGGCCTATGTCCATACAAAGTTCTTTGTAGCTGATCCTCTAAAAATAGCCAATACTTTACATGCAAGTGTCCAATCAGTTTGAGTGCTCTGCATGCTATCCCCAAAATAGATCCTTGTCATAAAAATGGATAAGTCTCAAACTTATTTATGTTCTTCACGCGCTATCCTTCCCGATACTTCCATGCCTTTGATTGCGCTCTGTTTTCTCATGTGAACCTTTAGTATTTTATTCATCAAGTGCCAAAGTCTGACTAATCAACATTGATAGCCATAGTACATATCATTGTATAAGACTTTATCATTATATCCAAGATCTCATTGATAGTGGAGACATTAGAATTAAAGATCAATCTCCTAACATAAACACCAAATGACAACTTAAATGTTTTTCAAAACCATTTTCCAAAGCATAGTACAAATGGTAAATCTCCTAATAAAATACAATCCTCAAACCATGTTGAGTTTAATTCAATCATTTCATTTATTGAATAAATACCTAACTCAATTTCCACAGTCAAGTTTCACAGTCCTAATTATGTAGTACCCACACGACAGAGAAAGGTTTGTGTTCTTACATCTAAACAACCATCTACATCAACCATGCCTCAAGTGTCAAATCCTATGGCTAAAAACAATCCAACACCAGCATCCAATGCTAAGTCTTCCTCATTTAGTGCTTATGACCTTGTCAAATAGTTAGAGATGACATTCTCACATATCTCTCTCATGGAGTTTCTTAAAAAGTCTCTCGTACTACAATATATCCTTACT
Source organism: Taxus chinensis (assembly GCA_019776745.2). NCBI lineage: Eukaryota > Viridiplantae > Streptophyta > Pinopsida > Cupressales > Taxaceae > Taxus > Taxus chinensis. The sequence goes on from CM034152.1 coordinate 337,568,436, forward strand.
CATGCTCTTTATGAAGAACGTGTTCCTAAGGATATCAACATGCAATAGTTTCAAGAACTCATTGCCAATATTTCAATTAAAACTCTTATATTATCATTTGGTCCTCATGATCTTGTAAACCCTAACCTTCAAAATAAAAACTCATTTTACATTGAATCTTATATCACCAATCCTAAAATTAAAAGATTCCTTATTGACAATGGATTTTCCTTAAACATAGACTATATGAATTTTTTGAGATGCCAAAGAGAGTTTAGGAGCTAATGTTATAACTATTCACAGTTATGACAACAGTTAATAACAATCTTCCGGAACAATCACATAATCCATACAATTTGGCCCATAGATGTTAGACACCTTTTTTCATGTTGTGGATTTTGAGACCTCGTATAATATCCTTCTAGGTTTCCCATGGATATATTTCATGCAGGGTATGCCTTCCACCTTTCACCAATGTATCAAATTCCCTCATAATGAAAAATATTTCACCTTACTTGCAAATCCCACACCATTTTAATATTGCAACCTCTTGGAGGCAAGTTATAACCATGTAAATTATTGTCCTTCTACATACATATCTGTCACACCTCATGTCATACTTGTAAATGATGATAACCATTTAGATCTTAACACACTCATCCAATCTCGTCCTTCTACATCTAATCTACCACCTAAACTCAAAATATCTCATAGAGGTACTGGTGAATATGATCTTGAAAATTATTTTCATGTTGGTAAGTTGTCATTGTCTCTACATAGTTACAGGATACCTAACACTCCCCACCTAAAATAATGTCATGTCTATCATTGGTAATACTATATGGAAATGGTGTGGATATTTATAAGATGAACACATTCATAGATCTTCAATCTCTTGGTTATATCATGATTGAATGGATAGTTGTTATGAATCCTCTAACTACAGCGAGGCTCATAAAATGATTAAGAACATGTAATGGAAAGGTAGAGGAATTGGTACACATGAACAAGGTCATCTCAAACCTGTGTTATACAAAGAAAATATATATCATGTTACGGTCTAGGTTTTAAATTTTTTGAAAAGAAGTCGTTAATATTTGATATAATGACTAGTGAAGAGGATTTCGACTTTGATGTTGAGATAGGTTCCACACATAACCTCTTTGAATACCTATCCAAAACCAATATATTCATTGAAAAACTTTCCATTCGCACCCTTGAATTTTACATCATCTATCCTACCCTTATCCATTAGTACCATAAAAATCACATATCTATGGACCTCTTTTAGGACAATGAGGCCATTGAAGAGTTTATTGAGACTCAGGACCCTATCCCCCTATCGGATCACAAGAATGGATTCAATATAAACATTAACACTTCAAATTATTTTGGAAAAGAACTCGAGTACTCCATTCCACTAACGAAAAAAAAAATCAAAATATAAATAAATATGCAATCTCTCATAGTGAAAACCTCACTGAGGAGTTATTTGAGAAGCAAAAAGTAAAGAAAGAAAAAAAATAAGAAAAAGGAAAAGGATGCATCTCCTGGTGAAAACCTTTTTGAGGCACTAGAGAAAGGAGACTCACTTTCGGATCAAATAGGTCATCTACATCAACCTACAACATCCTTTCAATAAATATATACATCCAAAGTGCTAGTAGAAGAGACTATCATAATTAACATTGGCACAAATGAGAATCCTAAACTGTTACAACTTGGTGAAAATTTATCAAAAATAGAGATAGAAGCATTCATGACACTACTTATTAAGTTTTGGGATGTTTTTTCATGGTCATACAAATACATATTAGATTTATTTCCTTCCCTTATAGTGCACAATATTGTGGTCTGCCCAGACACAAAACCCGTTAAGAAAAAACTCAAGAAAATGTATCCTAAAGTGGCATTGTTGGTTAAAGAAAAAATTTAGAAACTACTAGAATTCAGCTTCATTAGATCAATAGACTACTCGGAATGGATATCTAATATAGTACCCATCGTAAAAAGACACCAGGGATTTGGATTTGCATAGAATTCTTTGATATCAACAAGGTTTTTCTTAAGGATTATTTTCCCTTGCCTAACATTAGCATGATCATAGATTCTACAGATGGTCATGAAATGTTATCTCTAATGGATTCCTTTTTGGGTTATATCAGTTAAAAATTACAAAATAAGACCATCATAAAAAGAATTTACAACACATTGGGGCACCTTATATTATAAGGTCATGCCTTTTATCCTTTAAAATGTAGGAATAACCTATCAACATGCAATGACTATCATCTTCCATGATTTTACTCATGACATCACAGAAGACTATATAGATGACGTCCTTACTAAATCAAAAACTAGAGTAGATCACTCAACCATTTTACAACGCATATTTGAATGATTGTGGGAGTATAAGGTATAGCTTAACCCTAAGAAATTTTCACTTAGATTTACTTCAAGAAATATATTGGGATTCATAGTCTCACTGAGGGGGATCTAATTTAACCCCACCCAATTCAAAACAATCATGGAGATGCCTCCCCCACATAATATTCGTCAGCTATAAGGAATCCAAGGAAAAAATTAGTCTATATGGTGTTTCATATCTCAGATAGTAGATAAATGTCACCTTTTCAATCAACTTCTTAAGGAAGATGTATGTTTCACATATACCCAGGAATGTCAAGATTCTTTCACCAAGTTGAAATAATATTTATCAACTCCATTGGTATTAATGCCACCTACTCATGATAAGCATATTATTATTTATACATCTACTACAGAACATGTCATAGGGGATTTCCTTGCACAACATAACAAAAAAAGGTAAGGAACACGTAGTCCACTACCTTAGTATAACTCTTATATCTCATAAGATTCAGTATTCACATGTTGAAAAGGTATGTTTGGTAGTAACATTCACATTTCACAAGTTGTGTGACTACTTGCTCAATCATATGACTAAGATCATCGTTAAAGTAGATCCTCCTAAATATCTACTATCCAAACATGTTCTAACATCCCAAATGTCTAGTGGAGTTGTTCTCCTTAGTTATTTTGATATCAAATTTTTCAATCAGAGAGAAATCAAAGCCCAAGATCTCACAGATCAAGTGGTCGTAACATCATTTTCAAGCTCATAACCACTTCATTTTGAATTCCCAAATAGATACCTATTGTATGTGGATGCATTTACTTCATGGAATTTGTTTTTTGATGGGTCTTGAAACATTTATGGGTTAGGATCAGGGATTCTATTATGCACTTCGGATGGAAAATTTATCCCAAAGTCTTATCACATTAGTTTCCCTTGCAAAAATAACTTCGTTGACTATGAAGCCCTTATAACAGGTCTAAAATTTTCTATATATTAGTGGCTTAAATAATTAATAGTTTATGGGGATTCTCTTTTGATAATTAAGAAATTCAATGGATAATATCATGTTAAGGATGGAAAAATGGTTCCTTACAAATGCATGGTCTATAGTATCAAAGGTTACTTTTGGATCATAACTTTTGAACAAGTTCCTCATCTTCATAACAAATCAATAGATGTCATGGCTACTATTACATCCCTTCTTGGATTCGATATTAATCAAGCACAAATTGAGTTTCTATTTGAACATAATCCGATGCTCACATATGATACTCTAGAGTTAACCAAGGTATGTGAGATAGTTGGTCCTGAAAATCCTTGGTACCATGACATATACACCTTTATTTGAGATAAAACTGTTGGGAAATTAGAGTTTCCATGGTAATTAGTAATATACCATGAGGTAAATAAATGGGTAGTTTGTTATTTGTTTGTACGGTTTGGAGTGATTTGTGGGAGGATAAGGATAGGGATTAGATCCCATATATTGTAGGATCAATATCTGTATAAATATCTCTCTCAAAACTAATAAAATTGTATTGTTTTGATTGACTAAATTCCTTGATTTGGTATCAGAGCAGGCTTCTGTTCTAAAAATTTTTCAGGCCTTGATCTTCATAGAGTTCAGCAGTGTTGACCACGTGCGAAGGCTCTTCATATATGAAAGGTCTTCCTTTTCCTTGTCAATGGTAATGTAATGTGGACCATGTGCTGATCCCATTCACATTCAAAAGGATTTTTAGAAATTTTATTTATTGATATATTTATTTATAATGTGTTAGCTACGTATATGTGTTTGTATTAATTTTGTGGACTGGATCCAATTTTCTCAATTGATCTGTACATTTGGTTTAAGGAATACGTATGTCATTCCTGTTTTTGATCAAATTCCCGTAGTAAAATATCCTTATCGCAACATGTTTCATGTTACACCATCCTCACCAACACCTTATATATAAAAGGTTATGATGAGACACTCTTATATTTCTCAATCAAGACAAAGCTAACCAAACATTAGTCAAAGTAAATGTAGGTATTTGTGTTGCACACACAAGTGACATGATCTTAGCTAAAAATGCCTTGTGTATGGGTTATTATTGGCCCACTATGGAATTTGATGCATGCACCTTTGTCAAGAAGTTCCAAGCATGCTAGAGGCATGGTAATCTTATTAATACACCCTCACAAGCACTTCAACCTATCACCTCACACTGGTATTTTTCTCGATGGGGTCTCGAATTAGTAGGAAAAATAAACCCCACATATTTCATTGGTCATACCTTCATAATCACTAAACTTGAATATTTTACCAAGTGAATAGAGGTCATGCCGTTAACTTATGTCACTAGATAAAATATATCCAAGTTTATATTTAACCATATCATATGTAACTTTGGAATTTTTGTTGAAACTTGGATCATGCACACGTCAGATCGTTAGATGATCTAGTGTAAAATTGGAACATTCCCAAGGTGTGGGACTTTGGGTCCTCAGGATGAACCTTCGGAGAAGTTTGGATTCCTATTAAACTATGCACTTATAATGAAATACCTAGCTGCAAAACCTATAGTACTGGAAATAAAATAAAACTATTCAAATCTTTCTCAGAAAATGGGGGAAAGATAACTGAAAATTAAAAAAATAGCTATGCACCAATAGTTAAGGAAAATATTGATCATCTTACACAAGCACATAATATTTAACAGGAGGATAAGAACATACATAAATTCCTAATTTTTACCTCTTAACATAAGTACTTTGTATGAAGGTTAGAAACTTAAACAATAACAAGAGGGATTCATACACGATTCCACAACTATTACATATAATATTTATTTACCATAATACAACTTTTCAAGATAAAAAATGACTCTTTATGAAGGTAAAATAGATTATGCAAGTAATAGGAAAGAAAATATTCACGAGTACAACAGTCACCATGAATATACACTACACATAGAAATGGAAGGTTAAGTATCAATTCTTCATAAATAATATTAAGGCAGAACCTCTTTATATAATAGATCAAAAATTCCCTAAATACATAATGCATACTTCTATATATAGCTTAATAAGGTTGAGAAATATTATCTAATCTTCCTAACAATTACATTCTAAAAATAGGATGCATTTACAATTATGAAAAAGTATTCCTCTAAAATTTCCAGGTGGTTTTGTAACTTTGACTGGGTCAGACCTACAACTAAAATGGTGGACTCTAGATAGAAGACTGTGCAACAATGGAAATAAAACTCAGCTGGGATTAGTACCACCCTTTAATTACATGCTTGAATCTGAATTAGCTCCTTCAATTTCCTCTCTAGCTCATTTTTTTGGATAATCAAGAAATCGTTATATGATTTCTTATACTTATTTATCATCAAGTATGCATGCATAACAATTCAGGACCTCGTCAGAGTTAACTATTCGATTCATTTTTCCAGGAAGCTTCTTAACTCGATTCATGATTTTCTAGATTTCTCTCAATAAATTTTGATATAGTACTATCTTGTTAATAGATTCAAGACCAAAAGATTGGGTCACCCCAGTATCTTCATCGACCAAGATCTTGAAATTAGTAACAATGGTTTCTGTCAGGAGTACATTAATATCATCATCTTGGAATCTACAATGGATCTTATCAAATTCATCACTGATATCATCAAGGCCATCAATCCATTCATTTATTTCATTGGTTAATTTCAAGGTTGTCTCCTTAAGCATTCAGATGCAGAACTCAATGCCCTCATTATATTCAAATAGTTTTGAAGAGTCATCAATGATCCCTTATCTGAGGAGAAAATTGGATTTGAAATTTTGTATCTCTCTAAGCCTCCAAAGTGAGTTCCAAACTATCACATGATTCTCTCATAATGTCGTAAATCTCGGACACCATATATTTTTCTAGATGATTTTTTTTATATATATAAGCCCATAACTTCTTCAATCACATGTTTTCCTTCTTGTTCCCAATATTCAATTCAAGTTTTGAATGCCCACCCTTATTGTCTAATTTTCTCAACTATATAGAAATAAGTAGTGTCAAATATTATTGATATTGCAAGAGTATTTGAATGAGTGGGATGTGTGATCTTATGAATAATAGTCATCAATTATTCCACTTTACTCTTCAACTCATCCTTAGTAACATTATCCTTATCGAGTTTGTCTAAAAGGTTGTTGAGAGCAATCTAAACATCTTGTTTGGCTCCTTCATGAGTGGCCTTTCCCAAAGAGATCTTGGAAATATGATAGTTTATTGTCGTGATGTTTTCTTTAGATTTGGAAGTATCTGGTGTTGCGATCTCAACAAATATTTCCCCTAAATGATTATTTGATAGGTGAGAAATGAACTTTGTCCTCTTTGACTAGTGTTGGGGAATTAGATCCAAGGTTTTGGGATTCAAATTGTCAACAATGAGTTTCTTTTTATTTTTCTTCGGAGTCTACCTACTCATCCATGAAGTAGTGCAAGAAGAAACCAATTGTTGAGAGGATGAAAAAGGAAAATACATCATAGTGGTAGAAATAATTAGTGATGACAGAGAAATTTCCACAATAGTCATGAGTGGTAAAGAAGGAGTGACCAGTGGGGAAGGAATTGAAAGGATAGTTGTAAGAAAGGATGAAATGGGAAGGGTGATGAGATAGGAAGTGGGAAGAGGTTGTTGAGGAAGAGGAGTCCTTAGAGGAGAACCTAGAGAAATAACATCCACATATGAGAGGAAAGGAAGGGAGGAAAATACCTAAGCCATGGTAGGAGATGAATTGGTGAAAGTGAGAGTAGGGAAGATGGGAGGAGAAGAAATAGAAGACGTGAGTAAAGAAAGTGTGAAAGGTGGAGGAGGTGGAGAAACTTAAAATGGGGAAGAAGGAGGAGGAGGTAGAAGAGGTGATTACAACACTTGGGTGGTGGATGATGGGGAAACACTCATATCTATTACTTCTGAAGTAGGAGCAGAAGAAGAAGCTCCAACACATTTTCTTAATTACTTTATTTTACGAGGATTAGGAGTAGGATTTTCTCTTTTTATAATAATAGGGTGGCCCGCCAATGTTTATACTTGATTTATAGCATGTTCTAAAACCTTGGGTGGGATTCCCAATGAAAACAACCATTTTTGGGTCTGATTGAGAGCGTTCGTTGCATGATCCTTAGAGATTTTACATTCTTGAAGCGACCAATTGATAAAAGGCATTGGTTGATATTTTATGTTCATTTTCTCATAGATAGGATCCAAGAATTTTTCATCATCACCGAGGTCTTTGAGGACATATGTAATCCCATACTTGGTTATCTCCTTAAGAGTATGCCTACAATAATCTCTTTCACATATGGCCACTTCATCCCTGAAATCAATAAAAATATCTTCCAATTACGATATATGGACACCGATTGGTCTGATTCTATGAGCTACACCCCAGTTTTCAAATTTGACTCATAGGTGATAGGTTTTGACCATCATCTGTTGCATTTCACCCTTGACATTTTTTTCTTTATATGATGATACACATATGTATCAACCCAAAGATATTGGGAACTAGAATCTCATCTTATGCCTTATTTGATGATACTTATGGAGGTGGAGCAACTGTCTAAAAAATTCCATTAACACTCATTTATTTGTAGGGAACCTTGGTATTTTTTAGGGAGAACCCAAAAATCATCCTACTCTGAGGTATGTGAAAGTTTAGAATTTTATAAATATACATCTCCAAATCCTAACAACATTCCATGTACTATCTAAAATTCTGCAATTATAAAACAACTTATCAAAGATACACATGAGGGAAAATTAAAAAGGCATCATTTACTCTCCTAAAGTGCTTTGATCCTTCCTATATTTTCATCTGACGATATAAATTATAAATTTTTGATGAATTCCTTGCACCAACAGATGTCAATCAAGGATAATTTATCATTCCTGTTGTGGCATACATAAGATAGGAGGTCATGTAAAATTTTCTCATGGGTTGGACCTCTAGTAATTGGATTTTTCTAGCATCATTGATGTGTTCTTCCCATCCGATGAGATCAATATTCTCAAAAATAGTGGATATATATTGATACATCCACTTCTGGAAGTCTTCTTAAGAGGGAATTTCTACTACTCTACTCAATAATGTAATCAGATCATTTACTTCCTAGATAAATTTTGAGCGAGGAATAGTTTTCATAAATCTAGTTATCATTGAATTAGGATTTATAAGGTAATTTTTGTTAAGAACTTTAATGTAAGCATCATAATTTCCTTTTCAACAGTCGAGATCCATTTCAAGTGAGATTGATGTGTATCCCTCAATGTCAGGAAGTTTAAGCAAATCATGTCCCATATTGATCTTTTACCATTCAAGATTTTGAATCGTAGTGTGTTAATGTTGCAAGTAAAAATTTTGGACATTTACATTGAAGGCAGAAAGGTGACAGCCAGGGAAATCCCACTTTCATAAATGTTAGGAAATAAGGGATAAATTATGTGGAAAAATCCCACAAATAATCACAATAGTAGAAGCTAATATGCATAAAAATATTACAGATCTGAAATAAAAGTGCAGAAAATAAAAGAATAAAACACAAAGACAAGATTTAACGTGGTTCACCCAATTTTGGCTACGTCCACTAAGAATTGCTTGCTCATATTTTATTACAAGTGACCTCTTTCTCTAAATACAATACCCAGATCTATTTGTATTTGTGCTCAACAAACTCTCCTGAATTCACACTTGAACTCACACACGTCTATAATGATATGTCTACCCTATCAAAATCCCAAAAGTACATCAATAGGAAACCACTTAAGCATTTTTACAATACTGTGGGTACCAAAACCATGGGCCAAAACCACCCCATAAACATATGGGTCAAAAATCCTTCCCATATGAGAAGAGCATGTTTCCTAATATATTAGGCACATTTTTTTAGGCCAAAAAAAATTCTCGAGGGTTGTGCTGCCACACCCCTACTCGGGGAAACCCCAAAAAGAAAACTTTAGAGAGTGTACAGTAATTTTAGTGTATAGTCTTCAACACTTCCACACGTGAAAATAGACTCCAAAACATAACAATCTCCCAATTTGAGACTAGTTTTCCTCTAAGCAAGCTTCTCAACCCTTCACTGTTGTCTATGAAGACCAACCAAAGATGAACATAGCTTTATTTTCTCCCTTGTGACCACCTTGGTCATCATGTCTATAGGATTTTGACTGGTGTGAATCTTCTCCAGCTTTTACTTCTCTTTCTCCAAAGTTATCCTAATGAAATGGTACCTTAACTATTTATGATTTTTCCTAGAGTGGAAAGCAGAGTTCTTAGCTAGGTTTAAAGCACTCTAATTATCACTATGTAACTTCCCTTCCTCATGCTTATGCCCCAAATCCTCAAGAAATTTTTGTAAACAAATCATCTATTCTCTTTCATCTATGGAAACAACATACTCAGCATCTGTGGTTGAAAAACCCACAAGCTTCTGTAGTCGTGAAATCTAGCTCATTGTTGTTCCACCTATAGTGAAAATATAACTTGTCATGCTCCTCATGCTGTCTAAATCAACATAACCATGCAAAGTGGTGTCCTATCCATTATAGCACAAAACTATCCCCATGGTCCCTCTCAAGTATCAAAGGATCCACTTTACTACCTATCAGTGATCTTTTCCTAGATCATTCATAAATCTACTCAATGCTCCCACTGCATGGGAAACATCAGGCCTAGTGCACACCATGACATACATCAAAATACCAATCGCTGATGAGTAATGTACCTTAGAAATTTCATTTCTTTCTTTCTCTTTTTTGGGACACAGCGCCTTTGATAACTTGAAATGGCCTTCCAAAGGAGTCCCAACCAGTTTAGCACCCTGCATATTAAACCTCTCTAAGACATTATTAATGTACTCTTCCTGAGATAAAATTGTCTTTCATTCCTTCCTATCCTGAGATATCCTCATACCAAGGATTTATTTGGATGCCCCCTGCTGGTACCCAAATTGAATGTCCATTTGAAACCGAGAATCCTCACAAGTTGATCAAGATTCTTAGAGACATAGATCAAATTATGAGTCATTTTGTATCCGGGGAAGGATTTAACTGAATCTTTGTCACTCAAGCTTGGAAGAATTGGATAACACCGTACTAAGGGTTTGACCTACCCTTACTACTTTAGTTTGTGCCTTAAACAAAGGTGAGAGGGCCCATTTTGTAACCTGTGTTGGTGAAGGATATCAATGGATCAAAAATATTTGAATCTCCTTTTACAATAATCAAAAGAAACCTTGAGAAAACATGGTCAATGTAACATAATCCAACTCTCATGAGTTGTCACCCTAAATAATGAAGATATCATCTAGACAAGGTCAAGGTTACTAAAGACAATGATAAGACATGATTGCTCCTACATATCTTGGGTTAAAGGATGGAAAACTCAACAAATTTCCTCAACATTTATGAATACACAGTGTAATTAGGGGTAGTTCTTGTAAGATTCATCACTTAATGTATAATTTGTTGTTGGGAAGTTAAGCAAGATAAAGTTGATTATACTAAATTCTTGGGAACTTTTGACAAATGTTGGGACATATACCAAGAAAAATGACAAAAAAATGCTTCAAATGGTCAAAATTATCCTTCAACTAGAAGATGTGTATCTATAGAAGCCCAAAGATACACGGTTTCACACATTCTTTAATAATTCAACATAAAATATCATGTTAAAGACTCAATTAAACATTATAAATCCTTCCTTCATCATGCTTATGATACACTCATAGACTAACAAACAATTTGTACCAACAAAATAAAATTAGAGTGAATTTAAATTGTTTATTGCATCGTGAAATGAAAACTCTCTTCACGATGTAATTGAAAATGCCAAAATACTATCACAAGGACAAGATCTTGTGTGACTCAAAGGAATTCCTAACATAATATTGCAATAGGAACATAGATAATTACTTGAAGAAATCTCAAAATGAAATCAGACACAACTATGCTCATGATTAACACGATTTACTCAAGGTTCTTCAAATTCATCAGCAAGGGAAAGTTATATTTACAGTCTTAAAGCTTATCAATGGCTGGAAATTTGTAACCATCTTGACATGATCAAATCTAAAGACACATAAGAAATAAAAGGTTTCTCATATAGGTTCTTTGGTAAAAATTTCTTCTCTCAACTTTCTCTCTTTTTATTTTCTTTGAACAACTCTCAGAAAATTAACCCCCCTCTTTCATGATTATTCTTTGCCTTTTTATATCACTCAATTCACTTGCTATCCTTCAAATTTTTTCCCCCCAAAAGCACAAACATTTTCATGAATATTCCTTCTACAATACTTGTTCTAGAAGTTTCCATTTAAAATTTTTACTTTAAGTTGTCGGGTGTATAAAATGTAAGTCTTTTTAATTGGTTCCACTTGTGCTCAACTGGGATATCAGGTCATCATTTCTGGAAAATTATTTTAATAATTTTTCCCTCAGATTAATTAAATAATAATTTCAAATGGCCTCTGAGTGCTTCTAGATGACTCTGATATGACATATATCCTCATCTACCTTTCAAGAATCCATCTTAGGTGCTACGCACTCTATTTCATGTCTCGCTAGTTTAATTGCCACACAAGGTTCCTATCAAATCAAATTGATTCACTAGTTTTGCTTATTCCTAATCACTTCCAACTCTTAAATCCTTCTCATGCGAACTGAGAAAAATCTCCCTCATCTCATGGGAAATATTTCTCTAAATCATAACCATATGCACCCCGTTCACTATAAAACATGGTTCTAATTTATTACCTTTATGTATTTCCCTACTTATTTTGAATATAAAGAATTTTATCAGAAAAATGATGAAGGTACTTATAGTACATAGTCTAAAAGAAATTTCCTCATAATATTTAAATCAAATCTTCAACTTGAGTGGTCCTAATCCTTTGTTAGGGCCCTATTTGACATAGAGTGTGTTGGCAATACCAGAGGACCTTTAACATATCGGCAGGTCCGATTAGCACTTCTTACAAGGTTGGTCAGGATTAATCTTGTGTTTACATCCTTTCAACTTATGTACTTTCATCTCTTCAAATGGTGACATCTGAAAAATCCTGAAGATTTAAAGAGATATTGGGTCAAGAGAAGACCCCAAGTATCTAGGAAAACCAATTTTCAATGCCCATTTTTATGTGATGAAGGATTTGTATCGAAGGATATTCCTAAGGAATCATATGTGTTATATAAAAAATCCTCTATTGACATTGTGCCTATCATTTCTCAAAAAGTGGATGAGTTAGAGTGGAGGATCAACTCTCTGGAGAAAAAACAAGTAGAGACTGTGTCCTTGCAACCAATTTTAGCACCAACATCATCTTCAAGTAAGAGAAAGGGTGAACCACATCCTCAAATTCCAATCATTATCTCAAAGGGAGAAGAAGATCAATCATTATCTTCTCGTCGTTTAAGAGCAAAAATATCCTATGCTTAGGAAAACAGGGGAAGATTTGTAATTCGGTCATCCACTTATTTAATGCATCGTGCTCCTCATTCTGAGTATGATTTTTTGGGACCTCAACCCATTCCTTCTCCGAGAGACAATCCACCCCTCACAAGGAAGTGGGAGACTAGGTCAAGCTCAAGACCTCATAATTTACCCCATTAACAAAGTGTATTACTTTCCCTTCCAATCACCCCAGATGTCCCCTCTCAAACCACTCCTAGTAAGTTGACCATTCACAAGGGGAAAGGGAAAATGACATTTTTCATAGGTGGTTTGGATCTTCTGGATTGGGTATCATCACAGCAGAATAAAATCAAGCTCAAATAGATCATGAGTCATCCTAGAGTGACTCAGTCATATTTGTTCAGACAGCACAAGGTTCAAGTGAATTTGTGTTGAGAAAGAATAAGCTTTTGAACAAGCTTCCCCTATTGGGAGGAAATTTTGAAGCAGGACTAAAAAATGTCTAAATATTTCTTTCCTTTTATTGTCCCTACTTTTGGCATGTATATATCTTTCTTTATCATGGGCAAGGGCCCCTATAGAACCCCATTTTGCTCCTTATTCAAAATGCAAGAAGCACAAAAATATCAATAGTTTACATGCTTATCCAAATGTATGTAAAATTTTACCTAAGTCAATAGGAAACTATTGCATTCTTCCACTTTACAATTGATATAAGGAAAAAATAAAGTTTAGAATAACAATTACATCCAACGTAACAGAAATATCAATTTAAATCATCAATTTAGAGAATAAGTATGAAAATAAAATACAGCTTAAGGAACAACACGCCTATGCTTGTTCATCATATTTTATATCTGCATTATTTTCTTCTTCAACTTCCATTTTTGCATCTCATTCTTTTGGACACCCTGCCACAAATGCATCATACCTTTGGAACAACAAATTTATCTTGTCCTCATCTGGTCCAGTGTGATGCTAGAAGATTAGTTTTTGCCTAGCTAATTCATCTATGCAATGGTTCTTCTCTTGTTTGTATTCCAATGGCCTGGCCTTTAATTCTATAATTATGTTCTTAACCTTTCTCATTGTTTTTATGATTTCATAAGAGAAATCATCCTTCTGAATATTATTTTCAAAAAAGTTAAGAAAAAATTCAATCTTCAGATGCTTGTAACTCTTTTTGAATTTATCAGATACCATATCTTTTGTTAGGTTATGGAGCCTATTTTCATGTGTGAAAGTGTTGAAGACTGTACATTAAGAGTACTGTACACTTTTCATGTATCCTCGTTGGGGTTCAGGGGTGCAGACCCTGAAAAAAAAAAATTAGGCGTAAATTTTTTTTGGCCTTGAAAAATGCACCTGACATATCGGGAAACATACTCTTCTCATATGGGTGAGTTTTTTGACCCATAGGTTTATGGGACGGGTTTTTCCCATGGTTTTGATACCCACGGTTTTATAAAACTACTTAAGCAGTTGTCTATTTATATGGTCTTATGCATATGATAGATATACAAGCAAATGTATTGCAGATGTGTTTTGAATTCGGGTGTGAATTCTGTAGAGTTTGTTGAGCATAGCTCCAAACGGATCTGGGTATTGTATTAAGAGAGTGGTGGCTTGTAATAAAATCTGAGCAAGTGATTCTTGGAGGACGTAGCCTAAATTGGGTGAACCACATTAAATATTGTCTCCTTGTGTTGTGTTATTTTATTCTGTAATTTTATTTCAGATCTGTAATAATTTCTGCATATTAGTTTCTACTATTGCGATTCTGTGAGGGATTATTCCACATATTTTATCTCTTATTTCCTAACAATTGGTATCAGAGTCTGGTTTGGTTTTCTAAAGTGTTGAATTGCAGGGAAAGTTTTTTAGCTTGAGTGGGAGCTATGGCAAATGATGGAAGATCTAGGGTTGATAAATTCAACGGGCAGAATTTAAGTATTTGGAAGATGCAGATGGAAGATTACATTTATCAGAAGGATCTTTATACTCTGTTGTCTAAGAAGGTGAACAAACCATCGAGAATGACAGATGTGGAATGGGATTTGTTGGATCGGAAGGCACTTGGAATGATCCAGCTGTGTCTTGCATCTTCGGTATTATTTAATGTTTCAAAGGAAAAAACTACAAAAGATCTAATGGATGCATTAGGGAAGTTGTATGAAAAACCCTCTGCCTCTAATAAGATATTTTTAATGAAAAATTTGTTTAATATGAAGATGTCTGAGAATAGTTTAGTAGTAGATATATTAAATGATTTCAATACAGTTGTGAATATGCTAGTTTCGGTTACAATAGAATTTGATGAAGAAGTTAGGGCTTTATTAATTCTATGCTCTTTACCTGAGAGTTAGAATAGCCTGGTAATGGCTGTAAGTAACTCGGTTCCAGCTAACTCGAAGTTGAAGTTTGAGGATGTTGTAGGGGTGATTCTAAGCAAGGAAATGTGAAGAAAAATCTCTGGGGAATCTTCTACTTCAGGGAATGCTTTGACAGTGGAAACTAGAGGGAGACAGAAGAATAGAGGAAACCGTTGAAAATCAAAAGATCAGGCAAGGTCAAAATCCAAGAACAAGATTGTATGCTGGAATTGTGGAAAGCCTAGGCATGCAAAGGATTGTTGGGAGCTTCGGGATAAGAAGAAACAACAGGAAGAAAACAAGGAGGCATATGTGGCAATGGGTAATGTATGTCAGGATGCTTTGATTCTTTCTTTGTACAATATTACTGAATCTTGGGTTTTAGATTTAGGGGCTTCTTTCCATGCTTCTCCACATAGGCATTATTTTGTTGATTATGTTCAAGGAGATTTTGGGCTTGTTTTTCTTGGTGATGATGAGCCTTGCAACATAGTTGGAAAAGGTTCTGTTCAGGTTAAGATGCAGAATGGGAATACTTGGCTATTGAAGGATGTCATACATGTGCCTACATTAAGATGAAATTTTATATCGGCAGGGTAGTTGGGAAGTGATGGTTGTACTGTGATATTTACAATAGACTCTTGGAAGGTTACTAAGGGTGCTCTTATGGTGGCAAGAGGTAAGAAGGTTGGAACCTTGTATTTAACCACTTATAGCACTAATGTTTGTAATCTTGTGGCTTCAAGAGTAGATACAAAATTGTGGCACTATAGGCTCGGTCATATGAGCCATAAGGGCATGGAGATCATAAAGAAGAATTTTCCCGGATATACAGAAACAGGTTTGGAGTTCTGTGAGGACTACATATATGGGAAACAGAAGCGAGTAAGGTTTCTCAAGGTTGGACCTATAAAGAAAGAGAGTAAGTTAGAGCTGGTGCATTCTGATGTGTGGGGGCCAGCTCAGGTATCATCGCTTGGGGGTTCAAGTTATTATGTTACTTTTATTGATGATGCAACAAGGAAAGTTTGGGTTTATTGTATTAGAAACAAATTTGATGTATTTGACACTTTTGTTAAATGGAAAGACTTGGTAGAGAATGAAACAGGTCTTAAGCTAAAATGTCTCAGGTCAGATAATGGAGGGGAGTATTGCAGCAATGAATTTGATGATTATTGTTCTAAGAATGGAATACACAGGAAAAAGATGGTTCCAGGAACTCCAGAGCAGAATGGGGTATCAGAAAGGATTAACAGAACAATAATGGAATGTGCTAGGAGCATGAGGTTACATGCAGGACTGCCTCTTTTTTTTTGGGCAGAAGCAGTGAGCACGACTGTGTACTTGATAAACAGAGGACCCTCAAGTGCCTTGGATGGAGGCATACCTGAGGAGGCTTGGTATGGTAAGAAAGTTGATTATTCATTTCTTAGAGTCTTTGGATGTGACGTGTTTGTTCACATAGACAAGGATGATAGGACTAAGCTAGAGGCTAAATCAGAAAAATGTACTTTCATTGGTTATGGTGGTGATGACTTTGGATATAAATGTTGGAGTATTAAGGACAAGAAAATCATTCGATCTAGGGATGTGGTCTTTAATAAGAAATTCATGTATAAGCAGTAGTTGTAGGAAAACAGGGAAGAATCTAAAAAATAATATGCAGCGGTAGAGGATCTCTGGATGGGAAAGTGACACATGAATCAGTTCAGGAACCCCCTCAACAGAAACCCCAAACTCCTAGAGTGAGGAGGTCTTCTAGGGTAAGAAAAGAACCTAAACATTTTTCTCCTTCTCTTTATTATTTATTACTCACTGATAGTGGAGAGCCAGAGAGCTTTGATGAAGCAATGCAGGTAGATGCCAGTAAGAAGTGGGAGCAAGCCATGGATAAGGAGCATAAGTCTCTCATGGAGAACCAGACTTCGGATTTAGTGAAGCTACCGGAAGGCAAAAGAGCATTGCAAAAAAAGTGGGTGTACAGAGTTAAAGATGAAGAAGGAGGAAAGAAAAGATATAAGGCCTAGTTGGTGGTCAAGGGGTTTGCACAGAAACAAGGTATAGATTTTGATGATATTTTTTCTCCTGTAGTAAAAATGACTTCTATCAGAACTATTTTTGGAATAGTGGCAGAAGAAGACTTGCACTTAGAACAGTTAGATGTAAAGAGTGCATTTCTCCATGGTGATTTCGAGGAGGAGCTATATATGTAGCAGCCAGAAGAATATGAATTCAAAGGTAAAGAGGAGATGGTGTGCAAACTGAAGAAGAGCTTGTATGGCTTGAAACAAGCTCCACGTCAATGGTATAAGAAGTTTGATAGCTTTATGATGGAGCAAGGTTATATTAGATGTCATTCTGACCATTATGTGTTGTCATCACCAATCCGGCACTATGATAATTCTTCACCGGGAACTCCTCGTGATATGATTATTTACTAATGCACAACCTTTAATTTGGTGGATGTAATCTGGAAACAAAACAACAAACATAACACAAGAATACCATCAACTATGATAAGATGGATTGATGACAAATCTGAAATATGAAAGTAAATTATAATATTAACATGAAATTGTTACAATCTCACCCATGAGGTACTTCAAGTGTTATTGACTTCACTTGTCTTCCACCAATACTATGGGAGAAACTTTACAATTACACCTCTTAATGGCTTCTTCAACACACCTTTAAACTAATGGATTCCTTTTCACACTTCATACAATATTTCTCACTACTTCCTTCTATGTTAAATGAGGGGGTGGCCTCTTTATTTATAGAAATTCCAGGCTTATCCATCTTATCTCTAAGATAGGATAAAAAATCCACTCTGACGAATCATATTCCATACCTTAACTCTTATCTGTACATGTAAGCTTATCTTTTAAGATAAGATAAACCTTATCATTTCACATGGGTTCCACATTTTTAGACTTTTTACAAATAAAATACACAAAATATTTATGACCTCACTCCTTGTCCTTATTACCAATATAATATTTCTAATTCCTAATCATGTAGACCCTACTTCTCTACTTATCCCAACTTTGACATTTTAACATTACCGGACCACTTACAACAAATATTTACTTTTTACAACATTCCTATTGTACTTTGACTGTTACCGTACTCTACATTATTGGCGGCACCGTACTGATGGCGCCGTTATCTTCTATCATACGCTACTACTAATTACACTTAACAACATCATATTCCTAATACATACATTAATGAAATAGAAATTACGGAGGAAAATTTTAGTGTCGACATCTTCCCCCTTCCTAGCTTCTACTCCGTCCTCGGAGTAGACTATTTAATGCTAGGTGATCTCACCCATGCAACCTATTAATTATTTTTATCGTTTTATTTCTATGATGACCGGAAATGGGCCCCTGGGATCAATGTCATGATTTGATCGTAGTAGAACCTCGTTGTCCAATTTTTTCATGTGTGTGAAATTGGATAATAATAGTAAAGACATAAAAATGGATTAATTGGATGAAAAATTCATACATATTCACATTATCAGTGATATAAATCATTACCCCATCCATATCATGCCTCAAACAACATCAAAATTTAAACAAAACACATCATGTCTTGAACTGACAAAATTATTCCTATAAAAATAATGACCTGGAAACCTTATCAAATGAACTCATCATGAGTAAAACCATATATCACTAGAAATACATTTTAATTGTCTTTCTCAAACTACTTGAATCATCTTCAAAGTCCACCTATAGCTCAAGTTATGCCCATTTTACTGAACCCAGTTATTTGAGACCCCAAAACTGCCCTTTGACCTGTCAACCTATATGGACCTCAAAACACCATGTACCTAGATAAAATGTCCTAAAACCTCCATGGAAATCAAGTTAAACTACCATACATCATGTACCATCAATGTTTCATGCTACTCCTTTAGACCACCTTTTCCCAAAACCTTCTTCTTAAGAAACTAACCTATTTGAGTGGGGCTCACTCATCACCATGACCTCAAAAAAACATTTATGGAAAGATAAGAGAGTATTTACATCATAAAATCATAAATTTTTCAAAAAGAATCAAAACAATGTTGATATAATAACTTTTTTGCAAGCTGCTCCTAACTAGGGTTTCAAACCACTTTACCTTCTTAACGATTGGTACATAAAAATATGATAATAAACCCACCTCATTATTTAGTTTGAAAGCTTCATACTTGACCTAAAAATATACCCAAATATATCAAGTCCCCATGAAAATAGCATAGTTCGTAATGAACATCAGAAGGTCAACATTTGTTCTAAAAACACACTGTAACTTATCCGGTTTCACTAAAACTTGCATATCTTCAAATTTCTTCAGCATAATGACTTGACCTTGGAATGAAGTACCATGAAAACATCCCATAATTTCTAAAACTCACCACATATCCCAAATACATCTCAAACTCTCCATCCAATCTCATTTTCACATACTAAACTGCTTATTTTTCACTTGTTGCTTCAAAAGGACCTCATAGAGGCATCTAACCTCTAAATTCTGACCTAAAACTCACCATACACCTCAAGTAAACTCTCACCATGCTGAAAAAATGATCCAACAAGAATAATAAACTCCAAATCTCATGCATCTACCTCATTATGCATGCTCGAGGGCTAGAAATAAACCTGGAATGACCTGACTCAACATGGTAACCACATGACCTGACCATAATGACCTTGTGTAGACCCATATACATATGAAACACACCTCATGGACTATGAATTAACTAAATTTGGAATACTCAAATCATGATTTAGCTCACTCAACTATGCACCAAGACACCTTGAAAACTCACCAAATCACTCAATCAACATGTTAGACACCTAAATGACATCATATGGGGACTCACATGACTGCATAACATCATTTTCCATCAATGGAGATCAACATCAATGAAAAAACAAACCCCCAATGGCCAAAAAAAATAATTGAGTTGACAACATGGGCTTATGTGGAGGGACACATCATAATATAAAAGACAACGATATTTTAAATGCATTGAATACTCGATGACTTGATATAAGTAAGAAATAATAATAATTCTAATTATACTTTAATAAAGTGGTAGTTAAGTGCACTTATCTCGATGTTCATTTTAGAATGATGTTTTTGTATGCTTATTGAATTTTTTTATTGGTTGCATGCAACGTTTCTATAATGTTATTGAAATTGTTGTAATGTTGCATGCATGTGTTGAATTTATATTGACCACTCCTTACTAAAACCAAATAAATCCAAGAGAGGGAATACCAATTTTTTGTGGTTCCAGTTGTCTCTTTTCCATCTTTCACACATTTAGATATATTTGATATTATTCATGCAATCATGATCTCTATCATACATGAAAAAAATAGGGGTTTGTTGTATGTTGTTGTAAGTGAACCTTTAGTCATTGCATGTTCTCCTTGTGATGGAGATCATGCACTATTGCAACCATTTAACATAAAAACATTGTAAAATATAAATTCTAAGAAATAAAATATGCTAGCTAAGTGCTATTTATCACCAAAAGGGCTTATCAAAACACTTTAATTTTCCCTTGGAATAGTCAACAAGCTAAATATACCAATGCCATCGAAATTTTCAATCCTCAAGAATCTCAGAAGATGAACCAGCAGGCTCAATTTCTGGTTTTAATTATGATTTCCTTATGTATTTTTGTCAACTGGTTTCTTGTACAACCTCAACATGTGACCATTTACCAATAACTTGAACCTCACATGATCTATGGTGGTGAGTTTTACAACTCCATTGGGAAAGATTTTATCAATCTCATAGGGGCGTATCCACCTTGTCTTGAGTTTTCCCATATGGTCCTTGTACTTGGAGTCAAACAAGAGTGCCCAATCACCTTCTTGAAATTTTCTTTTATTAATGTACTTTCATGCCATTTAATCCTTTGCTTCTACACTACCTCTGTATTATGCACAACCTTTCTTCTCATTTCATCCAACACATTAAGTTGGATAATTCTTTTCCTTTGTGCTTCAGATAAATCTATGCCTAGCTCAAGTGCAGTCCTCAATGTTTTGTGCTCAAATTCAATTGGAAAAACATAATTCTTACCATATAAGATTTCAAATGGGGTGAAGCTAGTTGTTTTTTCCATGTTGTGTCAAATTCCCATACAATCTTTAGAATTCTTTCTACCTAATCTTTCCTGTGGAGTGCAATGGTATTTGTCAAGATAGCCTCTATCTCTTTGTTTGTTACCTCTACCTAGCCATTATATTGGGGATGGTATGGTGTATAATTCCTAGGTCTAATTTCATACTCTTTAGCTAGATCAGAAATTACGTCATCAGTAAAGTGTGTACTTTGATCAGTCACAATATCCCTTGGAAATCCATATTGGGTGAAGATATGATCATAGAGATATTTGGCTACTTTCTCACTTTTATGATCTGGTAATTCCTTCACTTCTATCCACTTGGTTATATAATTTGTGCATACCAAGATGTATTCCTTCTGCTGAGATTTAGGATCTATGGGGCCAATGAAATTCAAGCCCCATTTTTCAAAAGGTTGTAAGACCAACTGAGGCTGCAATGACATTTCATCATATTTGGTGGGCTTTCCCATTATTTTACACTTATCACATCTCTTGGTGTATAATGATGCATCCTAATACAATTTTGGCCAATATTAGCTAGTTGTTAACACTTTCTGTGTTGTTATTTTTGCAAAAAAATTCCTCCACAAGGTTCACTGTGGTAGGCTTGGAGGACATCATATATTTATTCATCATCTATACATATTATCATGACATGATCTTATCCTGTATGAAATAGAAATCAATCTATCCAAGAAAAATGTACATTCTTTTCAACTATGTATTTCTTCTCAAAGTATAAGTAGTGTAGAGGTGTTTTACCTGAAATAAAATAGTTGGCTATATCTACATACCAAGGTGTTTTGACATATATAGAAAATAATTTCTCATCTGGAAAAAAGTCATTAACTACCTTTTCTTCATCATTAGTCTCCATTCTTGAAAGGAAATCTACTACCATGTTGTCCTTTTTAGGATTATCCAATATTGTGACATTAAACTCTTATATAAGGAGAAACCATCTGATGATTTTGGTGCTTACTACTAGTTTATTTATTAGATATTTTATTGCATCATGGTCAGTGTGAATGAACACTGTATAACCTATGATGTAGTGCCTAAATTTATTGATAGGATATACAACTTCCAAGAACTCCTTCTTTGTTACTATGTAGTTTAGTTCAACATGCTACAAGTTCTTTCTAACATGATAAATTGCATAATTCAGAACTCCATTATTTTTTCCTAAGATAGCTCTAATGGCATGGCTTAATGCATCAGTGTGGATGTGAAAATGCAGGTTCTGTCATCACCAATCCGGCACTATGATAATTCTTCAGCGGGAACTCCTCATGCTATGATTATTTACTAATGCACAGCCTTTAGTTTGGTGGATGTAATCTGGAAACAAAACAACAAACATAACACAAGAATACCATCGACTATGATAAGACGGAATGATGACAAATCTGAAATATCAAAGTAAATTATAATATTAACATGAAATTGTTACAATCTCACCCATGAGGTACTTCAAGTGTTATTGACTTCACTTGCCTTCCACCAATACTATGGGAGAAACTTTACAATTACACCTCTTAATGGCTTCTTCAACACACCTTTAAACTGATGGCTTCCTTTACACACTTCATACAATATTTCTCACTACTTCCTTCTATGCTAAATGAGGGGGGTGGCCTATTTATTTATAGAACTTCCAGGCTTATCCATCTTATCTCTAAGATAGGATAAGAAATCCACTCTGACGAATCATATTCCATACCTTAACTCTTATCTGTATATGTAAGCTTATCTTTTAAGATAAGATAAACCTTATCATTTCACATGGGTTCCACATTTTTAGACTTTTTACAAATAAAATACACAAAATATTTATGACCTCACTCCTTGTCCTTATTACCAATATAATATTTCTAATTCCTAATCATGTAGACCCTACTTCTCTACTTATCCCAACTTTGACATTTTAACATTACTGGACCACTTACGACAAATATTTACTTTTTACAACATTCCTATTGTACTTTGACTGTTACCGTACTCTACATTATTGGTGGCACCGTACTGACGGTGTCGTTATCTTCTATCAGACGCTACTACTAATTACACTTAACAACATCCTATTCCTAATACATACATTAATGAAATAGAAATTACGGAGGAAAATTTTAGTGTCGACATCTTCCCCCTTCCTAGCTTCTACTCCATCCTCGGAGTAGACTATTCTGGTGCTTGGAAAATCTTCAACTTGTCGTGGTTGACCCATTTCGTAATGGGAGTGCCATCCAATTCCTCTAGTCGGTACGTACCATTTTCATGCACAGCTGCTATTTTGTAGGGCCCCATCCATTTTGGAAGAAATTTTCTCTGTCTTCTTTTTTTGTATCTGGAATCATATACTAGAACCAAGTCATTCACATGAAATGGAGACCAACGGATATTTTGATCAAAGTATTCCTTCTGCTTCATTTTCTTCTTATGGCTTGTATCCTTTGCTATTTCCCTCATTTCCTCTAGCAAATGAAGATGTACCAACCTTTCTTTTACTGAATCACTTTCATCCATCCTTTCATTTTTCATAACTCTCACAGTGGGAATATCAAACTCAATAGGAAGAACTGGATCAATGCCATAGGCCAACTGAAATGGGGAGTATCCTGTTGCTGACTTTGATGTTGCCCTATATGCCCACAATGCTACATGAATCCTTTTATCCCACTTATGTACCTGCAAGGCTGCATCTTTTGCTAGAATTTGACACAACACAAAAAAAAAATCATTCCACCTGTCCATTTGTGCTTGGCTTGTATGTTGTTGCCTTCCTGTGCTTAATAGAAAATTTATTGACTAGGGCTTCTACTACCTCATTAATGAAGTGGCTTCCTTGATCTGTTACAATTTCTAATGGACAACCAAATCTGGTGACAATGCGTTCATATATGAACCTTGCCACCTCATCCATGGAAGTTGTTTTCAATGGCCTAGCTTCAACCCCCCTTGGTTAAATAATCTGTGGCAACTACAATATACTTATTTTGGCATGAGGTAGTTGGAAGTGGACCTACAATGTCTATTCCCCACTTTTCAAAGGGACCAAGTGGAAGAATAGGACATAATGGAGCTGATGAAGTCTTACGGTTACCATGTGTTTGACAAATATCACATGTCTTACAATAATTATAACAATCTTTAAAAAGAGTGGGCCAGTGATAACCTGCATCCAAGATCCTTCTTGCTGTAAGTTGTCCAGAGAAGTGCCCTCCACATGTACCATTGTGGAATTCTTCTAGCAGTTCCTTCCCTTGATCACGTCCAACTACCCTCTTGTACTGTCCATCAGGTCCTATTCAAAATAATACTCCATGCAGAATAGAATATGGACGACTGGCTTGAGTAATCTTTCTCTTAGTCTTTGCATTGGCACCATCAGGAAACTTGAATTCATTCAGATAATTCCAAATTTCTATGTATTCACTAGGGATTGTGTCAAGGGATAACAATGCTACATCGGGGAAATCATCATCATCACAAGATGATCCTAAACCATCATAGGCTCGAGAGAGTGCATCTGCATTGACATGCTTCTTTCCTGGCCTATCTATAATATCAAATTCAAATTCTTGTAGCAAAATTATCCATCTTGCTATCCTCCCTGATGGGTTAGGCTTATTGACAATATATTTTAGAGCCTGATGATCTGTTACAACTATAAATTTCTACCCTAGCAAGTAATTTCTAAACTTCTTTACAGCAAAAATGATAGCTAGAGCCTCTTTTTCAGTTACAGTATAATTTACCTCAGCACTGCTCATTTGTCTGCTCCCAAAGTAAATTGGATGTTCATTCCCATTTTCATCCTTTTGGCTCAAATTACTTCCTAGTGCTACATCTGAGGCATCAGTGTACACAATGAATGGCTTGCTCCAATCTAGATTCTTTAAAACAGGTGAAGACACCAGGGCTTCCTTCAGTTGTCCAAAAGCTTCATGTGCCTTATTTCCTGGTTCATAAGTAACATCCTTCTTCAAGAACTGGATTAGTGGCTGTGCAATCTTTGAGAAATTCTTGATGAACCTTCTATAGTAACCCACATGGCCTAAAAATGATCTCAACTTACTTCTATTCATAGGAAATGGTAAATCTTTGATTTTTGAAACTTTATCAGGATCAGTACCAATACCATCTCTGGATACAACATGCCCTAACAAAACACCTTTAGAACATCCAAAGACACACTTTGTAGGGTTTAGTGAGGCTTGTGCTTCATCTAACCTTTGAAATGATGTCTCCATCTGGTGCAGGTGGTCCAACTTGCTCCCATAGATGTAAAAATCATCCAGAAATACTCTGATGAAGGTCCCAATGTAGGGTTTGAACACCCTATTCATCAAATGTTGGAATGTTGCTGGAGCATTACACAACCCAAAAGGCATAACTCTATAAGCAAACATTCCCCAAGGAGTGGTGAACGTGGTCTTTAGCTGATCTTTCTCTGCTATACAAACTTGGTTGTATCCGCTATATCCATCAACAAAACTATAACACTCCTGGCCAGCTACTTCGTCCAAGATCTGATCTGAGAATGGAAGAGGGTAATGATCCTTCTTTTGTTGCCTTATTGAGCTTCCTGTAATCAACACAAATGCGTAGCTTCCCATTCTTTTTTATTGAGATCACAATGGGAGAAACCCATTCTAAATTCTCCACAGCAAATATGAATCCTACATCAAGCAACTTATCTATTTCTTCTTTTACAGTCTTGGAAAAATTAGGATTCATTCTATATGGCATTTGCTTTATAGGCTTAGCACCATCTACCAGCTCAATAGAATGTTCTACCCAACTTACTTAACAGATTTCCTTGTAATCAAAATTGAATATGTGTATGTACCTTCGAAAGAGCTGGAGGTAGGATTCCTTCTCATTCTCCATCACAGCATCACCAATCTTTATTTGTTGGAGATGATCATCAACTTCTTCTTTAGATAATTTTATGGGGTCATGAGTCGGTGTGACTGGAAGGATATCCATGACTGAAACATCAACCTCACTTTCTTCATCTTCAGTGTCCACTTCACTGGTACTAGAGTAATCAGAGGATGTCCAATCATCAGTTTCATCACTTGAATCCACAGGTTCTGCCTTATGATGTCGAGGGATCACGTTTATCTTCACCCTCTCTTTACCATGTCCAAGTGTCATGAATCCTTCATTCCAGTAGTTTCTTGCATGAACTCTCCTTAGCCATGGTCTTCCCAGCAACATTGGGTACGCAAAAGTACCATTTTTCATCACCTGAAAGTCTACCACACATACAACACCCATAACAGATATTGCCACATTTGAAACTACACCTTCTGGTTTAGTTTTTCCCTTATTTAATGACCTTAACATAAGTGTTGAAGGGCGATCAATTTTTAAACCCAACATATTCATTACAGACTCGGTCATTACATTAACTACAGCACCTCCATCAACTAAGACATCATGAATTGAAATACCATTACATAATACCTCATCTTGTGGAGCATAGGGATCCGCCTCTGCCTCCAAAACAGGGACCTCAACCTCCTTCCTTCGTCAAGCATTGAGTCCACTTCGCAGCTCCCGCCTCTTCTCAGAAGACATAGCCAAGAGTTGACCATATGTAATATTTGCAGGCCTTTTGGACAGATCTTCCAAGATGGAGTATGGTCCTTGCCCCTGTGAAATCAGAAAATCCTGCACACCCAACTTTCTTCTCCTATGTTTCTTACTAGTTTCTCCTTTCATCTTCTTAGGATCATTTCCATCTTGATTATCTTTTTCTTTCTTTCTTTTTGTTACAAACACATCTACTTCATTATTTCTGCTCTTATCTACTACATCAAAAGAATTCACAGGTGCTTTTCCTTTATCATTATCTCCTTTACCAGATGTAGAAGCTCTATCTGGAAAATTATACTTATAATGACCCTTTTTATAACAACCATAACATACAACTTCAGAAATATTTCTTTTTGGACCTCTATCTCCTCCCTGAGAACTAAATTCTTTTCCTTGAAGAAGATTAATAGTTAACTGACCCATCTTTTTGAGTAGATCTTCATACTCAGTAGATGTACTAGGAGAAATATTTGTGCTCACCGAGAGTGGTTGTGGATTCTGGAGTAAAGGTGCTGGTGTAGGTTCTACTTTAGCAACAATTTCTTTGGGCTCCTCTTCCATGCTTTCTTCTTGCCTTCTTGCAATCTCCTTTTCTTGTTCAATGGTAGCTGGGTGGTCATACTTCACTCGTTGTCTGATCTCTGGCTTCATCCCAAGAATGAAGTGCTTACATAGGAGATTATCCACATCATTCATCAACCCATCCGCTAATCCTTCCTTCCAGATCTGGGCATCGAGCTTTCTCCTTAGCTCTAGAACACGAGCATGATAATCCCTTATCTTCTCCTTCTCTCCTTGGGTTAGCTTTGTGATATCGATCATGAGATCTGCATATCTCTGTTGTTCACCAAATTCTTCAAGAAAACTTTCAGTTAATAAATCCCATGAGTTTTTCACATTATCACCTAGTGTTTCAAACCACCTAAGGGCTGAACCATCCAAAAATGTAAGGAAAAAATTCAGTCCATTGTTCCCTTCTTATAAGGCCATTACAAATACAAGATCGTTTAAACTCTTGAATGAAAGAGGAAGCATCTTCATTAGATTGGGCTGAAAAAACAAGAATCTTCCCCATTTTCAAAAGTAACCACAGTGAAATACCAACCCAAAAGTACAATCAACAAGACTTATGTGCACCAATAATTAAAATCACTATAATAGGAAATAGAAATGACCACGGTAAACTATGGTAAAACTTGACTTACTGCGGTAAAAACTGACTTTACTGTGGTAAACACTATTCACAATAAAAAGTGAAGTTACTGCGGTAAATACTATTCATGGTAAAAAGTGACTTTACTGTGGTAAATACTATTCACAGCAAAAATGACTTTACCATGGTAACTACTATTCACGGCAAAAATGACTTTACCATGGTAACTACTATGCACAATAAAAACAAGGTTACCCTCCAATTGATTTTTGACTAAGTGGGAATATCTCTCCAGACAATCCACCAACGAGGAATGGTCCCGACAACGGAACCAAAATGTCATCACCAATCCGGCACTATGATAATTCTTCACCGGGAACTCCTCATGCTATGATTATTTACTAATGCACAACCTTTAGTTTGGTGGATGTAATCTGGAAACAAAACAACAAACATAACACAAGAATACCATCGACTATGATAAGACGGAATGATGACAAATCTAAAATATCAAAGTAAATTATAATATTAACATGAAATTGTTACAATCTCACCCATGAGGTACTTCAAGTGTTATTGACTTCACTTGCCTTCCACCAATACTATGGGAGAAACTTTACAATTACACCTCTTAATGGCTTCTTCAACACACCTTTAAACTGATGGCTTCCTTTACACACTTCATACAATATTTCTCACTACTTCCTTCTATGCTAAATGAGGGGGGTGGCCTCTTTATTTATAGAACTTCCAGGTTTATCCATCTTATCTCTAAGATAGGATAAGAAATCCACTCTGACGAATCATATTCCATACCTTAACTCTTATCTGTACATGTAAGCTTATCTTTTAAGATAAGATAAACCTTATCATTTCACATGGGTTCCACATTTTTAGACTTTTTACAAATAAAATACACAAAATATTTATGACCTCACTCCTTTTCCTTATTACCAATATAATATTTCTAATTCCTAATCATGTAGACCCTACTTCTCTACTTATCCCAACTTTGACATTTTAACATTACCGGACCACTTACGACAAATATTTACTTTTTACAACATTCCTATTGTACTTTGACTGTTACCGTACTCTACATTATTGGTGGTGTCGTACTGGTACGGTGCCGTTATCTTCTATCAGACGCTACTACTAATTACACTTAACAAAATCCTATTCCTAATACATACATTAATGAAATAGAAATTACGGAGGAAAATTTTAGTGTTGACAGTGTATACAAAGAAATTTGAGGATGGAAGTTATATTATCCTGTGTTTGTATGTAGATGACATGTCGGTTGCAGGTAAAAACATATAGGAAATAAAAGTACTCAAGAAACAGCTAAGTGAATCCTTTGATATGAAGGATTTGGGGGTAGCCAGACAAATCCTTGGTATGAGGATAACTCAGGATAGGAAGGAACGGAAGCTAACTTTATCTCAGAAAGAGTACATTAAGAAGGTATTGGATAGGTTTAACATGTAGGATGCTAAACCGGTTGGGACTCCTTTGGCAGGCCATTTTAAGTTATCAAAGGAGCAGTTTCCCACGACAGAGCAGGTAAGAAACTAGATGTCCAAGGTACCTTACTCATCAGCAGTTGGCAGTTTGATGTATGCTATGGTGTGCACTAGGCTTGATATTTCCCGTGCAATGGGAGCTATGAGTAGATTTATGAGTGATCTAGGTAAAGAGCATTGGCAAGCAGTAAAGTGGATTCTTCGGTATTTGAGAGGAACCATGGGGGTAGTTTTTTGCCACAGTAGATCAGACACCACTTTACGTGGCTATGTAGATTCAGACATGGATGGAGATGTAGACAGCAGGAGGAGCACGACATGTTATATTTACACTGTAGGTGGGACAGCAGTGAGCTAGATTTCATGACTACATAAGTTGGTGGCTTTGTCAACCATGTAGGCTGAGTATGTTACTGCAACAGAGGCAAGAAAAGAGATGATTTGGTTACAACAATTGCTTGATGAGTTGGAGCATAAGCAGGAGGAATGTAAGCTATATAGTGATAGTCAGAGTGCTATACACCTAGCTAAGAAATCTTCTTTCCACTCCAAGATGAAGCATATACAGTTAAGGTACCATTTCATTAGGACAGCTTTGGAGGAAGAGAAGTTGAAGTTGGAGAAGATTCATACCAGTCAGAATCCTACAGACATGATGACCAAGGTGGTCACAAGGGAAAAACTAAAGTTGTGTTCAGCTTTGGTTGGTCTTCACAGAAACTAGTGAAGGGTTGAGAAGCTTTCTCAGAAGAAAACTAGTCTCCAAGTGGGAGATTGTTAGGTTGTGGAGCCTATTTTCATGTGTGAAAGTTTTGAAGACTATACATTAAGAGTACTGTACACTTTTCATGTATCCTCGCTGGGGTTCGGGGGCGCAGCCCCCCAAAAAAAAAAATTTAGGCGTAAATTTTTTTTGGCCTCAAAAAATGCACCCGACATATTGGGAAACGTACTCTTCTCATATGGGCGAGTTTTTTGACCCATAGGTTTATGGGACAGGTTTTTCCCATGGTTTTGATACCCACGGTTTTGTAAAACTTCTTAAGCAGTTGTCTATTTATATGGTCTTATGCATATGATAGATGTACAAGCAAATGTATTGCAGATATGTTTTGAATTCAGGTGTGAATTCTGTAGAGTTTGTTGAGCATAGCTTCAAACGGATCTGGGTATTGTATTGAGAGAGTGGTGGCTTGTAATAAAATCTAAGCAAGTGATTCTTGGTGGACGTAGCCCAAATTGGGTGAACCATGTTAAATATTGTCTCTTTGTGTTGTGTTATTTTATTCTGCAATTTTATTTCAGATCTGTAATAATTTTTGCATATTAGTTTATACTATTGTGATTCTGTGAGGGATTATTCCACATATTTTATCTCTTATTTCCTAACAACTTCTAACTTCACGTCAATGGCATCAGGAGTTTCATCAACCCAATTTCTTTTGACTTCAAGATTTTCCTTGATCCCATTCAAGGTTTCCACTCTAATTTTTTATAACTCTTTTATGGAATGTTGACTTCCTTTGAATTCCACTCGTACAATATTTTCCTACTCAACCAATTCATCATTGAGTTGAGTTATGTGGTCTGGTTCAGGAAAAATTCCCTCAAAGTAGAAAATCTCATTCTCACATTATTCAATTATCTCATCAATCTCATTGATTCTATTATTGAGCTCTTCATACTTTGATATAGCTTCATTAATTGCTTCTTTTCCCTTTTTGATTTATTTTCAATCCATGTATCTACCACCTGAACCTGCTTGATAGCTTTTTTAATCTTTTTTGTTCCCTCAAGGGTATCTATAGAGGCACTTGCTTGAGTGTGACTATGTTGCCCAATCAACCACTAAAAACTAGAACTCAAGGCTTTAACTTGTTCTTTTAATTGATTTTTGTCACCCTATCTT